>OX638094.1:17856200-18276329 GCA_951804965.1 Horisme vitalbata
CCCAGCAAAATCTCGGGCGTTCGATGCAAACTCTCTCACACACACTTTTCTGGAAAGCCAAAGTCACGCCACAAGTTAACTACAAATTTTCTTTAATATCCCGTTAAAATAAAAAAACATTTTCATTTCATTAATAGACGTATTACAGTATGTCCGAGAGCCACCAAGCCCGATCTCTTTTATTACGCGATTCGTCCATAAAGTCCGCGTATATTGCCCGTAAAATTTAAGGTACGTATAAAAATACAAATAACAGTTTATGCTTTTGTCACTGTGTTGAACACGGTAGCCTATTTGTAATTTGTTTCGGCTTTATAAAAGGATCAGACTATTTTTAGAAGTAGTGAGCTCTATGTGAATAGCTCTTTGATGACCTCTGTGGTGCAGAGGTCTAGGGGCCCAAGCCTCTGCACCACAGAGGGCCCTATCTGCCTAGGGCCCACCTGAGACGGAGAAGGTTGTGGGTTTATTCCCCGTTGCGAGACAAATGTGTGTATGTTCTGCAAATATTGTCTCAGGTCTGGGTGTTTTTCGTAGTATTATTATTATTATTACACCATATTCAACTTTAAAACTCGTTAAAAAACATTTTTTACTATAAACCTAATATTATCTACTATATACATAAATAACATAAATAACATCAAAAACATTTTAATAAAAAAATATGAAAACGGGAGACCGCCGACCGCGGGGCAGGGCTCAAATGGTCGGTGGCTAGGGCTGCAGAGAGAGGAACCTCCGCACAATGCGTACCGAGTCCAGGAGAGTCGCCTTTTGTATCTGACCCTTGATCCAGCTATCTAGCGAGAGCCTCTTAAGATGTTATTATTATTATGACACTTTATTTAATTGTAAACTCGTCTAAAATACATTTTTTACTATAATTATACTTAATACTACTTATGTACATAAATAAATATCAAAAACATAATAGTAAAAAATGTATCAAAACGGGGACCATCGACCGCGGGGCAGGGCTCAAACGGTCGGTGAATAGGGCTGCAGAGAGAGGAACCTCCGCACAACGCGTGCCGAGTCCAGCCTTCTGTATCTGACCCTTGATCCAGCTGCCTAGCGAGAGCCTCTTAAGGTATTGGTCAAGGCTCTTCGCTATCAGACCGTTTACTGAAACTTAACTTATTATTATTATTATTAAGTAAGCATATACCATAAATAGTTCAGCCATGGAGCAGTATTACTGCGTTTCAGGTTAAAGGATGTGGGAAATATTCTGAGGAAAAATTAGAAGTTGTTCTGTAAATTTGTAATTACAATTTTCTTGTAATTAAAATTTATATGGAGCGCCCACTACTTTGCTGGGTTGTAGTTCAGCCATGAAGCAACATTACTGTGTTTCAGTTAAAAGGACGTGGAAAATGTTCTGAGGAAAAATTAGAAGTGGCCCTGTAAATTATAATTACAAGAAAAGCAAAGTCGTTTTTAAAAAGGATGTTTGTATAAACTCATAAGTTAGCTAGACAGTATTTTTGAAGTGTAGGTACGTAGTTACAAATCCGTTAGTACATACTACACTGTGGCTGTAGGCGAAGTTTCCGAGAGACAAGTTCAAAGTTTTCGATTTCGATCCTGAATGACGCGCCGCGATAAGTAATGGCTCGGGTTACAGCGCTTTATGAATCGCTGGGATTTGGTTCAATTTTTATTCCAGGAATAGTTAAAAAAAATATGTTTCCTTTTATGGTGAAGTGGGATGTACCTCGAATTTCAATCCAAGGTTGTGGGTTCAAAACTCGGCGGTATACCAATGGATTTTTGTATCGAATGTGCGCTTTACCACGTGGTCAAAACGGTAAAGCAAAATATCGCGAGGAAAACTCCTGGCTTAGTCAGCTCCATAGTATTGACCGTGCCTTTCCTATGGATATGGCCCACTAGGCTGAGGAAATGGTATAATATGGTGCTGGACAAGCCTATTTCATCTTACCATGTCCGAGGCACTACAGCGCCCGGTCTGTGAGTAAAAGTTACCATTTGACGCTGTATACATCGTGGCCTGAGACTTTTGTGCTATCATGGTGTACTCATTGTTACTGATAAACACGACTCAGGAAAGAATCCTCAGGGCTCAAGGCTACGTCAGACAGATGCGTAGGTACCTTATTTACTAAAAGCTAAATACAAGAGTGTTTTAAAGAGAAAATATAGATATTTTTTAGCATATTTAGAATTTTATTTTATGTTCTAAGGAGATTAAAAACGGTTGTTTTCAGAACCTAAAAGGAATAATTATCACATTTTGCTGTATACTTAATTAGAAGGTTTTTAAAACAATTATTTAACAAAAGGCCAACCGTATAATGAGGCAAATAAGGTGTCTAGCTTCCAAAAATTTGCCCCTTGTTAAATTTTTCAAGATCTGCCCCATGGGAGACGAAAATAATTTGATACAAAAAATGTTTTGGCGAAAATGAGACTTCAATTTGGCTCAACAATGGCGAAACGTTGACAAATGAAGCGGTGTAATGAGGATGAATAATTTCCTCCGAGAGAGGGCGCTTTCATCAAAACGCTACTTTTTCCTCGTAGCATTCAGTAATGCCCTTTGAAGATGTCTTTGAATACGCTGAATTAGGGATGATATTAAATTTAAAATAGCGATATCATGAACCGGTATATTTTTGTATGAGACTAGTGAGAAGCTCGCGGATACGGGCTCAAAATATTTCTCGTGTTACCAAAGTAAATAATAATTTGTCATGCGTTTTAGAATTAGTAACGAATCACTTTGCTGTAAAATAACAAATAAAATTTCTTAGTTTGTTATTTCTGCTCAGAAAAAAGGACTTACAGGAATACTTTATTCCAAATAGTACGCACGTATTACAGGATTTTTATGTGGGTCAAAAATGGTAGGTGGTAATTGCATTTTTGCCATTTATCTGGCTGCCCTACTATAAAACTTCCAAAACCCAATTAATATTTGAAATGCAAAACTGTATTTTTACCCACTTAACCGACCATCATGTAAAAATTCTCATAGGTACACGTTATCAGGGGTACAGAAAAGAATACAGGGCACAAACCTTTCACCTTTCATCCAAAAAAAGTAATGTTCCCAAGAAATAGAAAATTAGCATCAATGACGTTCAATGCGAACGAAGCCATGAGTAAAAGCTAGTAAAACATAAATAACAGGATCACTAACAGTTTACCCTTCGACAACAAACAGTTTTGTTAGCTATTAGAATGTATCCATAGATTTTAAATAACAGAGGCGGCAACGCCATAAAAAGCCGAGAAAAATAAAACATTTTCCTAAGGGGAAACTAATAAAATCTCCGAGGGGGTTGCTACGAGCCCTTACGAATCAAAAGTGCAGGGTCTCGGGTAGAAACAATCACGATTTTATTTCCGAATGCGGGTTATAGGAGGGTGATTTTTACCAGACTCGATCCTTATCCATCATCTTCAGCCTGAAGAGGCTACAGGATATATTGGAGCTTATCAAGTGTACGTTTCAGTACAGATTCTGAGAGATAGCGGGGCGTCTCAAATGGTTGATGATCTCATGGTTTTTTAAGATATTCATAACGAGTGCGGGTCAGGTTCTGTGGCAGGTCAGTCATGTCCGAGGAACTGGTCTTGTGGCAGGTGCGCCATTGTTTTTGAGCTCTGAAAGCAGGATATCCGAAAGTTAGTGTGAGTGTCTGAGTATGTTTGTTCTGACTCAACTCTATAACGGAACGGATTAGGCGGAAACTTGAAATATACATAGTTTGTAACCTGGATTAACACATAGGAATGTTATCCAGATACCACGTGAGCGGAGCTGCTGACGGAAGCTAGTGTGCCTCAACTTCAATATTATTTTAAATTGAGTGGTTACTTCATCAGCTACAAATGACCTGGAGGTATGTAAGAGTAAAAAAAAAAACAAAATCAATTTATTCAATAAGCACATACAGTACACTTTGAAACGACAATTTTTTAAATTTGAATTTACACCAATTCATAATGTGACCAAACAGAGAAGAATTGGAAAGAAACTCTGCTTGGCATATATTTTTTTAAACTCTTGTTTTGTACAAAGTTTAATAATAACTATTACATTGTTTTTGAGGGAGTTGGAGACAGTTTCATATAACGACAACAAATAATCAAAAATTTTATAAGCTTTATCACAGGATTACGTTTAACAACATTTTTGAATTTATTTACAGATAAATTAATCACGTCATTTGGGATTTTGTTAAAGAAAGGTGCCCTTTAAATGATTGATTAACTTAATGGAGCCTTACAGTAGGAACAGCTAGTTTATCTTTATTTCTAGTGTTAACATTATGATTGTCGCAATTTTTTTTGAACAAATTAATATTTTTTCGGACATACATTAAATTTTCATATATATATTGGTACGGCACTATCATAACATTTATTTCTTTAAACTTAGTTCTAAGTGATTCTCAGAGATTGCACGAACAGCCCTCTTCTGCAAAGCAAATATGGTGTTGATATCTGCAGCATTCCCCCACAACAAAATGCTGTACGACATAATGCTATGGAAGTAGCTAGTAGAGAAATAAACTAGTCTAGCCGTTTCTACGTCAGCAAGTTGACGGATTCTTTTGACTGCGTATGCTGCAGAACTGAGTCTGTTCCTCAATCCATCTATGTGAGCGCCCCATTGAAGCATAGTATCTAAAATTATGCCTAAAAATACAGTAGTATCCACAAGATTTAAATCTTCATGTTTTATTTTAATGATAGGTTTAACTTGTTTAACATTTGGTAAAATAAATCTTTTACATTTTTTTCCATTCAGTAATAAGTTTTTTCATTGAACCAATTAACAATTTTCGCTATTGCATTGTTTACGTCGTCAAAATTGGTCTGCCATCGCTTTAGTTTAAATAAAAGAGACGTGTCATCTGCAAACAATACAATTTCGTGGTTGTCCCTCACAAGTTGAGGTAGGTCGTTGATGTAAACTAAAAATAGGAATGGGCCAAGTATTAACCCTTGAAATAAGTATTGATCTTTACCACAGATCCCGCAGAGCATTTTCCATTTACGTCGATTTTCTGTATTCTGTCAGATAGGTACGAAGTAAGAAGGGCTAAAACCATACCCCTGACACCGTAATGATCTAGTTTCCTGATTAATGTTTCATATTGTACGCAGTCAAATGCCATAGACAAATCACAAAAGATGCCTAAAGCATCATGTGAGTCCTCCCAGGAATCGTAAATATGTGATAATAACTCAACACCGGCATGGTTTTGATTTACCGGTTTGGATTTCCAAATCCAAATGGTTTGCCATTATGTAAGTTGTTAAAGTTAAAATAGCGTTGAAGCTGACTAAGAATTAGTTTTTCAAAAAAATACTAAATGTTGGCAGTACTGATATTGGTCTAAAGTTAGCAGGGTTAAAACTGCTACCAGATTTGAATATAGGCGTTATTTTAATATGTTTCATTAGATTAGGGAACTCACCACAGTCAATACATTCATTAAATATAAACGCTAGTTCAGGTGCGATGATGCCAATCAAAGATGTTACAACGCTAACAGAAATGCCCCAGAGATATGTAGTCTTTTTGAAATTTATTTGTTTGAATGTTCTTATAATGTCATTACTGTTTTCATACTTAAAATAAAAGAGTGTTCGACATTTAAGTACATTTTCATTTAAAAATGCATTTGCAATTGTAGGAGAAGAGTTTAAGGATCTTGTGGTAGAGACTGGAATGTCTGGACAAAAAGATTCAAATGCCTTGGAAATATCATCATCTTTTTCAATTATGGTATTGCCAATATTTAATTTGTACTACTTATTGTCATGTTTGACTTTTCCAGTCTCGCTGTTAATTATTTTACAGGTGGTTTTAATTTTATTACTACTATTTTTAATCTTTAAACTAATATAATTTGCCTTAGCGGCACGACAAACATTTTTAATTTTTTTTTAGTAAATTTTAACTTTATCTTTAAACTCTTCACTAAAATTAAACTGTTTTTCACTGTAAAGCTCATACATTCTTTGTCTGCTTATGTGAATTCCTACTGTTGCCCACTCACAGAATGTAGGACTGTCAGAGACCATGATCGATTTTGGTTTAAATATTGAGCTAAATTCTTTGATAAAATTATTAAAAAAAGAACTATATAAATAATTTGGATTATTATTTTGATATGAAAAGGGTGGTCTATTTAAGGCGTAGGTCACACATATCGGGCGCGGACATGGCGCGGACATGGCGCGGACGTGGCACGGACGTGGCGAGGACATGGCTCGGGCATGGCGCGGACATGGCTCGGACATGACGCAGAAATGACGTGACAGAGGCACATGTGTAGTGCAGTCTGTTGTCCGGTATCGATGTGTCGGCATGTCATCCTCAGAAGACGAAGATGCTCTTGCTCTCGTGCATACAATTAATTAATATCAGATCAGGGCCCGTACAACCCCGATTTCGAGTTAGTTGCTTCGAAAGTGGAACCCCTTCATTGGGTTATACAGTTCGTTTAGGTATTCTCCTCCTAACACAAGCGAAAGTGTAACCCGTTCCTTTTGGTTTTCAGTCAGTTTGAGTTTGAGTTTCAGTGAGTCAACCTCATAACAGGGTAACCCTATCGGTTACCCTGTTATGAGGTTAAACGAATGAATGGAGTTACCTCTTGATAGGTTTTTTTTGAATGTTACACAATGATTATCATTACGCCTGACACTGGGTGGGGGAATTTAGATTTTGACTCTTGATTGATGTCATCAATCATTAGGTATTAGTTCGGATCGCTTTATTTGGTTGAAGGAAAAGCGTCACTGCATTAAAGAAAAGTTTTGAAAACATAAGGAAAGTGCTGTGTTTCAGTCAGTTTTCATTGGTCATCATCGCAGAGTATGCGTTGTCATATACGAGACCCGCAGTCAACATATTAAAGAGAAAAAAAATGGTGCTTCAGTTTTCATAAGTCATCAGTTATGTCATGACTGAGGCCCAGCAGTCAATATGTTAAAAAGAATAAAAATATGTTTCAGTCAGTTTTCATAGGGCATCATCGCAGAGTACTCTGCGTAGCGGTTTTTTTTATTTTTATTGTATTTATTGGGCAAAGCCAACAGTACACATAATGAGCATTTTGTAAAGCGTTATTTCCGAGACCCGCAACTCAACGTGTTAAAAAGAAAAAATATGACCTTGAAAACTATTTTGAATAATAATTTTGGATTGTCACTGTCACTGTCATTCTAAAACTCAAACTCAAAATTCAACTCAAAGCTCCACTCGAAACTCATTCTACAAATTCTTATTATCTCTGGAACTACTAGACTAGCCGTTACTTGCTCAAAAGATAGCTATCGACAAGATCTTTATTTTCAATGACATATGTCAAACTTGAATTTGCCATATCTCGAGAAGAACTCATCCTAGACTTGCCGTTACTAGCTCAAATGATAGCTACTAATAAAATCTTAATTTTCGATGACAGCTGTCAAACTAAAAACTGTCATCGAAAATTAAGATCTTAACAATAGCTATCATGTGAGCTAGTAACGGCAAGTCTAGGATGAGTAGTTCTCGAGATATGGTCGATTTAAGTTTGACAGCTGTCATCGAAAATTAGGGTCTTGTCAATAGCTATCATTTGAGCTAGTAAAAGCAAGTCTAGAATGAGTAGTTCTCGAGATATGGTCGATTTAAGTTTGACAGCTGTCATCGAAAATTAAGTTCATGTCAATAGTAATCATTTGAGATAGTAAAGGCAAGTCTAAGATAAGTCGTTCCTGAGATATGGTCGATTTAAGTTTGACAGCTGTCATCGAAAATTAAGTTCATGTCAATAGCAATCATTTGAACTAGTAAAAGCAAGTCTAAGATAAGTAGTTCTCGAGATATGGTCGATTTAAGTTTGACAGCTGTCATAGAAAATTAAGTTCATGTCAATAACAATCATTTGAACTAGTAAAAGCAAGTCTAAGATGAGTAGTTCTCGAGATATGGTCGATTAAAGTTTGACAGCTGTCATCGAAAATTAAGGTCTTGTCAATAGCTATCATTTGAGCTAGTAACGGCAAGTCTAGGATGAGTAGTTCTCGAGATATGGTCGATTTAAGTTTGACAGCTGTCATCGAAAATTAAGTTCATGTCAATAGCAATCATTTGAGATAGTAAAGGCAAGTCTAAGATAAGTAGTTCCTGAGATATGGTCGATTTTAGTTTGACAGCTGTCATCAAAAATTAAGTACATGTCAATAGCAATCATTTGAACTAGTAAAAGCAAGTCTAGGATGAGTAGTTCTCGAGATATGGTCGATTTAAGTTTGACAGCTGTCATCGAAAATTAAGTACATGTCAATAGCAATCATTTGAACTAGTAAAAGCAAGTCTAGGATGAGTAGTTCTCGAGATATGGTCGATTTAAGTTTGACAGCTGTCATCGAAAATTAAGTTCATGTCAATAGCAATCATTTGAACTAGTAAAAGCAAGTCTAGGATGAGTAGTTCTCGAGATATGGTCGATTTAAGTTTGACAGCTGTCATCGAAAATTAAGGTCTGGTCAATAGCTATCATTTGAGCTAGTAAAGGCAAGTCTAAGATAAGTAGTTCCCGGTCGATTTAGGTTTGACAGCTGTTATTGAAAATTTATTCCAATTTTATTATAATATAATTATTATTGCGTAAAATAAACAATAAGTAGTCTGTATTTCCGCCCTTAATGCTTAGAACACAATTACCGCAATTAATTTTCATCATTTGACCGATTTTTTTTTCTCCTTTATCTCCTATAACCCACGTATAACCCGTGTTACAATGATAAAAAGGGTAACCCTAAGGAATGGGTTTTGGAATAATACCAACTAATACTATTGATAACCCTCATGATCAGGTAACCTAATCAAAAGGGTTTTGAATGGTTTAGACCCATCAAATAATAGTGTAACCCATACGGAGAGGGCTAACTAAGCTTTTGAAATTACTAAATTACTAAGCTTTTGAAAAAACCCTGCCGAAAACCTCTTCATCGGGTTACCAAATCGGGCCCTGATACAGATGAAGAAAATACGCGCAAACGAATTTGCACAAGGATCAGCTAGTATTACCATGGGTATTACATAAAAAAATCTTAGTACCGGTTTAATCTCTTTCCGATTTCCAGCCACAATTTATCTTGAACATTTCAGTTACAATAATTGGAACGACAATGATCATAAAGCGTTGCATATTTTACAATCAATTCACAAAATTCAATATTAAATTCGATATCGTCATTCGTCACGCATTTTTACATCACTAACAGACGTATGTCGCAAGCAAGTACATACTACGAACTGGCGGCCATCTGACGCCCATCTGGCGGCGATCGGGCGCGGGCACCGAAATGGCGCGTCATACGTCCGATCAACGACATACCGTGTGTCCTAAATTGTGCTTTATTTCCATGCATTTTGTATGAAATTTGAATGGAATAGGAAACCACCTGTGCCATGTCCGTGTCATGTCCGTGCCCGATGAATGTGACTAGCGTCGGGCGCAGACATGGCACTGGCGGTTTCTTATTCCATTCAAATTTCATACAAAATGCATGGAAATAAAGTATAATTTAGGACACACGGTATGTCGTTGATCGGACGTGGTTATGACGCGAAGTCGTCGAGCTAAATTGTGCTTTATTTCCGTGCATTTTGTATTAAACTTGAATGGAATAGGAAAGCGCCCGCGCCGTGCCCGCGCCAGGTCAGACATGTGAGGCCTGTGCCTAACAAATTAGATTTAAATTTTTCTAATCGATGCATAGTCGCTGGTACAAAAGTTATTTGCCGTTTACATTTTTCTTTATTTGATTTTCTATTTTAATTAACTGACCAAGGTGGTCTGATTTTATATTACTAATTACATTTTTACTAAGTATATTTAACATTTGAATTTGTAAAAATATTGTCTATGCATTTGGCTGAAGTGTGAGTAATTCTAGTTGGCTCCTTAAAGAGAGGTATTAGTAGATTATATGATTTGAATAAACTAGTAATTTTAGTACTCAATGAATAAACTTCTAGAAAATTTATATTGAAGTCTCCACATGTTATAATATTTTTGTTTGTTTTTGAGTTATTTTGAACAATATTTCAGCCATTACCTTTTCAAAAATATCATATGAGGCGGATGGTGGGCTGTACGCACTTATAACAATGAAACGCTCCAACTCTACGCATGCTATTTCAATTTGGCTTTCAACAGACAAATAGTGTTCCGTTCTCATAGAACATAAGTAATTTTAAATCAAACAATATCGATGTTCATATCCAAGCTTACTCAGCAGTATCGAGGCGCCATCTATTGGTTGCTATGCACGTACGTAAAACGTCAAAGCTTGGAGTGACAGCTGAAAGAAGAGTTGGTTCGGCCATCAATCGCGACGCACGCGCATCTTCATCGGGAGGCCAACATAGCTTTCAAATCTAACGGTTCCGTGTGTGATTTTCATATCTGGTGTGCCTTTCGTGAACCCTTACATCTCCAATCATCATCAGCTCAGAAACCATCTAAAAGTGGAAGTTCATCGTGCAGTGCTGGTCGCAGTCCGAGGTATGTACGTTGCATATATCTTTACTGTTGCCGGCCTGGATCTTGAACATCGTTTTTAACGTGTAAAATCGTCAGACCATCATCAGGTGGTCTTCCCAGAGTAGCGGAAAGCCATCATCTCATTTCGGCTGATGCGTACGCTACATCTTTATGGTGCCGAAACCCGGGACCTTCCATTTTTAAAAATCGTAAACTGTCGGTTTCAATTTGCTTGTGGTATTTCTGGATAAAATAAAGTTAGGATATCTCAATCTACCTATTGCTTTAGCCAAAACTATAGCTTATCGCATTCTAAGATATTCCATTCCATTTTACCTGTGATTTACTTGTGAATTGAATCTATCAACTATCCTATCGTCTACGAACAGTTTCACGAATTATTCTAAGTCGATCTATCTATCTAATCGTATCTACATATTATTTGATCGTAAATTATTGCGAGATCAAAAATTGTGCAATCATTCACACTCATCGGTGCATAATTTAATATCGGCTCGCAATAATTCGCTCATCTATCTATCGTACCTATTATTTATATATTTTCGTAATCAGTTAAATATAGGTAATCAACATAAGTTTCGCATCAAAAATCGTTAAATCATTTTGTTCCCATCATTTTCACTAATTTCCGAAAACTTTAAGGTAGTTTTAAATCTCGCCGCTAGCGCATACGCCGAGCGACATTCTTGTGAATATTTAAAATATCAAGTGAATGAACAGATTACCTAACAGTTAGTACGAGTGTTGTACAGCTCACCCCGCAAAAGCAACTTTTTATACGAAATCGACCCAATTTGTGTGGGAGGTTGTACGACATTGGAATCTATACATATCTATCTTTTTACCGTGGCGATCAGCTGTGCTGCCTGGGTTTATGCTTTGTTCATTCGTACCTAGCGCCAACGAGTTGTGTTCCTAGCTGCATAATTACGTTTTCTGCCGGAACTACACATTAGGAAACTAAACTTTTTTGTCAAAATATTAAGTACGCAACTTATCTTTTGTTTAAATATTCACATTACTGGCTATCTATCAATGGTAGGTCGGTACTAAATACTAATTTAAATACGTACCTACATAATATCTACGCCTAGTACTAGGTACTTAAATATAATCGAAAATGTCTCTTCTAAAGCATTCGTCTCGTAAATTAAGTACCTTAAAAAAGTCAAAGTCAAAGTCGATCGACATCGAATACACTGCGCAAGATTTGCCATCTTTACGTCGAAAACGAACTATCGCATACAAACGTTTGACTAAGGCTTTAGAGATAGGTATTTTAGCCGCTAACGATTCTACTCAGAGAGATTTATTTTTTTCGTATCATCAAGAAGTAAAACAAATCGCTGCGAATTTTGAGGATGCGCACTTCACTATCCAGGAAGTTCTTGATGATCCTGAAAATGAGGATAATACTATTCAGGAGCAATTTGACGAAATGTATTTCAGAGTTTTAGCGATCCATCGTAACTTATCTAAACCGGAATCGTCTAGTTCTCGCGGCAGTTCTTCATCGAACATTCGATTGCCAAAAATCGTACTTCCGACTTTCAACGGTGATATCAAAAAATGGCCGGAATATTTTGACACTTTTAACGCATTGATACACAACTCGACATCGATTACCGACACTGAGAAGTTTCATTATCTCTTATCATCTCTCAGCGGCGATGCGTTAATGGTAGTCAAGCCGTTCCCGTTAACTCACGAGTACTATTGTGACGCGTATAGTGCACTTATTGCGCGCTATAAGAATAAACGCGATCTAGCCTTTACGTGTTGGCGGGATATTTTAAAGATCGAATTTAAATGCACTGACACTCACGAGTTTAGGAAATCGCTTGACTTATTCGAGGAAAACTTAAGTATTCTGAAGACGATTAACTTGCCAATTAGTCAATGGGACTTTATTTTAGTGTATCACATTTTATCGAAACTAGATACGAAATTGCGCCGTGATTTTGAAGAAAAATACTCGGAAGTAGAAATGCCTAACTATAATCAATTAAAATCGTTTTTGCATTCGAAATGTGAGGCATTATTGCGAGATACACACTTTAACGAATCGAATAAAACAAACAAACCTTCACACAAATTTATCCCTGCGCTGCCGCATCAATCGACGCGCAGTTCAACGTCACATACACTGGTCGCCGCGACCCCCGTAACCGATCAAACCCAAACCGGAAGTAATGCGTCCACTGTTCCGTACACAAGTAAATGCTCGTTTTGCAGTGATTTTCATTCAATAGCGGCATGTACCGAGTTTCTTAAAAAATCGGTGGATGATCGAATGAAAATCGCTAGCGAGAGAAACTGGTGCTTCAATTGTTTAAGGCCATCTCATCAATTGAAGGACTGCAAATCGATCTTTTCGTGTCGCATATGCAAACGGAAACATCACACCTTACTCCATAGCGATAAATCTAAAGAATCGAATCAAACCGTATCGTCTTTGGTTTCAAGGTCTCCAACTCACACGACCGTTTTGCTTGCAACTGCAATCGTTCAGGTTAGGGATGCGTCTGGTTCAATGCAATCGTTCCGTGCTCTATTTGACACCGGAAGTCAAAGCAATTTTATCACGGCGTCAGCGGTGAAGCGTTTGAACTTACAACTCACTCAAGCTAACGTTAGCGTAAGCGGTATCGGAGAGGCAGTAGCTTCTACACTCGGTGACGTCACTTGTGTAGTAGGTACAAACAATAATAGTAGATTGTTTTACAAGGGACTAAACCATCCCATTATATACGAGGTTGTTATACTCCCGAGCTTAGCGAGGGAGGATGACAAGACCGAGTTATAATGGGTGGTTTTGGCCCGAGTAAAACACTCTACTTTTCACTTCGATTGCGAGAAAATAAAACAATTCCAAATTAGTCAATTTTCAGAAATTTTATTAAAAATGAAATGTGCAGTTAGAGCAATTTTGAATGTTTAGTGATATGTTTTTCCCGGGCAATTTTATTTCGGTTCTCTGTGATTGGGATGTGATAATATTTTGAGTTGATTGTTGTGGAGTAAAAGTTGGAGAGACTCGAATCATGCTTGAGTTTCCTGCATTATTAAGATCTGAGTGCGGCTTCAGCTGAGTTGACATATTCATCCAATCCCGCGATGTAGATGCTTGGGGTTCTGTAATGTTTGGTAGAATATTGATTCCTTCCATAATCCGCTGCGTGACGTGATACTTGTTTTGTATAGAGTCCTCTATATAACCTTCAGCCACTTGATCGGACCTCCATCCACCGTGGCGTTTTAATGTCGTTATATTCGCACCAGAGTCCGCCAACAGAGTCGCGGATGTTCTGCGGAAACAATGGCCCGTGTAGAGTTCCGGATTTGGTAAATTTAGATAAGTGGCAATATCTTTAGGCATGTTACCAAATTTATTTTTGCCTATGACTTGCCTTGTGCATTTACCATTTTGATAATTTAGAAAAAATCTTCTTGTTGAAACATTAGTGGGACGTAACTCCTGATAGGCTTTAACTATATTAAGGTATTCTCCACTGATGACAAATTTACGCTCTTTGTTTGTTTTCGTGTTCGGCAGACTCACAGCTTGTAGGTTTGTATCCGTTTCTACGTCTTCTAGCGTTATATTGGCAAGCTCTATTCCTCTGCATGCACCGCTGATTCCATAAATTAAAGCAACCTGTTGAACAAAAAAATAAGTGTGTTAATAATCGTAATAACTTAGGTACATAATTTAGGTATGTAGGTAGGTATCTATTTATTTAGTTTGAGTAGAGTACATAAGTAGGTTACCTTTGTTGCCAAGTATTGTTTATTTGGAGCGTTATTTAAAAATGTTTCGATTTCTTGTGTCGTCAAGACTTTAGATTTTTTTGCCTTGTATCCAGTGGACAATTTCTTCAGTAAAGCCGTTAAATTTACATATTTTTTAATATCGACGTCGTGTCTCGTTTTTAAGGTCATTCTTAACATTGAATATGTGCTCCAAAGAGTCGACGATTTGAATTTTTTCGATAATTCATCAAAATAAGTGAGAAAAACCCCTTCTGTAAAAGAATCCACACGTTTCTCATCTCTCCATTTCATAAAATTTTCGTAACTCTTTAAATATATTTCACGTGATTTTGTCGGCAACAGATTCATAATTATTTCTTTGCCCTTTTCTTCCATTTGCATATTAGCATCTTCACTATCACTTGATGACATTTTTCACGTTCACAACTTGAAAGTTAAAGTCAGGAAGTTAAACGTAAAAGTTTGTGATTTGGAATGAAGAAAATTCTAGAGATTTAGCGCCAATACCATCTTTTTTTTTAAATCTCTATACCTTCAATAACCCTCAACGAAACAGTTCGCATTCTACCGTGAAGGGAAGAATCAACCTTCATAAAACATCACCAAGACGGTTCTATTTTCAAAAAAAAAGATTGACGGAGCACCAAGAAGTCGAGTTTTTATATAAGAGAACGAATGCTTTGTACGGGCTGATGATTTTAGACAAAAATTAAAAAGAAAAAATACTTTTTAGCCCTAGGTATTAAACTCGAGTTTTAGGCCCGCTAAGCTACACTATTATGATACACTTTTTGAGCAAGAGAAGTGAAAAACTATTTTCAACTTGGACTTTCATGTCATCTCAACAATATGTGGCGATCAACCTATCGCAAAACTAAACACATCGGGATGGTCATACATTAACACGTTGCCTTTAGCCGACCCCGGTTTCGATATTCCGGGACCTATCGACTTATTGTTCGCTGCGGATGTTTTTGCGGATTCACTCCTGAATCAACACGTCAAAGGGAATGTCAACCAACCTACCGCCTTTAACTCCGTTTTCGGTTGGCTTCTTTTAGGCAAAACGCGCTTGGCTTCTAGCACCTTAGCGCACTCATCGCTGGACATCGATAACGAGTTGAACTCATTAGTTCAACACTTCTGGGAATTAGACTCCGTACCTAAGGCTTCACTTCTAAATCGGGTTGAAGCTCTTTACGAACAAAAATTTTTATCCGATCATAGTCGAAATTCATCCGGACGATATATCGTACGTTTGCCCTTTAAGGATAACTCGGAACCTACATTCGAAGGCTCTCGCGAGGTAGCGATGCGACGGTTCTACGCTATAGAACGCAGACTGTCACGTGATCCCGATTTGCAGGTTCAATACGCCGACTTCATGTCGGACTATATCAACACCGGTCACATGTCGCTAGTTCCTGCGGACGAACTAAGTATGGGGAAGTATTACATACCTCACCATTGTGTCTTACGCCCAAAATCGACAACCACTCGTCTCCGCGTTGTTTTCGACGCCTCTGCCAAAGATGCTCATTCCCGTTCCTTAAACGATTCTCAACTCACCGGTCCGAAATTACAACCTAACATTTTGGAAATTCTCTTGCGATTTAGGGAACATAACATCGTTTTTATGGCCGATGCGCGACAAATGTTTCGTCAGATTTTAATCTATCCCGCCGACCGTGATTTTCAGCGTATCTTTTGGAGAGCTTCTCCTAACGATTGTCTTCAAGAATATCGCCTGAATACTGTCACGTATGGCGTATCATCATCCCCCTTTCTGGCTTGCCGTACACTGCGACAGCTTGCTGTAGATGAGGGAGATGCGTATCCCATTGCGAAAGACATCATTTTATCTGACGTGTACGTTGACGACGTAGCAACCGGAAGTGAGTCCATCGAAACCGCTCAGCAAGCAAAAACCCAACTGATCGCTTTGTTCAACCTTGGCGGATTTCAACTCCGAAAATGGGTGAGCAGTGATGCGCAACTTTTGTCCGATCTTCCTAGCGAGGACTGTTTAACCGGCTCCGTCTCTCTCGACAATTCTGAACCTTCAACTCTAAAGGTGCTCGGCCTCAAGTGGGACCCGTCATCCGATTCCTTTCTCTTCGAAATCAAACCTTCAGATCGACTATGTACAAAGCGATCTATACTCAGCGAACTCGCTCGAGTTTTCGACCCATTGGGCTTCTTATCCCCCATCACAATACAAATCAAATCCTACATCCAAAAGCTTTGGATTCTCGCTATCGGGTGGGACCAAACGCCGCCTGATGAAGTAATCAGTACGTGGTCAGCTTATAAAAATCAACTACCCCAGTTGAGTCAGCTTCGAATCCCTCGCAAGCTAACTTGCATCGATTCCAAATCGTGCGAGCGCCACGGCTTTTGCGACAGCTCCGAGATAGCCTACGGTGCTGTTATATACTTACGCGTCACTGATAAGGCCGGTGCAGTCCACGTCTATCTCGTCTGTTCAAAGGCTCGCGTAGCACCGCTCAAACGGACTTCGTTGCCTCGACTGGAGCTCTGCGCTGCAGTTCTTCTTGCGGATCTTTATAAATTCGTCCGAGATACTTACCTCGCTCGTATCAAAATCGATGCTATCTACCTGTGGTCAGATTCCACAGTTGTCCTATCGTGGTTACCCTCACATTCGTCTCGCTGGGCCACATTCGTTGCGAACCGGGTAAGTCATATTCAAGAACTGACTCCTACAGAATGTTGGCATCACGTGTCTTCGGGAGACAATCCCGCGGATATCTGCTCGCGTGGACAGTTTCCGAGTGAACTCGTTCACAATTCGCTATGGTGGGCGGGGCCTTGCTGGCTATCGCAAGATTACAACTCATGGCCTTCGAGCCTGCATATCGTACCTCATGAAGATGAAGTGATCATCAAAGCCGAAGAACGCAAACCAGTAGCATTAGTTACTGGACAAGCTGATGAAAGCGGGATCAACGACCCATCAATAATCGACGATCTGCTTAATCGTTTTTCTTCGTTATCGAAAATTGTTAATGTTCTCTCTTACATTCATCGTTTCATTAACAATACTCGACATCCTAAACAAGCAAATCGAACGCAATATCTCAGTAACGTTGAACGTCATCGAACTTTGATGCATATCGTAAAACACGTTCAAAGTCATGCCTTTTCGGAAGAAATCTCAAATCTAAAATCAAGAAAGATGTTATCAAAACCCTTTCGCAAACTTAACCCGTTTCTTGACAACCAAGGTGTGCTCAGGGTGGGCGGTAGAATTTCTCGATCAGGATTAGAATACGAGCAAAAACATCCAGCATTTTTAGCGTCGGACCACCCATTAATATCCCTAATCATCGACTTTATTCATCGAACATATTTACATCCAGGGGTTAACACTACGCACTTCTTATTACTTCAACAATTTTGGATTATCGCTGCCAAACGTGCCATTCGTCGTCGCCTTTCGAGGTGCATTCAATGCTTTCGAACGAACCCACAGCCATTACAGCCTTTCATGAGCGATCTCCCATCATATCGGGTCAATCAAATCAAACCGTTTTCAGTAGTAGGCGTTGATCTAGGCGGACCGTTTCGCATCAAACTAGGTTCACATCGGGGAGCTAAGATGGACAAGGCATATTTATGCCTGTTTGTCTGCTTAGCAACCAAAGCGGTCCACCTAGAAGTAGTGTCGACGCTGTCGTCGGAGGGTTTTATCGCCGCTCTTCGGCGTTTTATAGGACGGCGCGGTCGCTGTAACGTAATTCACGCGGATTGTGGAACCAATTTTGTCGGCGCTAGGAATCAACTTTCGTCGTTAATGCAGCAGGCGTCCAGCGCAGAAAAAATTGAATTCAAATTCAACCCTCCCGGCGCCCCGCACTTCGGTGGAGTCTGGGAAATCCAAATCAAAGCGGCGAAATCTCACTTGTATCGGGTAATAGGAGACCAAGTCCTCACGTTCGAGGAGTTAACGACCCTCTTCGTTCAAATCGAATCTATTTTGAACTCGCGGCCCCTTAGCCCTATTAGTTCTGATCCAAATGACCTGTCATGTTTAACACCTGGTCATTTCCTCACCTTAGAGCCTTTGACATCTGTGCCCGATGAAGATCTCTCTTCTATCAACTTAAACCGGCTTCATCGGTGGCAGATGTTACAAGCATTCCAACAGAATTTTTGGTCCAGATGGAAATCCGAGTACTTGAACTCATTAACACAACGCGCCAAATGGACCAAGGATTCAAAACCGTTATCGATAGGTTCGATGGTGATAATCAAAGACGACAATCGCGCTCCATTGCAATGGACTCTCGCTCGCGTCGTAGATCTCCATGTCGGTGGTGATGGAATAGCTCGGAGCGCATCTGTTAAAACAGCAAACAACCACATCATAAATCGACCGTTGGTAAAACTTTGTCCTCTACCAATAGAAGACTAGTTTTAATCGTATCAATCTTAATATCGATCTTAGTTAAGTTAATTAAGAAATTAGTATCTAGTATCAATCAAACTTATTATCGTTTGTATCATTATCTTTATAACAAGCCTTCTTTTTTTTTTTTTCGTTTATCCAGAAAATACCATAGGTATTTTGGTGGGCGGGATGTTCCGTTCTCATAGAACATAAGTAATTTTAAATCAAACAATATCGATGTTCATATCCAAGCTTACTCAGCAGTATCGAGGCGCCATCTATTGGTTGCTATGCACGTACGTAAAACGTCAAAGCTTGGAGTGACAGCTGAAAGAAGAGTTGGTTCGGCCATCAATCGCGACGCACGCGCATCTTCATCGGGAGGCCAACATAGCTTTCAAATCTAACGGTTCCGTGTGTGATTTTCATATCTGGTGTGCCTTTCGTGAACCCTTACATCTCCAATCATCATCAGCTCAGAAACCATCTAAAAGTGGAAGTTCATCGTGCAGTGCTGGTCGCAGTCCGAGGTATGTACGTTGCATATATCTTTACTGTTGCCGGCCTGGATCTTGAACATCGTTTTTAACGTGTAAAATCGTCAGACCATCATCAGGTGGTCTTCCCAGAGTAGCGGAAAGCCATCATCTCATTTCGGCTGATGCGTACGCTACAAATAGACAATGTCCTTACGTTCCTTAAATTGGATTTGTTTATTTAAAACTATTAATGTAGCAACTCTTAACTTAAATAAGTTGGTGTAATATGCAACATTTGCTTGTAAAAAGTGAATAATAATGCAGGTGTACAGCAGGAATAACATATAGGCTACTTTTTATCCGGGTAACACGTGAGCGAAGCCACGGGCTGAAGTTAGTTTAATACTAACGTGATTATGATCGAAAAAATTCTGAAGGTAGAGATAAATGTTATTCAAAGTAAGTTTAAAGTGATAGCATCTTAAAACATTGGTTGGTAGGTAGTAAGGTACTAGTCAATGGTCGTTCTAAGTGGCTGTTAACAATACAACCACGTAATTTCCACTATAACCCAGTTACAATTAGAAGCCAATTAGAGTGGGCTCCGCTGGGATCACGGTTCGTTTGCAGCCGAAACCAACTTCTGCCTAATTAAATATCCTGTTTATTTATTCAGGCTAATTTTGTTGTCTAGACTCACGTAAGGCGGCCAAAAGAAATGTGGTAGCACAGAACTGAAACGGACAATTCCAATACTTATTGAGTTCGCCCAGAATTTAACTCATTCGATGGATGAAACTCCGCCCGCTGTGTATTCTATGATTTCTTCGTTTTTTTTTAATGTAATGTGACATTGAATTCTGTTTTGACATTCGAATCTATTTTGACTTTCCAGTTTGATGTGATTTTCGAGCTTATTTGTAATAAAAATTTGTCATTCCAGTTCGACGTTCGAGTTTGATATAGGAATTTGATAACGGAGAGACCCGGAGCCGGAGTCTTTTTCGTTGTTCGGTAAGGCGTACCGGTTGCATACATTGTTGGTTGGTGTGTCTATTTGCTCTGTATGATGTACCAACTTAACGGGTGGGCGCCCTGTGACTAGGTACATCCTAGGTACATGTGGAAGTTTTTACCCACTGCATTCCTTCAGGAGCAAAATTTTGAATCCTTCCCCATTACACCCCAAAACTATGCTACAAACATTCTCTTCAAATTTCAAGCCCTTAGAACTAATGGTTTCGTGTGCGTTGTTTGTGAGCCAGTTAGTCCGTTATTCAGCTTCATTATATTGGGTTTACCATCTTTAATTATCCAGTTTCAATTCTAGTTAAAATTATTGAAGAGATGCACAAGCTGGCCTGTCCGACTTTAGGCAATTTGAAGTTGTGAAAGCTATCTTAGATCTAGGATGAGGTTGCGCAAACACGAACCACTTTCAAACTGTACTCAAATAATAAAAGCTACGTTGACTGATTCTCTTTTTCATCATCATCAGCCCATAGCAGTTCACTATATAAGACATGGTCTGTAATGAGCTAATGAGCGCCATTGCGCCCGGTCCTCAGCTTGACGCATCCAGCTTTTACCAGCAGCCTTTCACAGATCATTTCGAGATACGTATTTTCGGTGCTCTGGCTATCCATCAATATTGGTGCTTGAGTTTTGGCATTTCTATAGTCACCTTGTTCGACACGGTTATTCGCGTAAGCAATTCTTTGGTAATTTTTACACTCTTAGATCTAGTTAAAAAACTTTATAAAAAATGAAATAATAACTATAAAGCTATTACTTAGTTTTTAAAGCAGTAAGTTATCTTGAAGTCTAACTAAATTAATTTTTTCTCAATCATTTTTCAGCGTTTTCCCTTCGCCTAACAAAAAACTAGTATTTTGAGAAATAAGCAAGAGTAGTTACTACATAATTGTGGACTTTCACCAAGCGTTCGCTCATGCGAATAAAATATAAAAAATAATGTATCTTGGCACTGTAGAGTAACGTATTAGCCATTCCGATGCTAAACAGGATTATCGAGGTGTTTCCTATGCAAACGTGCTCTATAAACTCCCACCGCTTACACTTCCCCACTACTTCGTCAGGAGTAGCTATAAAATCTCATAAGTACCTACACTGTTCAAAAGTTTTCGGTATTGTTGGAAAGCATAGCGTCCCGTGGCTCGAGTGCGAAAAACATACCTTACTACAAAGTTTTCGTTGACTATATTTTTGTATGGAAATGTCACAGTTTTACCAACTTTCCGCTAGGGGCGCTGCTCCATTTTCGTATAAAAATATAGTTAACGTAAGCTTTGTAGTAAGGTATGTTTTTCGCACTCAAACCTCCGGTTTGTTAGTAAAAGGATACCAACTTGGCACTGTAAAGATCATCTTTTTCTTCGTATGAGCTAGCGGCCAACTGTGTTGTTGATCTAGATCATCAAGATGCAAAGGTATTCGTTTTCTTGGAAAGTGTGGTTATCTGGATACTCACTCACAGTACTGGCCAGCCTAGACACACCTAACTCAGCTAGTACTTCTCCCGTGTGACGCCAGTGTTGCGTAGTACCTTGACCGGGCAATTATCTAGCTTAAGGCCCAAGTACTGGTTAAACCACTGAGTTAATTGCATGCCCAAAAATAGTGTGCATCGCAATGCGTTTTCCGTAAACAGCAACCACGCGCTTAATGTATGATGCTTCGATTGCAGAATAACACAACTATCTATATCGATCTGTGGGTTGATCAGCTAATTCTGTTGCAAACAGAAATGATTGACACCGATCCTGTTTTAACAAACTGTGACAGTTTGTCAATTAACGTTCATTGAATTTTGACGGATGAAATGTCAAAGTTTGTATAAGCAGGATCGGTGTCAATCATTTCTGTTCACAACACAGTTAGCCGATCACCCCACTGATCACTGAACTAATTGCATGCCAAATAGTGTACATCAATCGCAATGCGTTTTCTGCAGCGTTTGACGCAAACAGCAACCACGTGCTTAATGTATAATGCTTTGAGTGCAAAATAACACAACTATCAATAACACGACTCAATACATATATAAGTCCGAGACCCACAGACATGTTGTCAAAATAAATGGCGAATGCAGTAATTGTTGGGAATTTCATATCTTTTTAACGTGGACACTCACAGTACGGCTAGTCCACCAGTTTAAGTCGCTTAGCGAGCTATGGAACGAGAAATGCTCGGAGTTTCTCTGAAAGAAAGATCTGTAACGCGACTAGGTATCCGACATAGAACCAAAGTTTTCGACATAACTCAGAGAATTAGCAAGCTAAAGTGACAGTGGGGATCAGTGTGACCGCGGCTCGGTGAAGTGACGATTTGCGAAAGGCTGCTGGTAGAAGCTGGATGCGTCGAGCTGAGGACAGGGCGCAATGGCGCTCATTAGGGGAGGCCTATGTCCAGTAGTGGACTGATGATGATGATGATATCGTTTTCGTTTTATATTATAATTATTACATGTCAAACTCTAGGTTGTTCAAAAGTTTAAATAAATAAATAAACAATGCTGGACGTTACCAAACAGCATCATGTAGCCCCAAACTAAGCAGAGCTTGTTTAATGGGAACCACATGATTGGTATACTACTTAGTATTTTCTTTTTGGAAATACATACATAACATAAATAGAAAACATCCAGACCAGAGACAAACATGTGCAGAACATGCAAAAATTTGTCCCGCAGCGGGAATCGAACCCGTAACCTTCTGCGTCTCAGGCGGGCCGTAACCCACGGCGCCACAGAGGTCTTCAAAAGTTTAAAAAAACAAATAGTTATTAATGTTAATTTGTCTACAGATATTTTTTATCAAATGAGTGGGTTTTCATAAAAGTTAACACAACTAAAAAATTCTAGAGTACTTACACAAAGGATAAGGATTTCAATTGTTGTTTTGTGTACTATAACTAAATAATATTGTGTAGCTTATGAAAATAAATTTATGTGAAAATCCTCTTACTACTAACGTAACCTAAGTCACTTGTGATTAGAAGTTGCCACTTGACGCTTTGTTTAATCATCTAGATTTATAAACCTTGTAAAGAGGTCTGAATCACCCTCCCCATCTAGTAGGTACTACAGAACTAAAAGCCCTCTAACCCACTTAATCCTTCGGGGAAAGTTTAAATTCCGAACTTCAGAGAGTGTGACAAAGAATACTAATCTTATTCAGCCGCCTGGCGGTGGCAGAATAGAAATATCTACAAGCAGTATGATCAATCACTTGTAAAAAAAAACAGACGATTTGAGAACCTCTTCCTTTTTCGAAGTCGGTTAAAAATAGGATCATCATACATTTAATCGAATAAGTGAACGTTTTTCTATTGACTTACGACCCTAACGGCTTCAAAAGGAGAGTTAATAGACATCTCCTAAGAAAGCTCGCGCCACCGTTGACCTCATCCTTGTTTAAGCAAGCATCGAGGTCAAGAGCTTACTCATGTTATATATTAATAAATAAATAATTATATTTCTCACAGAAGATCAACTGATCTCAAACTAGGCAGAGCCTGTACTATGGATACCAGAGGGTGATACTTTTAGAACACATAGCAATATATAAAAAAAATCCATGTTCATCACATAAATGTTTGTTCTGGGCAGGTTCAACCCGCGACCTGCAGCTCATAAGGCAGAGTTACTACCAACTGAGCTATGAGGTCTCATAGCTCATAGTAGTTTTTTTAAATATGCAACTGACCAGCCGAAAAAAAAATCTTAATGACCTCATAGCGTCATAAGCTAGTCATGCTAGATCAAGCATTACCTAATATCAAGAACATATAATTATATAGTATTTGTTTTCTATTACAGCAATATGTGTATACTAACGTTTCTGTTACCCATGCCTTGTTTGGGATATCATGGCACTTTGCCAAGTGTGGGATGAGTTGATCGTGAGTGACATTTACATTAAATTTATTCCTTGATAATAATGCTGAAAGGAGATTGTGTTATGTTGTGCTCGAACTATTCTGTCTATCCAAAGATTGCCTGGAAGAGATTGCTTTTAGCGATAAGATTGCCCATATTGTACCTTCGTTAATTTTGTTTTTTTCTGTACACTGTTTTTAATTTTCTGATCTACCATAATGAATTTATCTTTATATGTTACTATGTAGATACATACATCATTACAGTACCCTTTTAATATAAGTAGAAAGGGTTAAATCGTTGTTTTAAACGCTCATTTTGTTGTGAACTTGATCAATTTAGATAGAATATGTGGTACCTTATTTACTGTATAAAAGCTTTACCTATTCTGTGCGAGTGGAGACATAACGGTGGCTATTTGCCTAGCTAGTGTGTACGTGACTGTACTACATTGGTGAAGAAAAGTTGCCTTTTGTAGGAAAAATCAAGGTTTTTCGCTCTGAGCGTATTCAATATCAAGCAAATAGCCTCGTAATTTCAGCCTGTTTCAATGTTTACATTATAGGCGTTAACTGTTGTTTTACAGGAAAATAATAAAAATGAATGAAATAACCCAACGACGGTATTTTTTTATTGCACGGAAATGTATTGTTTTTTCTGTGCCAAGTATTTTACCTGTAACATTTAATGAAACTAACAAATAAATAATGCTGGACAAAATCACACATCATCGTGTAGCCCTAAATTAAGCATAGCTTCCAATATGGGAACCACATAACTGATATAATACATAAATAAGTAAGTTTTTTTTTATATTATGCATACATTTTTCTTAGGGTGGGAATCGAATCCGCAACCTTCTGCGTCTCAAACGGTTTTTTGCCTACTGCGCCAAAAAGTTCGTCAAAACTATGGTAAGCCGAACTGAACGTTTGAAATATATTTGTAGGGCTTTAATCATAAAGTAGAGAGTAGCATTCGATAAAATTTCTCTACGAAAACTGTCTCGCTAGAATTCGATATGTAATAAAATTTCAAATGCACACAATTCGATTCGCTCGCAAATCCCTCAAATTCCACATCCCGACCAATGGACGAAATAAAACAGAATTTCGATACTAACTATAACATTCAATTTCATTTTACCGGGAAACAGTTCCAAATAACATAAGCCTACATTAACTGAATTGTAAAAACGTGCGAAAAACAAATAAAGCTGGCAATCAACTAAGTATACGTGCGTGGTGCACGAATTTTAATCTCACAATCGTCGATACACTGCGGTCAGTGACAAACATCGCGCTACGGGTTTGTCTGCACACGGCACGGTTGCAGTAAAATGTTAAAAACCATAACATAAAATCAATTTTATGTTATCACTAGCTTCCGCCCGCAGCTTCACACGCGTGGGATCTGCGTAAAAATAAGCCTTTACGATAGTACAGGTCAAGAACTACATATTATGTGAAACATTTCAGCTCAATCTGTTTTGGAGTTTTGGCGTTAAGGAGGGACCAACATTTCACTTACGTTTCAAAAACCTCCTTTATTTACTTTATTTTTATATATATATATATATACATATCATACATAGAAAACACCCAGACCCGAGACAAATATCTGCAGAACATGAAAACACTTGTCCCTTGTCAAGTGTATATGTATATTATGTAATATAACAATCATGTGGTTCCCATAACACAAGGCCTGCTTAGTTTGGGGCTACATGATGCTGTGTGATAATGTCCAGCATTATTTTTTTATTTTTATTTATTTGTCGCGCTATTTAAGTAGTCGGTCCGTAGTATGTAGTTGGTTTGAGGCTTTATGTTGAAACTATACGCAAACAATCCATGACAATATCGCCTGACTCAAAACGAATGATAATACTGATACTGGTACCCAGAATTATGTTACAGATAGCTTTTACATCTGGCTTTTCTCGCACAAGAAAAGCCAGAAGAAGTAGAAAAGAGTCATAGTGGATTAGTGGGATGTATTCGATTTCCAATCTGGAGGTCGGGTTCAAATCTTGGCTGTGCATGAATATATTTTTTTCGAATACGTACCTACAGCTTGATCTCTCCAAAGTTTTCAAAAACATACTAAGATAAGAACGCAGCTACACCCCCCTCTTGACTAGCAGCCAACGCATGCCGTATTAAGGAGCGAATAGCAAGACAGCAAAATCATGTCATGCGAAAATGAAACATCTCAAATATCACCGTAAGTACCTACCTAGTTTTTTATACTGTGATACAAAAGGTTGTAACAGCACTCGCGGGATATAAAATTCTGTCATTGGCATTATAAAAATTTGGGTTATTCTGTTGACATTATTTCCCCTGCTTTTACAGCAATATTATTTCCTGCGTGTTATGTATTATTAATTATGTATTAATTAGCACATTGGGACACTCCGGGACACGTAACAACACTGACTGACCGGCGTTTTGTTTAATAGAGGTACCTATCTAAAGATGAATCTAGCATATGGACCACCAGATGTTAAGTGGTAACTATTACTTTTGACTAAGTATTGCTTCGAAAGTCCCGCAAGTTCGGAATTTACGATGCAACGCCCTGCGTCAGTAAACATAAGGTATGTTCTGAGCTCGACGCATCCAGCTTCTATCAGCAAACCGTCACTCCAGCTCGCCGGAGGGCGTCCTACACTCCGTTTGCCGAGCCGCGGTCTCCACTCAAGAACTCGTTTGCCCCAGCGGTTGTCAGTTCTTCGGCAGATATGGCCAGCCCACTGCTACTTCAGCTCTGAGCTATGTCGGCAACTTTAGTTCTATATCGGATAGTCTCGTTGCGGATTCTATCCTTCAGAGAAACTCCAAGCATGGCTCATTCCATAGCTCGCTGAGTGACTTTAAACTGGTGGATTAGCCGTACTGTGAGTGTCCACGTTTCGGCTCCGTATATCATGACGGGTAGGACGCACTGATTGAAAACTTTCGTTTTAAAACATTGCGGTATGGGTTACGAGAAGACTCGTCGTAGTTTTCCAAATGCTGCTATCACGCGAACGAAGCCACAGGCGGAAACTAGTCTACAATAAATGGCTTAAGTTATTATTGCTCCAAAGCAAGCAGAGCTTGTGTTAAGGGAACTGATAAACCTACTACTTATATACTATTTACAAATACGTACGTATAAAACATTCGGACCAACACACAAATATTTACAGATCACATTTGTGATCAGGGTTCGAACCCGCAACCTTCGCTTACTGCACCAGAAGCCATCAAACGCAGGTTTCATAAAGGTGCGCTAGGCACCTTTATACAGAGAAGCTTCATCTCATTAGGTGTTAATTCCCACAGCGGTCCAGAATGTAGGTTGATTGTAAAACCAGCGAGTACGCATTTGCATTTTTAGTATGAACATTGCTTTATTTTAAATATTCAACGAGTCGTTATTGGGTATACGTACCATTCAACACAACAATTGAGTTTTTGAAGCATATATTTCCAAAATGTAGAATATTCCCAGTTCAATAGGGTATGTTATATTTTAGCACATAAATGGTTTCATAATTTATTTTTATACTAGCTTCCGTCCGCGGCTTCGGTCACGTGGTACCCGGGTAAAAAGTAGCCTATGTAATCCAAGTCCCAAACTAGTACATTCAAAGCTTCATCCAAACCGTTAAGCCGTTATGGAATTGAGCTGTAACAAATATACTCACACACACAAACTTTCGCATGTTTTATATAAGCGTGAAGCTAGTTTTTAATAAGTTAACTATCAACGAAATGGCTGAACTTCTTTTAGTCAGGCAGGCACAATATTCCAAACCTAATTTTACTTACGTACGGTATGTATTTTTTCTCCAAAAATCCACTACCTATAACGTATTTTCTAAATAAATTTACCGATCTTGTTTTCATAGGGAAGTAAACCTATAGGTTTGTAAATGGATTTGTTTGTTTGTGGTCCCTTATCCAGCGCGTAAAGAACGAGAACCTTAACTTGATATAAGAGATACCTAGCCTTATTTATGACCAAACTAAGCAGAAAATTACACTATCCAAGTTAACTGATTAAATAGTGTATTAATTTGTATGCCGATGAAATATGCTATCGTATGTCGTGACGATACATCGTTGGTATAGTGTGCTATTGCGGAAAGTCGCTCGATGTAAAGGGCTTAAAAACATTCTTCACGGAAATCTTTGGAAAGACCTATTTTCAGCGGATAACTTCTACAGATTGTCAATGATGATGATGATGAGATAAAGACTAAAATGTTCTTGAAGCTTGGCTACATCATAGCTAGAATATAATTACAGGAAAACTTATAGGCATTCTCACATTTTCGCCGATACCGAGAGCCAAGATGTCACAAGGTACAGAACAATTACCGAAATTGTATAACAGCCAGGGTTTTATTTTTTCCATGTAGGTAGGTACTAATTTTACTAACCAGGCTTGCATTTGGTTTCTTTTGAAAGTCCATCTCATTTCCTATTCTCCGTGTTGAATGGACGCGGGATGCACCGAAATTAACTTTTCCCGCACATGCTGATTTTAATCCCACATTTTACTATTTGCATGGTAGGAAGAAATATGAAACGGTTTTAAATTAAAAATATATTTTACGTTGTATAATTTTACGGGAACTTTTACGTGCCGCGAATATGTAGGTAAAGGTAGCTACTCAGGCACAGGTTTGTGTATCTACTCGTGTTTTAGTTATTAAGGGCATCATAACTTCGTATTTCTTAAACTTAGTACTTAAAATGAAAGATATCAATGAATAGTATTTATTTAAAATAAATGAAACATTTTTCATATCCTGCTGAGCCATGCTAAATTTTACATAGACGTCTAAAAATACTTGATAAAATACAGGATATTCATTTATTCATTTTTGATGAAAAACCAACAAACTAATAGTCCTCCCGCAGTAGTATCCGCAGTCCAAACCGTACAGATCGGACTGCGAAAGAACGCAGTCCCGATGCGCGGTCCAATCTTTATGTGTGCAGAGCGCTATAGTTTATTACCTAGATTAATCAACAGGGATTTAACCGCGTACCACGCGAGTCAAACCGCGGGCAGTAGCTAGTTGTATAAATAAAACCAAACGGAGAAACTTATCCCAAACTTAAAACCCCACGCAAACATTTTTTGTATCGTGGGAATCAGTGACGTGACGTGACCAACATGGCTTGACGGCTGAACAACATGGGACAACATCACTTACTAACAGGTGAGATGGCAGTCAAACGTAAGCCTATGAACTGTAAAAGTAAAGCCAAGCAAAGCACGCTCTAAACAAAGCAAGTACTTTTGCTGCTAAATCGTACCTAAAACTACCTCTTCACCTGCCATTGATAATTTGTCGCCATAATAGATACCTAATGCAATTAAAAACGTTTTAAGATGCTCAAGAACGCTAAAACAGACAATCTACTAAGTAATTTAAACATTGAAGAGTATATCGAGTTATAAATTTTAATGGGATCGCGAGGAAATTTTGGCAGGTTTTAGTGAGATCGCGCGCTTATCCTTATAAGTAATTTCATAATAATATGAGTCAAGTTGTTATAACTGTAGGTTTTTTATTATATCTATAAGAAGTTTTTAATATTTATTGATTTCCTTTTGCTTAATATATAGCATCATCCTAAATAAATCAAGTCAGAGCCAATCGTGTCAAAAATTGATAAGAAGCCATTTATTTGAACTCAAAATAGTTAATTTCGAAACGAACGTAAACTCATTTGGCAAGTCAAAAAAGCGCACCAAGAAAATGTTTGTCAAATTCAAATTATGAACTGGATTGGAATCCAGCGCCGAGAGCAGCTCGCTTGGTTATATTTATTGGTTTGGGACTGATGGACTTTTAATGTATTTTTTTTATAATTTAAGTTTAGTTCATAACAATTATAAATATTTACAGCTGTAATTGTTCTTCGTTTTACAATCTTTTACAAAGCACGAATATGTTCTTCATACTTATAAATTAAAATAAACTTGTCGCTCTCGGCTGTAGCTGTTGCTGCTTGTTGCCTGTGACGGACTTAATGAGTCCAGTGGAGACACCGTCAGTAAACAATCATAGCCAGCGGTCTAAGAAGAGTCTATAACTAAATAATAAATATAAATAAAGTCATTGACATAAATTTGTGTGTGTGTCTGTGTGCCTGACTGACCCTACATAGGTAAGTCCAAACTCCAAATTTGCCAAAGGGCAGTGGAACGCAGTATCCTCGCATTCAAACGCACTGACTGAGTGCGGAATAGCTTAATGCGTTATATGCGGAATAGATTATGCAATTACTGGCATTTCCGATGTCTCGACAGGAAAGCAGCTCAGCTCACATGGGATTGGGCGGGCCATGTTAGCCTCATGCCTCCGGGCATATAGACAAATGCCATAGCATCCTGCCAGCCGATGGAAGGTGAGGTCGTGGTCGGCCAAGAAAGCGTTGGTGGCACGAGCTTCAATAGCGGCTGGTGAAAAAAGTTTTATTTTCCTTTACCATACCCATACCCATCGTCGACCTCATCCTTGCACACGCAAGCCTCGAGGTCAAGAGCTGGCCCAAAATAAATAGAAAAAAACCTACAAGCCGTACATACCTAAATACCGCTTTCAAGTCAGTAGATGCTAGATCAAACTATTTAAATAACAAAAGAAGTAGGTACTAGTGAACTAGTAAACTAATAAACTTTTACGTAGTAAAGTTGTAACCTTGAACAAATCCGCAGTAGCTACCAGTAATTCTGTATGACAAAGTGGCGGACTGACGCTTAAATCTATCTAATAGCGTCGGCCCGCGCTTATCCCCCGGGAATTAAGGTCTACATGTACGCAAAAAGAGATTTTCCACTTGAATTATTTCAGGGACAAAAGGCATTTGTATTCGTTGAGAAAATAAAGATACACCTTTTCCTTTACGTTTTACATTTGGGGATTTTATTTCGATCGACGGAATTGGATGGTATCAATTTGTGGGATGACCTGAGAATAAGCGTTTGTCACGTTTCTTTGGTCATTCAATATTTTGTATGGGGCTAACATAACCTATTTCTCGATCATATCCTAAATAGGTAGAAAATAAATAATTCTTTAGTCTCTCGTAACATGATGTTGAAGCAATGCTTTGCATGGTGATAAGTGGTAACCATTACCTATAACAAAGTATTGGTTCGTAGGTCACGGATGTTTAGAACGTGCCCCACGATGCAACACCCTGCGTCCATCAACTTGAGGCAAGAAGGTGTTAAGCCTCATGTGCCTGTATTTTTAATTTCACTGGCACCAACACCCTTCAGACCGGAAAAACACCTATGCTGCTTCACGGCAGAAACAATAATAATTTAAGATGCAATGTCGATTAACAGTTAAGTTTCAAAGACGCCGATCGAGATTAATATGTTTAGTGCTAGCTAGGTTGTGAAATGCAATATAAGTCGCAGGTTCGAGTTATGTTTACGCTCGCCCGTGCCGCCAACAAACGGTATTGAAAAATATAAAGCTATTCAACTGCTTTGCCAGGTGTACTGTCTACTGAAGCCTGAAGCTGGCTGCAAGATATTTATCTTCACACTGGTTTGAGGTTAAACTCCAGTTGGTTTTGCAGGTTGAAACATCCATCGTAATTCAACTAGTTTGAAAAAAGGGGAATAAGGAGATTTTAATTATACTTTGTGACTTGTAGATCTTATCGAGTTAATAGAAGAAATCACAAAAATAGAGTTAATCTGAGAGTACATAAAAATGCGTGCCATTTTGTTTTGACACTTGTAGTCCTTTAGACCTTAGGAACTCCGACGAGAGGTTTTATTTTTATGATACCCAATACCCATTGATGCAACAAGCACATGGCCCACCTGATGTTAAGTGGTAACCATCTAACAGTCTAACAATCATAACTAACCCCAAACTGGGCTTTCTGCTGTCATGGTTTTTACGAATCTTTACAGTCATACTGTTACATAAATACTCCTCTTGCGTCATAGCTATCAACTGGCCAATAACGGCGTCATCAAGCATCAGAAAGACGAACAATAGGCATGAAGCCACACTTCAGTAGACGGAGTCCTTCCTCGCTATCTCTATAACTCTAGACAATAAGTCTAGCTCAAGGATTTGATATCGCTTTTATTTCTTATCAAATACTTATTCAAGCAGAACACTGAATCGTGAGTTTTTTTATTCAATAATTTATTTTTACCTATTTTTGTTTTTGATAAGAATAACTAACGTATGTACTAAAGAGAAGCTTATTTTTCGATTGGTACCAATAGACACAATTTGTTTGCTATAGTTGTGAGATGTAGGTAGTTTCTATCATTATTGTGACGGAGGGTGTTTGAAAATAAAGTCAGTCTTTGCATGTAGCTCGCGGTGTTTCATTCTAAATATATAAAATAATACTTAACATGGCGCAGCCGGTTCTGGAAAAGTTTAAATAAATTAAATAGATAGAATAATATACAAAAATCAAATTATAAATGAAGAACAGTGTTTGGCAACTACAGGAAAGTTATATATAAAGTTGAAAATGGATTCGGTTCTACAGCCGCCGCCGCCATTTTGCTTTGAAAAGGATTTGACTAATGTTACATCAGGAAATCTGTGCAGAGAATGGGAGAAATAGAAGAAGTCGTTTAAGATTTATTACAAGGCATGCCAGTTGGATAAAAAGGAGGTTGATGTGCAGACAAGTATTCTTCTTCATGTTATTGGTGAAAAATGTCGTGATGTTTATGAACAGTTTCCAGAAGAAAAAAACGCTTCAATTGAATCATTATTTAAACAGTTTGACAACTTTTTCACGCCTAAAAAGAATCTAACCATCGAACGCCATAAATTTTTTACTCGTAATCAACTGGAACACGAGTCAGTTGATCAGTATGCGTTTGAATTGAACAAACTTGCGACATCATGCGAGTTTGAAAAATTAAAAGATGATCTAGTCAAAGATAGATTGATCTGCGGGCTAAAGGAAGATACCATGAGAGAACGATTACTACGTGTAGAAAATTTAACACTTAATAAAACACTAGACATTTGCACTGTAGCTGAAATTTCGAGAGCACAAGCGAGTACAGTAAAACAGGAACAGAATGAAACAAGTATACATGAGATAGAGGAGCAAAATGCTCAGCGGCCGGAGTGTGCTTTGCATTGGCTTCGACGAGAGGATCGTAAGGGGTGCCGATGTGGTGGTCGTCGGGCGAGCGGACAGCGACAGCAGGTTCCGACGGCACAGCAGGCGGTCGTGCCGGGCCGGCATCGACAGCCCGCCGCCGCCGTCGCTGGAGCAAGCCGAACCGTGCAGGCGGCGGGTGTGCCCGGGCCCCGGTACAATACGGCTACTTTCCGTGGTTCGGGACCACGGTCTATGGGCAGGGGAAGTGCATGTGACTTTTGTGGAACACATCATGAAAAATACCAGTGTCCGGCTTATGGTCAAAGATGTGTGAAGTGCAATAAGTTAAATCATTTTGCGAGGGTATGTCGGGTATACTCGGTCCAGGACGATGCTATGGATCAGGTATGTAAAGTCAGCAATAATGCGAGTAACGGAGATGAGTGGTGGGTTGACTTACAAATAAATAACAATAATATTCGTTTCAAGCTGGATACCGGCGCGGATGCGAATGTTTTGCCGTATAGTTTTTTATCGCTAACGGGAGTTAAAGAGAATGATCTGTCACCGACGACCACTAATTTAATTAGTTATTCGGGGGAGAATCTAAAGGTTTTAGGTAAATGTTATATTAAATCTTTTTGTAAAAATAAACCTTACACATCTAAATTCATTATAGTCGATGTGGATTCTCCGCCCGTTCTAGGTAAACAATCTTGTGCAGAGATGAATTTAGTTAGGCGAATTTTAACTATTGATAGGCAAAGGAAAACTGGATGTTTATTGGACGAGTATCCAGAAGTTTTTGAAGGCATGGGATGTTTGCCGGGTGAGTATAGAATCCAGTTGACGAAAGATGCCCGACCGGTAGTGCATGCTCCTCGCAAATTACCTATAGCTCTCCGTGAGGAAGTCAAGAGGAAACTGGATGAGATGTTAGCATTGGATGTGATTGCGAAGGTGGAAGGACCCACCGACTGGGTTAATAGCATGACTGTGGTTAAAAAACCTAATGGTGACATACGCATTTGTCTGGATCCGCGAGATTTAAATAAATACATAAAAAGAGAACATTTTAAATTGCCTACATTAGAAGATATAACGTCCAAACTTTCAGGATCTAAATATTTTAGTACACTAGATTGCAAACAATCATTTTGGCAGACCAGTTTACATAGAGAGTCGACCGATTTATGCACATTTAATACGATTTTCGGCCGATTTAAATTTTTAAGGCTTCCTTTTGGAATTTCGTCGGCTTCTGAAGTATTTCATAAAAGATTGTTTGAATGTTTTGATGATATACAGGGTGTTGAGTTGTTCGTCGATGATTTGTTGGTTTACGCTCCATCAAAAATGGAGCATGATAAACGCTTGCGTCAAGTCTTAGAAAGATGTAAACAGATAAATGTAAAGTTAAACAAAGAAAAATGTAAAATCGGTTTAACTGAAATTAAATACCTGGGGCACATAATCACGCAGTCGGGCATACGGCCAGATAACTCTCATTTATTACCAATTATTAACATGCCAAAACCGGAGAACACGAAAGATCTGGAACGATTTTTAGGGCTAGTTACGTATGTAGGAAGTTTCATACCTAACTTATCGGATAAAACTCACATTTTACGAGAACTTTTGCGAAAAGATATCGCTTGGCACTGGAATGAAATTCATGATAGATGCTATTTAGAACTAAAACATTGTATTACTAATCCTCCGGTTTTGCAGTATTATAGTTTGAACAAGCCAGTAACTTTATCTGTTGATGCAAGCAAACATGGGTTAGGAGCGTGTTTGATGCAAAATGGAATGCCAGTCTGTTTTGCTTCCAAGTCACTGACGAAAACAGAACAAGCCTATGCCCAGATCGAGAAGGAGTTATATGCTTGTGTTTTTGCTTGTGAGAAATTTTATACATACATTTATGGTAGAACTGATATAACAATTGAGACAGACCATAAACCACTAGTAAGCATAATAAATAAACCATTAGCAGGAGCACCAACTAGACTACAAAGAATGTTGATAAGACTTCAACCTTACACATTCAAGTTAGTGTATAAACCAGGTAGGTACTTATATATTGCTGACACTTTGTCGCGCGCCGTAGCGCTAAGCAGTGGCTGTGAGAGCGAGCCCCGGGATGATTTGGACGTACGGGCGCAAGTGTGTGCGATAGCTGCCAGTAATCCGTTATCGGACAGTCATTTTATAGAGTTACAGAAGGTTACTAAATTGGATGAGGAAATGCAGGAATTAATAAAAGTTATACATGATGGGTGGCCGATGGACAAAAATACTTTAAATGATACAATAAAACCGTATTGGGATTGTAGGGATGAATTAACTGTGTCATTCAGCTTAGTATGGAAAGGTGAAAAAATTGTAATACCAAAATGTTTGCGCCGTGAAATGCTTAAAAAGATACATGTCGGTCATTTAGGCGTAGCTAAAACAAAACTTAGGGCTAGAGAAATAATGTTTTGGCCAAATATGAACTCACAGATACAGGATATGATATCACGTTGTCAAGCGTGCCTTACGTATCGCAAGGAAAATAGTAAACAACCGTTGATACCACATGAAGTACCACAGCGTGCATGGTCAAAAGTAGGCGTTGATATTTTTCATTTCAATGGTAAATCTTACATACTGGTCGTGGATTATTTTAGTAAATTTTTAGAACTGGAACCAATAGATAATTTGACTTCGAATCTTGTTATAAATAAGTTAAAAAATATTTTTAGTAGGCAAGGCATTCCCGATGTGGTTATGTCGGATAACGGACCTGAATTTGCAAGTAGGTACTTTAAAGAATTTAGTTTTCAGTGGAAGTTTGAACATAAAACTTCATCACCTAGGTATCCCCAATCAAACGGGCAAGTTGAAAGGTCAATACAGACAGTAAAATTCATGCTAAAAAAGACTACCTATGATGGTTCTGATTTTAGACTGGCATTATTAGAGTTTTTGAATACACCAATAAATGAGACATTGCCCTCTCCAGCTGAGTTATTAAACAATAGAAAATACCGTAGCATAGTTCCATGTTCTCCAACAATGCTTGAGCCTAAAATACGCAGTGCAAACGATGTCAGTAGGAATTTGCAACTGAGACAGCTGGCGCAAAAAGCTTATTATGATAAAGGTACAAAGATTTTAAAACCACTTAAAAGAGGTGACAAAATAAAAGTAAGATTAGGTAGGATTTGGAGAAATGGCGTGGTGATAGGTACAACTGGTGAAAGGTCATACTTACTCAGGTTGAGTGCTACAGGAGCAGTGATTCGTCGAAATCGGAGGCAGATCATTCTCGATTCTCAAACGCGAATAGAAAATAATTCAAGTAAATCATGTTATGATGATATTGATGATCTTACGCAGTATGACTCAGAAACACCACTCGACTCTGTCCCAACCACCGCTCCAACGGCTGTTGTAAACAATGTTAATAATAATTATGTAACTCGTTTTGGCAGGACGGTGAGACCTCCTGATCGGTGGGGAAATTCTTGGCCGGGTATGCTACCAGTACGAACTCAGTGATATAAACAGATTTAAGTTAAAAAGTGTGTAATTAGCTCATTTCCTCGCTACCTAATTTATAATGTTGATCGTACTTGCCTAATTAGATTTTTTTTTTTTTATTATTCATGGTATGTTATTATTTAAATAACAATGCTAATTAAATAATTTATTTTTTAATTAATTTATATAATGGTAATTAATGGTTTAATTTTTTTAGAATACATTCAATTGAACTTTGATACATTATTTAATGAGTAGGTATGATAAATAGCAGTAAGAGGGTAAGCAGTTTCTTGTTAATATTAATTATAGCTACCTTTTCTTGATATATCCTTTGTCCTATTCAACAACTATCTACAAGTACTTGAAATAATTGTTTAAAAGTAAATGTATATTATTGAAAATCTTTCTAAAGAATTTGTACTTACATAAATCTCTGTTTTTCAGTAAATATTGTTCTTTACCTACATAATATTATTTTTTATTCATTTTGAATGGCAGGTAGGTATGATGGATAACTTATAATTAAAAATAAAATTAAAATGTGTAAAGAAATACCGGATTATGGGATTAATCATGCATAGGTTATAAATATAAAATTTGGGTAGGTGGTTGCTTATGTACCTATACCTAAGTGTGTGCATGTTTTCATTTATTCAAATAATTATTGATATCATTACTTAATTAAAAGAAGGGAGATGTGAGATGTAGGTAGTTTCTATCATTATTGTGACGGAGGGTGTTTGAAAATAAAGTCAGTCTTTGCATGTAGCTCGCGGTGTTTCATTCTAAATATATAAAATAATACTTAACAATAGTGACATTGTCATCATCTTGATTCTTGGTTCTTATATTATTTTTTTGTTATTTTTACGAACTCTTGCCCGCGGCTTCACTCGCGTGAAAAGCTATTTTTTATCCCTTTTTTCAGGATTAAAGGTACCTTTTGTCCTTCTCTGACAATGTGTATTGGAAATTTCATAATGATGCATTGAATAATAGGATTTTTTTTACTTTAAAACTTTACTTTATTGTTGGTCATCGGAGATTACGTATTATGCCTTACATACTAAAAATGCAAGATCTAATTCATACGTTACATCATAATCCTTTATATTTTCCGCAGTCGGGTGAATAATAGCGTGATCTCAAGAAACTATTGTTTTACTGGCAAAATATAGTCTTTCACTGTCTCTAACTATATTACTGTATTGCGGGCGCTTTCACACTATGTATCAGGAGACGCGGAATGCCCCTGAATTGTTTAAGGTGTTTGCTGTCAAGAGAAAATGTTGTATTTGAAATTTTCAATAACTATAGGGTTTATGAAGCTGGTCAGCTGGTTTTAAGAAAACATATAAACGATATTTAAATAGGATTCAGTAGTGAGATTGCCTGCATCTACTTCACCTTAGAGTTGCCGGTGTAATTAGGTAGTCCAGTAAGCCAGGCCAGTCCTTACGCAAGCCAAGTTTTTCATTACTTAGCCACAAACTTGTACATAATACAAACACACTTATATTTTATGCGTAAATACCTACTACGGCATGTCGCAATATAGAATGTCTTGTTCAAACGCCTGCCGAGGGAAATATGAAAATGGCACCGATGCGCTCGAAATTTAATGCAAAAAGCTCAATCATTCCAACGAAACGATATTTTATTAGATTGCAGACTCGTCGGGTCGAGCTCCAGAAATAAACGTATGCAGCACTCTAAATTTATGTTACATTACTTCTAAATAAAGGGCAACAGTATCGCCTTTGGTGATACGGGTATCCTTGGGGTCCCATCAGGTGGCCCGCCTGTGTGTCTGCCAGCTTTGACATAAGACAAAGTCATTCGTTTAATATGAACCTACTAATTATAAAACTTGATATGTCTCTGTGTATGTTATCCCGTTGAACTGATTTTGATGAAAGGTCCCTACTAAATTGGTATATGGTTGGTTTATCAATAAATAAGCCCGATATTTAAATCAGTTACCACTTCCGTCAGATAATTTAGTGACACTTTTATAAGAAAAAAAGTAAATTAATTAATTGGTAAATATCGTAGATTTGACCTTTTATACGGCAGGCGTACCTAATGTAAAGATTTACATAGCCTAGTGAAAGTTGTTGTTTGACACTTTGATGAGACACGTTTGAGTGAGAAAATATAAATTATCTCGATGCTTTTAAGTAAGTATTTCTTCAGTAGGTACCTACGTTTTCAAATTAAGCAAAAATAGGTACCTACTCAACTCCGAACCGTACCGAAATCACTTTGTCAGTGCATACAAAAGATGCAGAAAATCGGCAAACACAGAGATTCGAGATTCAAACGTATTTTACAATGCAAAGGCTGAGGTAAAAATGCAATGTAGACTCACCTCAGCAGCGACGGATGCCACGCTGCATCGAGATTGAGTTTTATGAATGTTTGATTTGGCATCGTTTGTCGTCTCACTGGTTCTTTTTCTGGAATATTTAATTTGGAGGTCTGTTACAATATATTAAATATATAAGTTGGTGTAGTTATATAAAGAGTTATCCATCTATCTATTTATTTTCTACATAATCATTTTGAAGAGTTTATAAAAACATTTTAGAAAGCTTAAAAAGAGCTCGTGTGTTACCGGGATAAAAAGTAGCCTATGAGTTAATCCAGGCCTCAAATTATGTACACTCTGCTGTATACCAATCTGTTCAGCTGCTACAAAGACCAATGGGAACAAACATACTCACTTACATACAAACTATCGCATTTATAATAACTATTTATGATAGAGTAATTAAAACAGTCTGGGAAGAAAATAGGTAAGTGTAGCAATTTTATCGGAAGGAAATAGAACCAATGAAAGAAGAATGCCGTCTGATGTATGGCGCTCGGTACCAAGACTAAAGTGAGGGCGTCAAAATCTCCAATAAGTTTTTAGTCGATTCTACTGTCAAAATAATTAAAAATGAGGGTTATTGCCATAGTAACACTTTACATCAATGTTTGTTGCCATAGTAACGTATATATCATTGGTTGTTGCAGTCTAATGGGTGCGTGCGGCGGAAACCAAATCAACAAAATATTTGTTTACTTGATTATTAATCCCGTCAGTGTGTAGAACTAAAAAAAATGTAAATCTCATTTATAAAGTATAATAAATTTTATGGTATACGTTCGGTTTTGACGCATTTGGTACGGGTTCTCGGCATTCTCCTTTACAATTTTGAAGTTTATTTAAGTCTATGTCATCATCAATATCATCATCAGCTTATAGCAGTCCGCAGCTGGACATAGGCATCCCCTAATGAGCGCCATTGCGCCTTGTCCTCAGCTCGTAGTTAATGTAGTATTTTGAAATTATAAAAAACGTTTAAAAAAAATATTAGTTTGCAAAGCAAGCAACTTTGTCCAAGGTGCTTTCAGCGATGTTCGAGTTAGATAATTATGCGTGGAGAGGAAAATGAAGCAATTCTATTGGTAGATTTTTTATTAAAAAGTATCAATAGAAACTTTTTACAATATTGTTATCCTTGCATCACTGAGTTCGACGATAAATCATTTGTGAGCGATCGTTTGACATTTTAAAAAGTACTGTCGGAACATTTAGGTATATAAATTATAAAATCAGATACCTAAATTGGCAGATATGGTTCAAATCAAATGATTATTATTATACTTCAATACAACAGCCTTCCTCCCTTCTTCCATTCTTCGCGATTTAACGCTGTGACAGGCCATGTTGGTATTGATGAGTCAAACTCGTCTCACCATCTCATTTTAGGTCTTCTACGTCGTCACCTAGCATCGAGTGAGATACACTCTGTAGTTCTCTTTGCCCACAGGTCGGTAAGAATTTAGGCTGGCGGCTTTGTAATCAACATCAACGTCTTGTGTTTTGAAGCGCAGTATGATGTTCCGTACGCGGTCTGATAGCTTCACTCCCTAGATATATGTATGGTTATTATTTTCAAAAATCAAAAGTAAACTTGTGTGGGTGTGTGTGTGTGTGTGTGTGTGTGTGTGTGTGTGTGTGTGTGTGTGTGTGTGTGTGTGTGTGTGTGTAGCGCAGATTCGAGGAGTTGAGTGGCATAATCAAAAGAAGCTCTATACCCAGAGGGTCAAAAACGTCTGATAATCAATGTATAGTAAGTAGTAAATATGTGCAGAACAAAGATTATTGGAAAAATATAACCTTATATTACTCACTGGAGTCAAGTTTTTATTGACCGCGTGTATACTTCTGCATTTTTCAATTGGTTTCGATTGAATGTGCCATCAAAGCTTATACATTCATCTTAAAGATTATTGGAGCAATTACAATTTGAGAAATAAAATATATCTTCAAATTGTTCGCCTCATTCGATTAATAGCATTGATGCCGTAATTCAAGTTGTTATTCTCAAGATTACTTTGATAACCGATATTATCTCATCAAGGAACTCGGTGTTTTGGTAATTGAAGACTGCCTTTGAGCGTCGTTTATCAAAGCTACTCGAATACCGCGAGATTATTCCACTCATATTCTCTAATATCGTTCGAGATGACATCACAAATAACGCCCGTAATAGGCACAAACGATCGAGTACGTAGGTAGATATAAAATCCCATCATCAGATCTTGACTTGGTGATAGTGGGACCAATGAGAAAGTATTCTGTATGGAACAAAAAAACTCCAAATCGGTCCAGCAGTCTTCAATTAATCAGAGAACATATTAAAAAAAATTTGAATAAAAATCTCCTCATTTTCACTGAAGTCGGATAACAAGCTTCTCAAAGACAAAATTGTAGTAATTTACTTAATCTCATTTAGAAGACTTAAAGCGGCAGACGATACTCGGTATTTCCAGTGACATATTGGGGCACGCGCTATGACAAGGGTCACCTGCTACTTGTATGAACTAGAGTAACCATTTTAAAAGAGTAGTCAATATGCCGGATACTTGCTGAAAAATCCGACTATTTGCGACACGCGTAGCCAATCATACTGGACGCAAGTCACTTTCCACGTGACATTTCGCGAACTTGATTGGCTATTAAATATAATAATTTATTTATTTTATAATTAAATCTCCCCTCTAATGAGACTAGCTGAAAAAGTCCATTAACACGTTGACTGCGGGCCTGTGATACGATGCTCCGCGCTATGAGCTCACTCTACAGCAGGTGTACCGTTCTGTACCAGAACTCAAATCGTTATACACAGAGTGCAGAAGTAAAAACTGCTATAGTTTTTAAATTAATAACTTACAGTTTTTAACTTACAGTTTTTAAATTAATAACTTACAGTTTTTAACTTACAGTTTTTAAATTAATAACTTAAATGTAATTTTAATTTATTTATTTTGTGCGAGCATAATTTTTTTGTTAGAAGTGTAGTTACCGCATTGAGAGTTAAAAGAAATCGAATCTAGGTTAACCCATCCCGCGTAAATTCAGAGCCAACGGGACGTCATATTTAGGTAACGTAATACCTACTACGTAGGCAAGGCACCTCTGTCTATTGAAATCCGTACTTATTTAAAAACCCGGACAAATTAAAAGTCCTGACACAGTTTAGACAGAAGCCCTCAAACAGACAAGTTATTACAAATCCATAGTATAGCAAAAAACCGGACGTTAAGGACGAACGGACGGTAACCCTACTTCGTATCATGCGCCATAATCTACTTACCGAGAGCGAGATTTGACAGGGATTTAAATTAAATTTGAGACGTGTGCCAACCCTGGATCATACGTCACGTAGATCTTAGATAGTTAAGGTTAGAGCTGTTTAGATAAGCCGACCGGAAAGTTTTGTTGATTTAGGTCTAATAGGTTACTTTGTACTTGTATCTATTATCGTTTAGGTACGGTTTTGCAATAATACTTGTATAATTTATCCTCATTTACGATTTCTAAAGATGTTTTTGTAGAAATCTCGAGTGATAATTTATATGTTAATAATTTAGCGATAATTCGGGTTATTCCCAAAGTACTCTATAGGGATTAGTAAAATAATCTTCAAATAGAAGCTTATAGTAAGTAGGTAGTTGAACTCAATGGCGATTAGTAAAACGATTGGTTTTCATGAAGAAGCTCAGCATTATTAGACAACAACAATAACACCAGCCTATATCAGTCCACCGTTGTACATAGGCCTTCTTTATAAGAAGGGGGATGTGCCTATAATCCACACGTTGGGCTTGCGGGATGGGGAATACAGTTCATGGCTTCTCGCACCAGCGCGTTGCGTCTGTGGCGATGTAACTGTGCCAGTCAGCCGCCAGAGCCCCGTTCGTAGTTAGCAAGGTGCACCACGGCCGGTGAGGTTGATTTGGGTTCTAAAGATGGAGGTTAGAGCCCCATACATACGTATGGACACAGACGTGGGGAAATAAAGACGAAATTTTGAATCTATGTCAGTTAAGAATAAAATCATCAAGAACCACAACTTACTTATTGTCCAAATACGGACAATAATTCTATTAGGTGCTTCATTGGAAACTAAATCACCCACCGTGAGAAATAGGAATAAAAATAGATCAGAAATCCAGTATTTATTTCGTTGAAATATCTTAGAAACGTAAAAATTATATAAAGGTCAATAGCTCTTCGTTCTTTATAATGATTCATAAAATCCCATGAGGCTGTTTTCAATTTAAGTACTAAAGAAGCTTCATTAAATCCAAAAGTATCATTTTTTGTACCGTCATTTTATATTAATTTGAATTCCCTGGGGCAAAACCGTTTTAATGACGAGGATTGATTAAATGGTTGTCTCATACGACGCATTTGTATTACAATTAAGTTCACTTACGAGTATGTGTTGTTTTATTTTTTCTGCTTTTCATTTCACTTATTACGTCTTTACGCCACGTTTCGAAGCATAGAAGCGCTTAAAGTATGTTCTTCTTTTTATTATTTTTGGCCTGTGTGGTATAGCGTCCACAACTTTGCCAATGTCGACGTCGACAAGATTTAACAATAATAAGGCGATGGCAGTTGAGTGTGATAAAAAGAGGGTTCGTGTTTACAGAGGCGAAAGTTTGTTAGATATAGGTTCATACTCCGGACATTGACATACACGTAGTGATAACGAAGACCAATGATGAATGATGGCCTCTGTGGTATAGCGTCCACAACTTTGCCAGTGTTGTAGACGCTATACTACAGAAATCATAAATAAAATGAAAAAGAAGATAACAAAAACCAATTTGGCTGTTCAAACCAATGAAAAGCCAACTCTGTGTTGATGATTTTATTTCCACGAGACAAGGCAATATTAACATTATTTTGATATTAAACACCCAAAGTATAAACAAATCAGAATCCAAACGATAAAGCTTCCTAAACACATCATACTCGTAAGATAAACTGTGCTCAAATTAGCAAACATCCCAGAACAGAATAAATGATAGTAAGTACAATCAGCGCCAAAAATAGCAAAGTTAACTAAAGTTATAAAATACGAAAAAAATAGTTTACGTTAATGAAGGGATAGGGCGGGCCATGTCACCCGTATGCAACCGGAGAGCTGGGCCAACATGGTGACTGACTGGATCTCTACTGACGGCAAACAGCACAGAAGGTACCTGGGTCAAAGAAACGCTGGCGCCTTCATCACTAATTGGAAGGAACTTGCATAAGACCGGCAAGAGTGGATGGTGGTGAGGGAGGCAGAGCAGTGGGACAGCTTAGGCTAATAATAATAACAATACGTTAGTCCCCTCCACTCAATAACGTATAACTCTATTATGAAGAAATGAATACAGTATTAGATAATTAGATTAGATAAATTTACAATGGGCAGTTCGTTTTTATATTGTTTAGATTAGACCATATTCTGTGGTTAGACGGAATATAATTATTAATTAACAACGGTATATTTCAACGGTACATTTAGCATGTTACCATCCATTATGTTCACAACCATGAGAACAATCAATGAGAGTATAGTCCATCTTGCTTTTAAAAGTATCATTAGTTTCAAAAGTTAGATGTACTAAAACTCTAAAAGTCTATATTCAATTCATTGTGAATACCTCATACACATAAATCTTTCATAAACCTCATTAATCTCTTAGTCGTCTTCTAATATGTAGGTATTCTAAATCTCCCGCATTCATATCTTTGAATTAGGGATGACATTTATAAGATGGAAAATATTATTTTTCTGTTAAAAAACGTTCACGAGTTTCACACCTACGACACTGACTGTACCTCTAACCCTAGTTCGTAACTATTCCAATTTAGCGAACTTTGAATCCGGCGAAATTAACAGATGGACAAAAACCTGAGCAGTTAAAGTAGTTAATGGCGTGTTTTGTTTAGAACCTTTTTAGAACCTTTAGATAAAAGGCCCATTGGCTCTTCTTGATTACACAAAAACGGGTTATTGGGTTATTTGGAGTATTTAGGGGTGCTTCTGTAGGCTGGTTTTACTTTTAGGTAGACATTTGTTTGAATATTATATAAATAAGTAATTTATTTGGAAAGACACAACATGGCTGAAAAAGTGCACAAGAGAAATATAGGTACCGCACCTTCTTATTTGGGGATCAGCAGTGGACTTAAATACTTAGGCTGATGTTGTTTTTGTGTTGTTAGTTTTGATGGCGTTCGTTTGGAAGAGATCGCTTCCAAGCGATAAGACCGCCAATACCACCATCTTGTGGATAACGTCTCGAACTATACTTCTATAAGAACATAAATATGTATGTTAAAACCAGGCTAACCAGTTACTGTTTCAAAACATTTGGATCACTGCAAAAGCATGTACTTACTTAGATTTTTTTTAATCGAAAATTCGCATCGCAACATCATTCTCAGACCTGACTAGCTTTCTGACTGACTCATTGACAATAAAAGCCTAAGCAATTGGTCCTGAAAACTTGTAGAGAATTATGTTCTTGCATGGTGAAGGGATGCAATCTTCATCTACTCTAGGGAGAGTACGAGATAGGATTACAAGAATTTCAAACTCATAAAACCCCTACGCAGACAAGGTCGTATAGGCATTTCGTAAGTAATCAATACAGATAATAAATACCTACTAATATGGGAGGCGGCGCCAAACCCTAAAATTATATTCCCCACATATCTCATTTATTCATTACGTAACTAAGTTCCAAACAATGGTTCTGCTAATTTCAAACAAAAGCGCTGCGGTTCAGTTCAATTATTCCGTTACTTATAAGTACCGTGTAGTCCTAATTAACAATTAACGCGCGAAACCACCAACTTACAGCTGTACCTGACAGGATCAGACTTGAGGTGAGCCCTAAATAAATAAAGGTTGCACGGAAACTAGAGGTTTTTGTTGTTACGGGCTAGTTACTTTTAGGTTGTTGTAGTTCTAAAAGTTGAGTTTTAAACTTGGAGTAAAATTATAGCTTCCCATGTACTGTCCACTCAAATGCCGCGGGATATTTACTGATCACTTAACAGCACGGTTTAATCGCGCAGCTTAGTAGCGTGATTGTTGATAATACGTTTAATACGCAGTTTGACCGTCGCGCTGCAGCCGTACGACTGCATTGAATTTGCAGCGCAACTGCCGCGCGGTTCTTCTGCTTTATATAGTCGTCATAAGTGGGCGATTAGTGATTGTTGCAAGCGCACGCACAAGCCGTTCGATACAGAAAAAAATCATAATTTAAATTTAATCCTCGCCTGCATTGTACAATACAAACCACGACAAAGCGACTTATTAGCGCTGCAACCGCATTAATGAGAAAGCATCTGCTGCAGCACCACGCTGTTGCACTGTATTGACACAAGTCTGTGGTACTGACTGAAAATGAACTAAATCGCCTAATACGAAAACTCTTTGAATAAAATGATTTTTTTGCAAATCCACCTGTATTGATGGTTGATATAATATATAATTATCTATGATTTCGATTCTGTTGTGCGTTTTCCTAAATTAAACTTAATTCCTTAAAGTGATACTATCCCTTTCTTTTAGTTGTAAATGACAAGGGTGGCTATAACTTTAAAGCTGTCAAATTTAGTTACGTTTAGAAAAGTGAACACCAGAATCGACACTATTGAATACCTACACTTTTCCGACTTACCCAAAAGCGTCCTGATAAGTACTAAATTAATATTTGTACCCCATTATTTCCTGATAGGTAACTGTACTATAAATTCTCAACTACTAAGATTAGTATAGATATACAACATAATTAAATTGTGCCAGCTAACTATATCTTGAAGGAGTTCTGCTTGTGAGGTAAGAGGCGCCAGAAAGTAATACATCGGTACTTTGAAGATCCAAACGCAAGATTACACCCCTCCCCCCAGGCTCCCACTATGGGTGGGGGTGAGAACCAACATCTCTGCTCACTCGGGTTTTTGTCGTACAAATAGGAATCTACATTGAAGAGATCCTTTGATTCTGTGATCGAGTTATATTAAGTATAGGTACTTACTTTGGCGTTTATAGGAGGTCTTAGTCTCTTAGGTCTCTCTCCCCATTAGGTCACTATTTAGATAGGTAACTGTTAGTGGTATTTAGACCTAAGCGTTTCCGTATTTTTGAAGGTAAGTATTTTTGTAAGTATATTATAGTCTGCGCACACTGGCAGACGGCAGTGAAAAGCATCAAGGAGGATTCCTCTCTCTGCCAGCGCCCACTGACAAGCAAAATCCTCTGCAATACCACGAGTGTCTGCCAGCTTGCCGGAGCACTGGTATCCACTGATATTCCGCGGTATCCACCACCACCGCTCGCCTGGATTTGATTATTTCACTGGAGACTATGCAGTCGAAAAGTTTTTTTTTTTATACTACTAAGTTAGCAAACAGGCATACGGTCCTCCTGGTGGTAAGCGGTTCCCGTAGCCTATGGACGCCTGTAACATCAAGAGGTACTACATGCGCGTTGCTGACCCTTTTAAAAATTTTAAAACGCCCTTTTTGAAACGCTGCATATTGTAGTCTCTGGGGAAAACCTCGGCAGGGAGACCATTCCACAGCTTGATTGTTCGCGGGAGGAAATTCCTCTGGAACCTCACAGTGCGAGAAGATAAAGTTGGCAATGTATGTGGATGATACCTCAGCCGATGTCGAGCGGTGCGAAGATAAAAAGAGGGAGCAGGCACCGCCTCAAACAATTCTCCGGAACACTCTCCATTATACAAGCGGTAGAACACACACAGGGAGGAAAAGTCTCTCCTAAAACTTAAAGGTTCAATACCGCTTGTGAGTATGGGATCGTCGACAAGTCTTGTAGCTCTTCTTTGAATCGAGTCAAACGGCTTAAGCTGGTACTCTTTAGAAAGAGTGTGTTGTGGGTTTGATTTCATAATGATGGATTGGGATTTAGTGCTAATATTAATTATCACAGAATAAGAGGCAAGCAGAACTGCGTTCTTGCCGCCGCATACCGACCCAATCCGATGCATACCGACGCCTCCTGTCGCGGTGTCAAGCGCAGCGTGCTCTTCGATGCTCTAAAGAAAAGAAAACTGCGCTGCAATGCCTCGAGGCCGATAACCGAGCATTGATATATACAGGGCGGCGTTGGCGACATTGAATGAACACTTACTTACTTACCATTGTCAACGTCGCGCGCTTCTGTTTAGATGCGCGCGATGGTAAGTATATAGCCCTTACACAGCATGATTCAAAGTTTTTAGCTTATTTGTGATTTAGTTTGTTTACAAAAATTATTATTTTTTAAAATGGACTTTAGTTTTAGGATTTAATTTTTTATGATTACTTACGTAGCACTACCCTTGTGTTCATTTAATGTCGCCATTATAGCGCCACTCTGTACCTTATTTCGATTGGATAAATATTAACTGCAATTGTTAATTTTTAAATCCTGTGCTGTCCCGTCTGCCAATGTGCGCAGGCCCTTTGTGTGATTACGCAAAACTATATTCATAGTATTGATTGAAAAGTCAAGCTGTATGTAACCAAATTGTCAATATTGAATTTGTTTCGCAATTCATAAATTCATCAAAACTAAATTGAATTTTCTTCTATTTGACAAACTAACTCGTTAGCGTCACCAGTCGAGTGTGAACGGGAATTACGATGGAATCCTATATTATACCGTTACCGATGACGCTTCGTTTTCCCTTGAAAGACCGCCAAAAATTAACAACAGAGAAAACGTAACGTCATCAGTAACGGTTTATGGAACCTGCTCATCATCATTCTCCTGGCACATTCCCTATTTGGGGTCGGCCCTCCTGATACTTGACTGCCACTTGTTGCGATCTTGAGTCATTGCTGACGTTAGGCCGAGCATCGTGATATCCTTGGAGACTGACCTTGGAGATTGTAGTCCAGGTAGTTGGCGGGCTACCTCTGCCTCTCTTGCCGTCGTTTATATCCATGACTCGTTTTGTCATGTGGTGTTCATCCCTGCGCATTATAAGACCACACCAGCGCAATCAGCCTTTCTGCATCTTATGATGTATATTTGCGACCTTGAATGTGCCTCGGATATAATAAACCTAAAGCTATTACAGTGTTTGTATGCCTGTCTGGGCATATTAGTAGGTACAAAATCAGTTTTATATTGTAAAGATAAATGAGTATGTTATCATCTCATTACTCAAACTATGCCACGTTGTTGTACACGTATAATTGAGCGATTGACTTATGAGTCATTCATTCAGGTAATGACGTAGGTTAGGAGTTAAAGTTATTTATTCTAGCCTTGGGTTTTTTTTTTGGGATGTTAGATAGTTTACGTCATTTTTTGTGCCCCTGAGAACATGTATGATAAATTTTATTGATGATCGGATCGGTTAAAAAGTTAAGGCGTGAAAGCGTAATTTAATAATTTGTTTAAATATTTACATTCCCAGTAGAGTTTCACACCAAAGCGACAATGAAAAGCCTTAATATCTTAATATTTACCACCTACTTAACAATACCTTACCCTGATATATAAATGAGATTTAATAGTATATACTCTTAGTTAGATATTCAGATATATAGAAAGAGTGTTTATTTTCAAGAACAATCACACACATACAGTACAAATTTTAGGATTATATTCAAGTGATTTAACATTAGGTAGGTATGCCTACCTTATGAAGAATATAACTAGACGAAAAGATAAAAAATTGAATAGGATGAACTAACTATACAACAGATTTTTGTGAGTTGGTGTCAATCACTGAAATCAATATGTGTTTGTATTTAATTGTATTAGTAGTCATTTACAAGAAGAAAATTACAAAAGGAGATTGAAAATTAATTAAAATCCCTAGTGAAAGCGAATGGCCGCTGAAGCGTAAGCTAAATATCTCTAAGTCAGATTGAACGAAACCTCTATTTGAGAACATTTATTACGGTTGGATCGCAATTAAGAGGTCTCAAGATCGTTTAAGACCCAGAATACAATGAAACTGCCTTCCTTGGACAGCTGGTTATCACTAACTTGAGTCTCTGATAAAAGTAAAGGCCCCTGCATTTATGAATGACAATGCAGACGCCGTACTTGAGGCATTTTAATTCGTAGATGACGTAAACTTGACGTTATGGGCATTACTAGTTTCCGCCCGCGGCTTCGCATGCATGTTACCTGGAGAAAAGTAGCCTCTCATCCTAGTATGCCTAATAATAAGGGGAAGGCCTATAAGCTGGGCATGCGAGTTGGGGATCGCAGGAGCACAGCTCCGCGCACTGCTTATGCTCCTGCCCGTTAGCGATCACTGAATAAAGCAGTGCCAGATCCCTATTTGTATTTGTTGTATGTTTCAGAGTCACCACGGGCCATTGAGGATGGCTGGGGTTCCGTTGGTTTGCTAAAACCCACTTACACCCCTTTAGTATTACTCAATGGAAAAAATCCAAACGAATCACACTTTGGCATGACTAGGAACCCACAATTTTTTTTTACAAAACCCCTTACACGCCTAATTTTACTCAATGGAAAAAAATCGCATCGAATCCAACTGTGACACGATTTAGAACGCACATTTCCAGAAAAATAGATACTTTAGATCACCACAATTATACAAAGTAAAAGTAACTTAGTCTAAGCAATATGAAGGCAACACAGTTGGCTGCCTTATCGTTGAAAGCGATCTTTTCCAACCATAGTACAAATAGGAAGAAAAGCAAATTTTAAGACGATGCACTAATACAAGTTTCAACATATTGCATTTAAATAAGATGTTAAGAAAGAACATTTAAGAAGTAAAATACTATAAAATTTAATTCTGATACATACAATAATAATATTAGTAGGAATAAACTCACAAAGAATATATTATGTATATTAAAAAAAACAGTAGGCATAGCAACGTCACCTCATAAATAAAATCTGAAGGTAATTGTGAGCTCGTTAAAACGTTCACGTTGTTCCGTGACGATCACGTGGTAAAGTCACGTTACAATAACGTGGAGCTTGTTTAATTTTCTACGAATTCCGTTTTGTAATATCCGCAAAGGAAAATAATTGTTTGTAGAGAAACTTTGACAAATAAAGGTGAAAGTTTTGAACAATTTAGGTAAATGACTGAATAATGGTAACTGTTAATTGAAACACCCACTGTTGATGTAGGCCTCGTCTTTATCATACCACTCCTTTCTATCCCTAGCAAACCTCATCCATAGACTCCCTGCTTTTATAGTAATGCAGTGATATAAAAAAAATAGTAAGGTAAGTAATTGCATACAGACAACATTTTAAAGTAAAGTAGTATAGAATTAGAAATTTTTGTGTAATACATTTTTGTTAATTTGATATTTTCGTTGGATTTCCATACATAAATAAACAGTAATATTGCAAGAATAGCGCTGGGCTATAACATTATCAAGCTCCCACCACGAGCAAGAGGGAGGCATCGACTATTTAGAACAACGCCGTAGGAACATAAACCTCCCACCGCGTACGTGCTTCAAAAACACACTTCCTGCACCGACGACGTAAAAATATGAGTGCTCACTGTAAAAAGTTGATGAAACCCCTAAAATTACAAAACCGTGTAGGGTAACGCCTCCGGCGGTGGAAATATACACTGGCAGTACGCACAGTCCAACATTGAAATTTGCTTTGATCGTCACAAATAAAACTGTGATGTTATTAAATAATGAATTTTTGGGTACTATCCATTCATGTACCCAACTAGGTTTCTCCAAGGTTGTCTTGGCTATAACTCTCAACAAACCAGGAGAGCGTTCGATCAAGCAGCAACAATGTGTAAAGTGCTCCATGGAAAAATAGATGCTCCTGATTTGCACAACCTTCTCTTTCGTCTCTACCTTACGGACAGTTACCTTCAAAACCGAAGCCATAGACTATTTTATTTCATGTTGATCTGAAATATAAATTGATTTACAGTGTAGTATTCCTATCGCTACTCAATGGCATCGCGGTTTTATTCAGAGTATCTTTAAAACAAAAAAGATTACTCGGATAATATTGTGTTCCGCATATGGCAACACCCTAAATGTCACTTTTCTTTCGCGCTCTGTACGGCATCGTGTGAATTTTTGCAAAATTGTTGCAAATACTCTACTATTATACATTAAAAGTGATAATAGGTTGTCGGAAGAAATGGCCAGTGATTAAAATTGTGTAAAAGTGATGGGAAATATGAAATTCATAACATTGGTTTCGTTGGAGTTGGAGCTGGTCTTTACCGGCTCAAAGGAACCCTCGTAGTCGAAGCTGAAGCATAAGCCGCTTTAGATCACGTCTACGGCTCGATGCTTCCCCCTTTTCGGACCCACCTTCGGATGCTCCAGGTAAATTTCCAATTATAACATCAGGTACTTATCACGTGTGTTTTTCCGAACTTCCTGGCATATTAGATACAGTACCCATCAAATCCACTTACCCGTGCCGGTACGAGACCTTTTAGCACGAAGATCAGACTTGGTAAAGAGATACCATAGCTCTGATTCGGAACTAGATACCCAAAAATACACACACATTTTAGCATGAAAATCAGACTTGATACGAGATACCACAGCTCGGATTAGGCAAGAGATACCCAGAAATACTTCTACAAATAAATCCACTGCCCGTGCCGGTACGAGATACCATTTAGCACGAAGATCAGACTTGGTACGAGATACCACAGCTCTGATTTGGAACGAGATACATTTTGGCATGAAGATTAGACCTGGTACGAGATACCACAGCTCCAATGCGGTACGAGATACCCAGAAATACTTCTACAAATAAATCCACTGCCCGTGCCGGTACGAGATACCTTTTAGCACGAAGATCAGACTTGGTACGAGATACCACAGCTCTGATTCGGAACGAGATACATTTTGGCATGAAGATTAGACCTGGTACGAGATACCACAGCTCCAATTCGGTACCAGATACCCAGAAATACTTCTACAAATAAATCCACTGCCCGTGCCGGTACGAGGTACCTTTTAGCACGAAGATTAGACTTGGTACGAGATACCACAGCTCTGATTTGGAACGAGATACATTTTGGCATGAAGATTAGACCTGGTACGAGATACCACAGCTCCAATTCGGTACGAGATACCCAGAAATACTTCTACAAATAAATCCACTGCCCGTGCCGGTACGAGATACCTTTTAGCACGAAGATCAGACTTGGTACGAGATACCACAGCTCTGATTCGGAACGAGATACATTTTGGCATGAAGATTAGACCTGGTACGAGATACCACAGCTCCAATTCGGTACCAGATACCCAGAAATACTTCTACAAATAAATCCACTGCCCGTGCCGGTACGAGGTACCTTTTAGCACGAAGATTAGACTTGATACGAGATACCACAGCTCTGATTTGGAACGAGATACATTTTGGCATGAAGATTAGACCTGGTACGAGATACCACAGCTCCAATTCGGTACGAGATACCCAGAAATACTTCTACAAATAAATCCACTGCCCGTGCCGGTACGAGATACCTTTTAGCACGAGGATCAGACTTGGTACGAGATACCACAGCTCTAATTTGGAACGAGATACATTTTGGCATGAAAATTAGACCTGGTACGAGATACCACAGCTCCAATTGGGCACGAGATACCCAGAAATACTTCCACAAATAAATCCACTGCCTGTGCCTGTACGAGATACCTTTTTAGCACGAAGATCAGACTAGGTACGAGCTCTGTTTCGGAACGAGATACCCAAAAATATAAACACCTTTTTGCATGAAAATCAGACATGGTACGAGATACCACAGCTTTGATTTAGTATGAGATATCCAACAATACGCATACAAGATACGGTATTCATTATAAACCTACAAAATAGAATACGAGATGTTCTAACCGATCCGAACCTGTTCTAACCGATGTGATGTAAAAAATAAACTAAAATTCAACCCGTCTTAGAATGCGGTTGATACTTTCACATGTGGATGAGGAAGAAGTAACTAAGCTGGACGCCGTGGTAATGGTAACAACCTGAAATACAAGGCTCTAAACAGGGGAGAAAACATATCTCAGGCAGACAATCAAGACATGGTGGCTGCCTTCCAAAATGCTTTAGGTGGAATATGTAAACCGCATTAAGCAAATAACAAAGTTTTGCAACCATAAATCTAAATGTATGGAATAAGTAGAAGACAGTTATTGTATTATGGTGATATCAAAATATATTTATTGATACATAAGAAAAATCTCTTGAAGCAGTACAACTCTAGCTAGGGATGGCTGAAGGCAAATAATGACCTACTTAAATTAAGTGCAATGATGTTGACAAAGTGCAACTCGTAACAAAACTAACAGATGTTTTCTGAATGACATGAGCGTCCGAAAGGCTTCTGACCCCCACTTTAGACTAAAACTTCATCTCCTCAATTGGAAAAGACAAACTAAATAAACATCTTTATGGCATTGACTTAAGCACAAAAATAAAGCAATAGAAGACTAATACGGTTTACCTCAAACACAAACCAGGCAGTACACCAGCGAGGTGGAATCACAAGGTGGATTCAGAACTTGTATCACACAGCCGCCGCCGCACCAGCGACGCACGCTACAGCCACAAGCGCTCCGAGAGAGTTGCACAATGTGGATCACAGCATGAATAGCCAAGTACAAACAGTCAATATTGCTCTAGGCCTGTTGACCCTGTGCCACAAAACTGGGTAATAATATCTGATACCTTGAAGTACCTGCCCAAAAAGTTTAGCCACATACCTGACATAGAGCTTGGTAATATCTGTCAGGCTATATCTAACTTATTAGAACTTAGCGCTGCACTGTTTGTGCAGTCATTGTATTGATCATTACATTAGATTTCTCCAAGATCTTAGATCAAAGCCTAATGGGAAGGTTAGATTTATACTTAATCTTAAACTCCATAAATTAGTGGCATTTTTAGATGAAAGATATTAGAACAGCTGTAAAATTTTATAATAAGATTTTATTTGCTCCATTCTTCTCAAAGGATTTTATTGTTTAGTTTCCATTGCCCAAAAACATAAGCTTTGATTTTGATAATCTGTATCAGTTCACCGAACTGGTCCATGAGCTATGGCACTTGGCACTTATGGCACCTAGAGTGCTTTCACAAAGTTACTAAAACCTGTGGTCAGCATACTCCGGAAACAAGATTTTCTAACAACAATCTATATTGATGATAAGTAATTATTGATTACTTATGTAGGCATAGACCTCATATATTATGATTATGCATAGCCAACTGGGATGCAACTCTCCATATATTTCAATGCCTGGGCTTGATTGTAAATTATGAAAAAAGTATTTAAATACAAAGTACTCATTGGAAGTTCCTTGGAATACAGCTGTACCTTATTCTATGATACACACTAATAAATGGAAAGTAAAAAATATTTGACTTTATTACATCACCAATAAAACTATGGAGCCACAATGGAATTGCGGGATCTTTTTTATTTTATTTTATATGGTGGTCTCATATAATTGATGACATATAAATATCATAGGTAGATAATTAAACCTGCAAATATTTTCAGATGTGATATTGGTTGGCTGGGGGTACACTGCAATGGTCAGAGTGTTGTCGGCCTATGGTCACATTCGGAATAAGAACTGCATAATCAATAATAATTTAGCTGCTCTATTCGGATTAAAATACATTACAAAATCCATAGTCACTGCAACATCTTACTTAGAACTGACAAAACTACTGTCATTACATGTAATATTAAAAGGATTCAATTCCCAGACTTAAATAATAATAGCCATTCTTGGTGTGAAAACTAAAATATACCCATAAAATTAAAAGATAATTTGTACGCAGATTTGGAATCTTGCAATACAATTATTGACACAGTGGGAACTAACAATGAGGTTTACCTTTTAGTTCAGGATTGACTTAGACCTCCAAGTATTAATCTATTTGCATCTAGAATTATCAAGAGTGACAACTATGTCTCATGGAAAAGAGTATAACTAATGTTTATTACATAGAATGTTCTGACACTCAACTGGAGTAATCAAAAAGCTCATTTGGTATGCCTTTTCACCATGTTCTCTTATTTCAGAATGTATTATGAAAATAAAAACCAACAAAGCTAAAAACATCTTACCCTCTGTTCAGTCACCTTATCCTGAGAGCATCTCCTGCGGCAAGCATTCAGATGCTGAGGTTTGCTAGAAAGTTCACTGAATACATACATCATTCAATTTCTCACAGCGGAGAAGGTATTATCATACCCTGCCTTCTCATAGATGAGAAAGAAGACACAACAGAATTAAACAATTCATAAGAGGAGTGTTTAGACTTAAACCTGTTAAGCCCTATAACACTGAGCTTAGGATAGGAACCCATGTCTTGTATTGAATTATCTAGCCAAATTTACCAACCTGACTAGCCTTGGCGACTGCCCAGCGGGTACAAACCCTTACCTTTATTAAGCTTGATAAGATAACAGTATCCAATTCTTTAAGATTCTTAAAATACTCAGCCAGCATACTTAAAGACTAAATCCATAACACATCTCCCATAAGAGATGTGGAATCATCAATCATAGAGGTGGTTAAAAAACACACTTACTAAGAGTTGAATTTATATTATACAAGTTTACAGAACATAATACTTGACACTCAGCTACCTATAATATAAATGAATTATGAATTACCTCATCACCTCACCAGTTAATATTAAAACAGAGTGTCTATGTATGGAAAACAGCTGGCTGGTCTGAGAGTTCTTTGACCTTGGCAAAGTTTTATAACCAGGTCAACAATCATTGTACATTACTTTGTTCAGCTTTGTTATTTTTTAATTTGGGTGAATAACTATAAGATCAATTAATTAGTAATAAATAAGTATACATTAACTACCTTCACTATGGTCAAACTGTGATTAGGATACATTCCTACTTTCTCTAAGACATTGTATATTATTACATACTTATAAAATGAATAAGTACCTTACTACTTAGGTATTTTATGAATAGGTAGATCTCACCGGTATAATAATAAATACTAATTAAATTATAGTTACTATTCAATAATTGAATAGTTTGGTGGATTTAATATTTATGCAAATATAACTTACTTTCTAAACTTGAACATAGTTTGTTACAACCCTTGTAGGTATTATGTTTGGGTTACCTTATTAAGATGAAATTAGCTAAAATCGCTCAAAACCTTATTACTTATTAATAAACGAATGTTTCGCCTTGTTATTAATAAATATAATAACTTGTTAGTACCCAACTCTGATGGAAAAACCCATTATGCAGTCTTGACTCTGAACAACTACACTGTAAATCAATTTATATTTCAGATCAACATGAAATAAAATTGAAAATTGGACTAACTTACCTAAGTGAAGTCCAATTGTAATTTTATGAATGTTGATCTGAAATATAAACACCCTCCCAACCCAGTATCAGCTGTAAGCCGATCCCAAGCATAATGGATTAGTGCTTGTGAGCAGGTAGACCATCCGGGTTCAGCTCTAAATCAGTGACATTTAGGGTGTTGCCATATGCGGAACACAATATTATCCGAGTAATCTTTTTTGTTTTAAAGATACTCTGAATAAAACCGCGATGCCATTGAGTAGCGATAGGAATACTACACTGTAAATCAATTTATATTTCAGATCAACATTCATAAAATTACAATTGGACTTCACTTAGGTAAGTTAGTCCAATTTTCAATTTGCTGTGCCTTCTAGTTTCCCGTGCCAATTCCCCCCTGCTTCGCACCCTTGCCGCTCTCAATAGACTCCTTAATCAGAACCCAGAGTGTGATCTCTTTGCCGATGAGTGGAAGCAGATTATGTTGGTGTGCCTGAGGTTTTGTGAGACTGATGGATGAAAGAGTGCTCATTATTGTTTTATTATTTTTATTATTTTTTCATGTTATAATTTTTTTTTGTACATATATTCCTATAGTAATTTATTTATATAGTCATACTTAATTTAATTTGCTTAATTTAATTACTTTTTGTTTTTGTTTCTGATATAATTGTAATAATTTTAATTAATTAGTGTAAATGGTTTTGTGATCGTACTAATTAATAATAAATAAATTTTAAATTGAATTTGAATAATTCTTACTGATACAAATATTCTATTCCTACGGTACGGAATAAGATGAAATTGTTAACGTCACAGATACAGGCATCGATGTACATCTAAGGGATACAAGGTACTTGAGTAAATTATACCATATTTTTTCCGTATAATGAAAAATTATCCTTTTCCATTTCTATAATTCCTGTTTTTTAAATAACAGGCAAGATAGCGATCTTAATCGTTGTAGAGAAGCCCTAGGTAGACTTTAATATAATTTTAAAAGCAGTACAGTAAATATTTAAAGTTTTACTGTTTAAAACATCATACTACTGTGCGCAGTGACAAGGCGCCATCTGGGGCACATCGCGACAAACATTAGCAATGCAAATGCAGACCCGTCCGTTGTCTTTGTAAAAACAAAATACACAAATTAATGCAATTATGACTTGTGACAGCTGTAAACGAGATAAATGGTAATATAAAGTGGGTTTTGTCGACCCTAAGAGCCTTCGGTGGTTCTCAGCCTTCAGTGACTAAGGGTGCTTCTTAATCCTTTCATCAATGGCATTGCTCAGAAATTCTAAAAGCTAATCAAGAACAAATTGTGTTTCAATTAAAGTGGATATTAGAAAAGCATACCTGTATGTAATAGGCATATTACTGGTACTCAAAACAGAGTGCAACATGATGACGTGTCAGCACAGCAATAAACGATTTTTTACAAAAAAATTACCTTTTCTTACAAAATTAATTACGAGTGGATAAAATTAGAGTAGGTACCTACTTAATTACGGTATTATTTTTACAACTAATTATACAGTCCAGACTATTAAGATGTAATAAAAAACTAATTTCAACACTAAATAGCTTCAGTTTTCTAAATAACTTTGTCATTACAAAATTGCTTTTGTTGAATCTCAAGTTAATTAAAACACGAAATTGTTTACAACATAATTTGGAATAAAATTAAACCTTTATCGTGGATTTAGATGTAAATTAATTTTTCAAAAGTTGAATGTTTGTTGAGGGACGTCGAAAATGAAAATATTGTCCAGTGGGATAGACTTGTATGCAAAGTTCAATTATTCTCTTTCAGGGTCCTATCAGACTGAAAGCGGCTACACGTTAGAGCGCTCCGCGTTCGCGTTATGCGTTTTATGCCATTGAATTAAAATAGGAATTCGCGTGGCACCGAACGCCTGCTTTATGTGCATGTTTATGTAACATAATTGTTTATCGAAACAGTTTTACTAAACTGAGTTACTAATTTGATGTTTTAGACGCCACATTAGTACACTGTACCCGTGTGAAGCCTGGGCGGGTCACTAGTTAACGTAGAGCAAAAGTCAGTATTCTATTATTTTATTATTAAGGTACTCATAAGGTGAGGTCTATGTCCAGCAGTGAACTGCTATAGGCTGATGATGATGATGATGATTCTATTCTTTTTGATGTTCCGCATGAGTTGCCTGAGGGCAACGATATTATATAATTCGTTTATTTATGTCAATGACTGAGGGTCCTATTTCTAGCAGACAAAAAGTGTTCAGGCATTGAGGTGTAGTGTTGTAGTATGTAAATAATGCCGATGTAACACTGTCCTGCGTTCATTAACATACCAGAAGGTACAGACACCTTTGTAAAAAAGGCCTTCACATGGAGGCAAAACGCGAATGTTAAAGGAATAATTGCGAAGGTCGCAAGTGTAGACGTATCGTTAGGTATTTAGGTGATGCTTTATGTACCTGTAATTGTACGGGCACTCATACCCTTCAAATAAAAACAGCAATGCTTCGCAAAAACAGTCAAGGCACTTCGCTGAACAAGTAACTAATAAATTGTTAATTTTCTTTTGTCCTTGACCGTACTAACTGCCTTACTAACGGGGCATAAAATCAAAACCGGAACAATAAGGTGCCGTCTCCCGAATAAATCTCCTGCAATAAGGAGGGGTCTCACCGCGAACTAATAAATTCGAGGCCGTTACCCAAACGAGGTTAATAAAGGTGGCAACTCATTCCGTGGGAATGGTGCATTTAGACGCCGTGAGGTGGCTATGGGTGCCTGTAGCAAGGAGGTGGATAATCCGTTTAAACAGATAACTTTCTTTTACGTTTATTGTATCTAGGCTTCGCTTGCACGCGCAAGAAAATTAATAAATCTAGAAGCAGCGTAATATTACGTTTGTATGTTCTATTGATGCAAAACATGAATGCATGATATACATGAAGGCAAAAGAGAATAGCGGAATTTGTTACTAAATGTGATCTTTATGACATCATAAAATAATCATAAAATTTATCATCATCATCATCACTCTATTGCAGTCCACAGCAGGACATAGCCCTCCCATTATGAGTGCCATTGCGCCCTGTCCTAAGCTCGATGCATCCAGCTTCTACCAGCATCATAATTTTTATGATCAATTTTATTATCATAATATTTTTATGATATCACAAAGAAGATATTTAGTAACTAATTCCGATATTCTCTTTCTCTGTTAAAAAAACTAGCTTAAAGAATATTGGCTACATCCCGTTTTGTAGCTACGTACAAAAATAGGGTTAGCACACCAATTTGTATCATACCTTCAGAATTCCGTATTGGAAGCCTAACAAGCATCGGCAAAGAGTCACATACGAACAGAATTTTCCCTTACCTTTCTATTTTAAGGTGAAACTTTTTCTTGCTCCTCTATCACCCTGAATCGGCATTCATTGTAAAATGATATTTATGGCAGTAGGATTGGGAATACTGTTGCTTGGATGCGAGCCATTTTAAATAACTTTGCTTGCAAATAAACTTACTTCTATTATTTATAATCAAATGTCATTTTATCACGCTCTATAAAGTAAGCTTGTTTACTGCCATTTAAATGTAAATAAAAAGAGGTGACATTGTACTTCAACGCCATTTTAGATATCTAAGGCAAAAAAAAAAATCTAATACTATGACAGTGTAGTTGAGTTGTCTCATTCTGAATAATTTTTCTCATTATCACACTAATATTATAATTATAAAAGTTTGTGGAGATATGTGTTTGTGTGAGTACGTACATTAAAAATGCATTAAATCAAAACTAAGCTTTTAATCCGCGTACTTCGCGAGAAAAGCCGCGCTCGGAATAGTTGTACTATATTTTACAAAGCACCCAACAGTAACAGAAGTACCTTCAATAGGCAGTCTTGACCCTTACTGCGTACATACTGGGACGCTATAATGCTAACATTTGACCCCTAACAAGAATCGAACCAAACCTTGCGTCTCAGCCAGATACTTGCATGTTAATTTGCTGAAGGCCTCTAAGGTCAAAGTTCTAATCAAGGTCAATGTTGAGATTGAACTCAAAGTCACAGGTCACACTAAACGGAGCATGTTAAACAGTTTTGTAAACAATGTTATGCAATAAACATACTTAGGCTCATGTGTGCTGCCTTCAATCGGACGGTTAAAGATAAACATTGTTTTAAGATGACAATAATAGATGAAAACTAAACGAAATAATAAAAATAGTAGTTTTTTTTTAGTTAGAGCTAGTCCGGGGTGTACAATACTATGTCTTTTTCTGCCATAAAGCATTCCTGTGTTTTGTTGTCAAGTTCTTGGACGCAGGGCGTTGCACGATGCTATAGGTATACCTTGATATGGGTGATGGTTACCACTTAAGGCCTGCGCAGATCGGGACGGCACGGCAAGAGATTTCAATTTTTACAAATGGACATTCAAACAAATCGAAAAAGAAATACGATACAAATTCCTATGCTTTAAAATAGTGCCGTGGCATCATGCCATGCCGCAGAACATACTAATATACTACTCACAACGTTTTTTTTTTGTTTTTTTAAGACGGCAGACGAACAGGCGGCTTACCTGATGTGAAGTAGTCACCGCTGCTCGTGGACTGCATTACCAGAAGCAATACTGATGCGCTGCCGGCCTATGAGGTGATGAAAAACCCGCCCTTTGAAGGACCCTATGTTGACGTATATTTTTTTCTCTGGAGTTGACTGCAAGTAGGAATGTAGTTCCTATATTTGGGTCGGATTGTACTAGGATTGGTCGAATCGTTTGCTGAGCCTAACTTCAGAGGGGACCCGTTGTTACTTGTGACTTGCTTGTTACAACTTTTAGTAACATTTAACACTTATCCATTAGTTTGTCAGTGCATACGGGCTTTAGCAAGTTTTTAAAACCCACGTAAAGTGAAAACCAACCCAAGCTTTGTAACTTTTATGACCACGGCAAATTTTCAATAAGTGTTTTTTTTTTAAACGTAAAAGTTACATTCGTAACCATGGTGCAGATAACTGTACTAATGACTTGGGTTCCGCAGTCAGTTTATTCATATAGTTCATATAGTTTATTTCCATAAAACAGCACTTATGTATACTTCAACACAAAGTAATAAGCTTGTTGCACCCACGCGGACTCCATGGCTCGTCTGCGCGTCCAAGGCGCCTTTAGTCAGTAGTTAAATCAAAAAATCTGTTCACAGTAATAATAATATTGCGATGTCTTTTTGTTATTGTGTTATCTCTGTTTTCGATAAATCATTTTGGTTGTTAAATGCATCGCGAATCTTCCAACTTTAAGTTGGTAATTTTAGTTGACGGAGTATATTGGAGAACATACACTAAAAAACATTAACACAGTCGAACATTACATTACAGGCACATGAGGCCTCAAGTTGATGGACGCATCGTAGGGCACATTACAAACTTGCGTGACCTACGATCAAATACTTTGATACAGGCAATGGTTACCACTTAACATCAGGTGGACCATATGCTCGTTCTAACTTCAGGTTTCATAAAAATAACATGGCTTAAGCTCGAGTGAGTGTTTAGAAGAATACAGAATATATAATTAATTAATAATACCAATGTTACAAGAGCCAGAAGCACAGACAAACCTCTCACCGGTTTTAAAATGTTTTTTTAGATAAAAGTCACTGTATATTAATAAATAAATACAAAAATGGAACCCCTCCTTTTTTTAAATAGATTAAAATTTTTGGCTTTCACATATAATATTCACATTACATATATTTTTTGCACCGCATCTACTGGAATATGTGAAAAGACTCTCTAATCACTTCAGTGTGAGAGTCTAGATAGACGAGAGACTAAATATACGTACAGGAGGGTCACTCATTGGATAGGTGACTTTGTTGTATAGACTAAGATTATAACTCAAAGCCTCAGACCCGAGCGTTTCTCGAGCGATTTTCATTCTAAAAATATTATTACACGAACTCTACCACAAACAGTCAGCCCACACTTCACTGCTTAAACAATATGAGTAAAAGTTTTGACGTGAAAAGAAGTTACTCACGCGAAATGTTGAGATCCAACGAAGTAAAAACGTGAGGATCTCATTATAATGTTTGCTTTGCTTTGTTCGTGTTTCAAGGGTTTAGGTGAATTCACAGCCACATGAGCCTGAAGATCTATGAGCTTGGATCGTGCGGTTTTGAACTTTAAGAGTATCCAAATAGAGATGTTTTTATGGTAGTTACATCAGGGTGGACCCGACTAGATACTGAAGATAGTTGATATTTAGCCCTATCCTCTCAAAATTAAAGGTCAATTTCATAAAGCAGCCAAAGGTTGTTGATGCTTAGGTATGGTCAGTCTTTACCACTTCAGCTTGCTAAAGCTCTATAGATACTTCGTAGCTTTTTTCAGATGAAACCGCAAAAGTTAAAGTAGTTTGATAAAAACATTATCTAAGGTTTTTTATTTACGAATAATCTGCCAATTAGTTTTTTTTATACTGACCAAGTAGGATCTTCTTCTTTTTCGTTTATGTTAGTGGTCAAATCTTGTATAGAGTTTTTGGGCCACCCAAAACCTTCGACATAGCTTAACGGCTGAAATAGACGGCACCAAATGGTCACCCATCCAAGTAATGACCGGGGCGGGATGTATTTGCTATGAACACCGAAATAAGCCAGGCCATGAGCGCTTTCTGAAGCTGAACCTGCCTAGACCTGTCCAGGGTGAATTAGTACCTACAGAGTTATGTTTGGCACTAATAAAGATTGCGAAGAAGACAAAATAATGGCTATTTCATTATGGTGTCTGGGTTGGCAGATTTTTATATAAAACACCATACATTTTGAGACCTTTTATGACCCACTCTAGCGTCTAACGCCTGTGTATGAAGTTCAATCGTTTTGACATTTAAAAAAGATCTGGATATGAATAATAAAGCTCTTTTCGGCAACAGCGGTAGGTACCTACTTCTAAGAGCCAAGCCACACGGCACGCTGCGACACGGCGTGGGGCAATGGCAGTATGCGTGGTTGCGGTACTTGCGGTACGAGTTTGGCAAACAGTGTACCTCGTTCACACCACACTTGCAACAGTTGCAACCTGCAAGATGAGGCGGGGAGAGTTAGCAAAGCCAGCGAATCGGGCTGTGGCCCCTTAAACAGGATTAATGTTTTTTATAATATACATACTTTGGAACAATAAGGTGCGGTAGATAAGTTGCGGCAGTGTGACCGCATAGTCGGCGGATATTTGAGGCAGCGACAATGACGCACGTGGCAGAGCCTGCTGCGTTCAAATGGCCGCAGGCACACCGATTCAATGACACCAAAACAAAATTGTGGCGCTAACACTTGTGGAACTCACCAATTTAAAAAAAATCTGAAGTTTCTGAAGTTCAAAAGAAAGCAGAAAGAAGTTAGTTTTTATGAAGCTTTTACCGAAGAAGCATTATTTATAATATACAGGGGTTGTGTTTTTTTCTTTTATTTTAAATGGGGAAAAACGAGAAGTATGCCTTTTCAAACCATAAAACAATTTTCAAATCGGTGCACAAACGAGGGACTTAACGAACGAAATACAACCAAATAGTAGCTCTTATTTTTTGAAGTCGTTTAAAAAATTGCGGTGTTGCGCCGCAGCGCACCGTGTGGCATGGCTCTAAGTAATAACATCCGTAAACGAAGAGGCTCCACTAACGCGATATTAAAGTAAGACTTAGCTGATATGACGGATAAGAAGGGACTTAAAAGGATAAAGCTTACGAAAATTAGATGTTACCAAGCGGCAACAGCTACTTTCCTATTCCAGGATAAGCAGATGTTATTAAACAAGCGGTATTACATTAGAATATTTCTTAAGTAATCAGTTAGTAGATATATTTATAAAAAACATATTATATACGTAGTATACATGTATATCAGTCATGTGGTTCCCATAATTGTCGTACAAGCTCTGCTTTGTTTAAAATGTTGTGTGAAAATCTATCTTGAAGGTCAATGAAAAGGCGTAGATTCAAAATAATGCGTTGCCGCTGTCCAAAATTGTGTGATACGCTTACGATAAAGCAAGATAAACTACATTGGATATTTTATATGATTATTAATTGTATGTAGTTACAAAAAAGTGGTTCTCATGTGGTGGTGGCATCATCATCCACAGCCCGACATTATCCACTGCTGGATATAGGCCTCCCGAAGTTTTTGCCATCTACCACGGTCTTGTGCTAGTCGGATCCACGAACGCCTGGCGATGCGTACTATTGGTTGGCATAGTGACAGTTAAATCTGATTGTTTCACAAGTCACTTTAAATCGTTCCAAGTTTTTTCAATCATTAGCCCCCAAAGAAGGTTTTCACGAAATCAAAGATGGGAGTTTTATGTAAACAATACCGGAAGTGCGAGTTGACTCGCCCACCGCGGCGGGTTGATGTCAATGGCGTGCGATTACTAATTAGTAAGTTTTCTTCGTAATTAAAAAAATCTGTACGTTCTATACAAACAAAAAAAAGCCAGCTTTAGAATGGGCAAAGTAAGGCCTTTCAGATAACTTTATATTTGTACGGACCGTGTAACTTGCTTTATTGGCTTGACCACAGCGGTCCTCACATTTATTTAGGTTTCTACTAAACCATATTAGCTAGAGACTTCGCAATAATTTTCCTTTAAAATATAGATATACTAAATTTGAGGTTTCTCACTTCTCAAACTTCAGACATAAGGGGGGTATGGTCATTTTTTGGACTTTTTTCATCCTAAATCTGTTCATGACATCAAAATGATAAATACTGTTCAAATCAAGCCTTTTCATTTGATGCCCCATTCGACCTGGCCTTTTATTTTCCATGTTGGAAGATTTCTAAATAAACTGTTTTAGATGGAGACTTCGCTAAAATTTTCCTGTAAAATATATATATCCTTCTTTAAACTTATATTAGTTTCAGGTTTCTCGTTTTGCAAACTTTGGAGATTTTCGGAGAGATTATAACCCCCCCTGGGCTATGGTAATTTCTTGGACAATTTTGATTATAAATTTAAAACTGAAAACTATTTTAATTGACCCCTTTCATATGATATGCCACTCGACCTGGTTTGAAATTTTGACATTTCTTTTTTTGGACCCTTTAGGGATGAAAACCAAATTATTTTTCACTTTCAATCTTATTCAATTACTGCATTTTAAATCTATTCCAAATTTCAAGGCGATAGTTTTCGTAGTTCCTGAAATAATCAGGTGTGAGAGACGGACCGAACGCGACGGACAATGCGGCACCTTATGGGTGGTTTGACCGGTTCGTTATCGTCACTCTAAAATAGGTACTAATTTTCCACTGACGGGAGTCAATTCCACTAAATTGGAGAACACTTAGTTTTTTGTCAACCTGCATTCCACAGCTGGACAAAGATCTCCCCCAAATTTTAAATTAAAAAAAAAGCTGGACTATGACATAGCCATGACATTATGACATCGGCCTTCCTGTATGTGTAGCTTTAAGTACCTGCATATACCTATATAATTACTTTTTGTATCTAGCTGTTAGTTTTCCCAAAATTGAATAAATAAAATAAAGAAATAGCATCATATAGCCCCAAACTAAGCAGAGCTTTATGGGAAACACTTGATTGATATATTAAATATATATATATTGTAAATACATACATATCATACATAGAAAACACCCAGACCCGAGACAAATATCTGTAGAACATGCAAACATTTGTCCCGCGGCGGGAATCGAACCCGCAACCTTCTGCGTCCCAGACCTTCGCCCACTGCGCCACAGAGGTCGTCTAAACAAACCTCTGTTTGTACAATAAACGTCTGCTCTCAATCGCAATGACAAAGAAGAAGGATGGTTTTACAAAAATCATATATAAACAAGACCGGTTAAGTGCGAGTTGACTCGCCCACCGTGGGTGACGTCAATGACGTGCGATACTAATTAGTAAGGTTTCTTCGTAAATAAAATGTGTACGTCCTATAGAAAAATAAAAACCGGCTTTAGAATGGGCAAATTAGGGCCTTTTAGATAACATCATATTTGACCGTGTAACTTGCTTTATAGCTTGACCACAGCTGTCATTACCATCCCCCTTTTATTTCCACCCCCCCATTTTGGAATATTTCTCAAAAATTGTTTAGGGTTGGGACTTCGGTATAAATTTCATGTAAAATTTAGTTATTATTTTTAACATATATTAGTTTCAGATTTCTGGCTTTGCAAACTTCGGAAATTATGGTCATTTTTTGGACAATTTTGATCATAAAATGAAAACCATGCATGCAACCATTAAAAAACTGTTTTTGTTAACTGAAAATGAAAATATTTTTTTATTTTTTTAATGGCAATCTTATTCAGTCAGTGCATTTTAAATCTACACAAAATTTCAAGTCGGTAGCTTATGTAGTTCCTGAAATAATCAGCTGTGACAGACGGACGGACGGACGGACAAAGCGGCACCATAAGGGTTCGTTTGATCGGTTCGGTAACATCACCCTAAAAACCTAGGCATAGACAAATTTAAAAAAGTTCACTAAAATCAATGACCTGTGTTGCAAGTAATAATAATCATACTGATGATACTAAGTAGTGATTTACCACTTAGGATATGAATTGATAGATATAAACTAAACATCTAATTGAGAACTTTATGCTACTAACGCTGAACAGACTATACCAATTTAATCAAATCAACATTGTACTAGAGCTTATTAAATTCTTACGAGTGACTACGTTTGGGGTCCCTCAGGCCCCACGTCTATTCACAAGCAATTACTTAATTTAACCCAACAATGTGTCCAGTAGAAGGCCTAATACATGCGACTATTCAGAAATGTCGCACACGAACGTGATTAGGCCCGAGCCTAGCTTTATTCACTCTAGCCTGGTATCAAAGTAAATTGAGCTTTATCATTGTCGGAGAAGACACGATTTGAAACAAGCTAGCAGTTGTAAAAGATTTAGGAATTTTTAATCGACTTTTATGTTCGAATTGGAATGGTTTTATCAGGTTAGAACCCAGAGGTTCTATCGTAGATAGGCGTACCTTACTTCCGTTTTCTTAGCAGATCATCTTCTCAGCAACACTCCGCCTGGTCACTACTTGTACGGTCGTTTAATGGCATTTAGATCAGAGTGTTTTTGTACGTCGATGTTAAAAAAAAACAACTTGTTTTATTTGAGAAATATAATTTCTAGGCGGACTGTACAGTTTATGAGTACCTGAGTACCGGGATGCACTTTGCATCTTGGCAGCAAGACCTACTTAGCAGGTTCTGGTATTATTACCTATTGGTTGGTAAGGGGACGTTAAACATTTCGTAGATTTGATTGGGTTCTGTACAGTTTATGAAAAATTTGAAAATGCGTTTGTATTTTCCTTCAACATAAAAGTATTGTGTACTAAGAACAAAATTTTCTAACTATACAATAGAAAATCTATAAAACAAGGGATTGTAAGATATTTTCAAACAAGGCCCACTAACTCGTTCAAGTGCAAGTGCAAAAGTACATCAGCAACTATTACATCTTCTGTATCATCCCGTCCCGTCTCGTCTCGTCCCGTTTCATCCCCTTTTGTCCCGAGACATTCATCTCAAGATGAAGCCGCTTAAGGCCGCGGGCACACGGACGCGAAAAATGAGAAATACTATTTTCTCTATTAACTTACTTATACATTGTTTACTTCCGTAATCTTGAGGGAAAACGAGACATAATAAAAGACATCAGATTTAGTTCCCTGTTTGGATTTGGCATTAGTTGTGTTTGGGTTCCGAGTTAGATTGTATTGTCTAGCAAGATCCAATACTAGGCTTCTATCTATCTTTTTTTTTTTATTTAAACTTTATTGCTTAATAAATTTAACAAAAGGTTGGCTTAATGCGAGTAGCATTTTCTGCCAGCCAAACCTGTGGTTTGTTATTAAATGATGGTAGGCGTGCTTTAAAAATGAAGAATCTTAAAATTATTTTAGACTACGTTTTAACATTAACGTTTAAACGTCGTAAACTAACGTTTTAACATAATGTTATGACCTACCACTTCTATCTATATAAAACACAAAAATTGTTCCTACTACTATGTCCGTTATTGACTTTGAAACCATCCAACTTTTACTTCACTTCACGAAATTAATATTACTTTTATTAGCAACGTTGACCGTCAATTCAATACGAAAGTTTGTTTACCCTGGTTCGCCAGATTATCTATCTTAATCTAGTTTTATTATATTAAGAAAGTATATATATACAAGTTTTGCTTTACAACATAGACCTCCCCCAGACTCTTACAAAGTTTGCGATCGCGAGCTTTCCTTTTCCATAGTGCTTTCTTTATAGATGATATCAAACAGATTTGCAATCCAAAGTGGTACTTCTCATACAAAATTGTCAAACAATTTTTATGATTTTAAAATTTTTTGGCTGTTTCTTCAAGATTTTCCTTATTTTCTATAAAATAAGCCACTCCTGAATCTAGGCGAACAAAAAAAAAAAAAAATTATTCAAATAAGTCAAGCCATTTTCGAGCTTTTACGAGACACACGCACGGCAATTGTTATCTATATAGAAAATAGATATTGTGAATTTTGTACTATAACAGACGGACAGATAGATATACTTAGATACCCTAAAAATATAGCAAACACTCTCATAGCATTACCACGCATTACTGAACCTAGCTATAAGAACCTATTTATATTTTATTTTCCTTTATAAAAGTTTCTACGAAGTAACTAATTAAATTAGGTTAAAGGCCGCTTTATTTCGTCTCTTTCAGAGTCAAACAACTTTTAAGATACCCTATTTATATTTTTCAGTTTAATGTTCACCAATGTGCCTGCACCCCACTGCATCCTGGGCCTCATCACGTTCAGAATGAGGTTCCAGCAGTGTAAAGAGATGCATCGTTAGTACTGTAATTGCTTTCCTTAGTACGGAACCGTTGAAGTAAAACCTACTTTACGCTTCGGTGTTATTGAGATTGATGGGATTTCGTTCTACCTCGCTCTTAGTGTAAATGTGAAATAAATTAGAGGGGATATGATGATGTGAGGCTAAATGAAGATGGGTACAGCCAGACACCACAATTTACTGTAGGTATGTGATAAAAAATAAATAAATAATTATAATTATTTTATCGGGCGAAACGTTTACAAGTTTTTTAAACGTTACGTTACATAATCGGCTACCAACGTCAACACAGGGCTTACTTTATGCAATGGTTAAACGTAGCATTTTGAAGTATCATTAAAAACCGGCCAAGTGAGAGTTGGACTCGCGCATGAAGGGTTCCGTATCGTTATATGGGAGCCCCACTTAAATATTAATTTTATTCTGTTTGTAGTATCTGTTATAGCGGCAGCAGAAATACATCATCTGTGAAAATGTTAACTATCTAGCTATCACGGTTCGTGAGATACACCCTGGTGACAGACAAACATACGGGCAGAAAGGACAACAATTTTATCCAACATGGTACACCGAAAAACTTATTATATAATAATAAATGTAAGTATGTGCACGAAAGCTCACCTTTTAAAGCACTTGACTTAAAGTAACAAAATCCAACTAACTAATGAAGCAAAGCTGCAAAGTACCTATCATTAAACTTAGATTACTCAAGTTGCGAGGAGTGTGCATAATTCATGGTTGCCATAGCAACGTAATAAGATTTCCTAGTAAATCGTATTACGCAAGCAAATCGTAACCAATTTGTAGTTATCATTGTTGACTAGGAGGAAATGGTACACCTGCTCAATGAAGCATGTTTTTTTAGGGTTCCGTACCCAAAAGGGTAAAAACGGGACCCTATTACTAAGATTTCACTGTCCGTCTGTCTGTATGTCTTGAACCGTGATAGCTAGACAGTTGAAATTTGCACAGATGAATAAAATAGAAAAAAATATGAGTTATGTTTTCTTTTATTTAATATACAAAGAGATCGGCACCGAAACTTGGCGCACGGTGCTTAATGCATCAACATTGAACACTTTGGTCTACATAAGTGCAAATATAGAATTACCTATTAATGTATGTCAACGACGGTCGGACCATTTTTGTCATTTTTCACTATGAGACTGTGACTGTAAGGAGTGCTAATTCGATGCCAGTCATACATATTTTATAAATCAATTTGAATCCACATTTTTTAAATAGCTTATAATATGCATTAAGACGAGATTTTTCTAACAGATGTGGTTTTATCAAAGTAATTAGGCATCTCCATTTTCTCCATAAATAGTGTAAGAGATGAATAAAGTATGTTGCCAGAAGATGGTCAGCAACATGCATCTGATAAGAAAATGCAGTAAAAATTAAAAATGCTGGACATTATCACAAAGCATTATCTAGCCCCAAACTAATGGCTAAACTAAAACTTTTCCAAGCAGAGCATACATTATGGGAACCAAAAACTGATATACTATATTTTTTTATACATAGAACACTCCCAGATCCAAAGTATTCTAGATCATATAAACATTTGTCTCACTGCGGGAATCGAACCTGCAACCGGCTGGCTAAGCTTGGAAACCTTAAATTAACTATCTTATGTTACCTTCCCAAATGAGGGTTGAATGTATTGAGAGCTGAGCCTTGCAGTAGACTTGCAGTAGAGCTGCTGGCCCTTGGGCATGGCGCAAAGCGTCAAGTCCGGGGCCCGCAATCAACGAGCTAAGAGTTTACCATTACGATTATCCTGTTTTGTCCCCGCGACCATTCCAGTAATTTCAATCTTGAGCCATTTGTCTCTATCAAAGGTGTCTAGTTCATATCAATATCTTTGTTTCGATCTGCCACTATTTATGTGTTAATTAAGTATTTTTATTTAGCCTTTAATGCACGATAAGATTGTCTGGTTAAACTTTACTTTAAGTTAAATTAAGCTAAACTGCGATCAAAAGTTGGCCTCTGCCATTAACCTTTGCTAAGTGGTAAAATATTTAGCTGGTATTGTGTTTATTTCTAAAATATAGCTACAATGAATCTAACCCAGTATTTTAGAAAAAATACAAAAATCGTTATTCATAATAAACAAGGTACAAAATATAGTGGTAGAGCTTTGTCACCTGCGGTAGCTAAGATTAGCAGTGTTACCGACGACAATGTTTTCCCACTAAAAAGTATTTATTTATCCGAAAAAGATACAAAATAAAACTAAAGTTAAATCTTGAAACTACATGCAATAAGTGTGGTAAACCAAACAAAATTAAAATGAACCAGCTTTCATCAAATTTTGCTCAAGTATGTAAGATAGCATTATGTCAATCCATCTATTTATCTAATATGATGTCACTTTTATTTACCTTTTATCTTTAAAATGTACACACAAAACATTTCAACGTATTTATTTACTGCGTCAAAGGAATTCATTGCGTGAAAAATCTTATAACTTCTAAACAACTTTGAATTTAATTTTAGATTTTATCTTTTTGGTTTTTTAGGTTTCTGAAGCAATAGTTTTATTTTAAGATTATTTTAGATAATTTTATTGAACTTGGTGTGCTGCAGCGTCAATATCGTGCCGCGCAATTTTTTGCATATTTTACACCTCGCAACGATTATCTACACAAAAGTTATCTGGAAAAAAATACTACTTAGCATTAAGTTCGCCTGTTTCGTTGTTTTATCTTGTTCAATAGAGAATTTTCTATCTATATATCTATCTCGTTCACTCAATCAGCTCTCACCGATGCCTTTAGTTCAGAATTCTTCTTTATTTTATTACGACCAGAGAAATTATTTTACTGTCTGAATTTTGTATGTTCTTCATAAACCCGTAAGTAATAGATCAGACATCGAGACCCCAGCCACGTACGTACATTATCCGAGGAAAATGAAAAAGCAGTTCGTAGACCTGGTGATTTGCTTCATAAAAATTTTATATCGCGAAGGTCATAAGGATTTGTGGCTGGGTACACCGTGCCCGTTCTTAGCCGACTGCTCCGGAATAATGGTTAGAGGGTAATGTTTTTCGGTTGTTTGATTTATGTGGGTGTATAGAAGAGTATTTTTTATAGAGAATAGACTGGTTCTGATTTTTCCAATGTCATCACCATCATGATCATCATCAACCTCTGCAAGCACTGCACTCAGAGCAATTGCGTCTTTTCCTAAGCTCGACGCATCCAGCTTCTACCAGCAGCCTTTCTGCAAATCATCACTCCACCTGGCCGAGAACCGTTTGGGTAAACAAAATCTTGAGTGAAGACCACGGCTCGGCAAGTAGTGTAGGACCAGGTGGAGTGACAATTTCAATTTCAAACCTAAGTCAAATAAAGGTTGTTTTCTGTAATACTTCGTAAACGAGGACGCATCGCATTCCCTTAAAAAAGGAAAATGTTTGACGCCTCGTAATAAATTTTTGAGATTCTGGATGACACTATCGTTTGTCAGACCTTTAGGATAAAAAAAATTGTCATTTGTCGTGACGATAGAGCGTTGTTAGTATGAACTGAAAGAGCGTTTTACATCACACTAATATTACAAATGCGAAAGTTTATGTTTGTGTATGTTTGTTCCTACTGAACTCTATAACGGCTGAACTAATTTGGATACAACTTGGAATATACATAGTGTGTGACCAGGATCAACACTTAGGCTACTTTATATTCGGGTACTACAAGAGCACAGCTACAGCTGGAAGTAGAAAAAAGAACTATTCCCGAGGAAAAGAAAAATAAATTACGCGAGTGAATAAAAGGTATGTAATTATGTAAAATATTTTAGTTTTTAGTTAGTCCCTTCCAGCTAAAACTAATAAGCGGATTAAGTTGAAATTTGCACATACATATGTAGTTCTAAACCAGTATTAACATAATAGGCTACACGAAAGAAGCCGAGGGCGGAGGCTAAATAACGATATTTTGTTAAAAAAAAAACAATGTTCACGGTGTGTAGCAGGTATCATGGCATGACTATCAGTATAATCCAAAATCTCGAGTTAGGAGTGAATATGAAACGCGGTAATTCAATAAGAATATTTTATGACCTGGGACGAGACGAGCGCGAGGTGTCTTTGACGAGTTTCAGAGACTCGCTCATCTGTTTTACTAAGTTACTGATGTGCTCTTAACATGAAGAGCGTGATCACTCAGGTTGAGGTCGTACTTGGATCGATGGTTCTAGGAGTTGACAACTATAGTTGACGGAAGATATACGTACTTAGGAAGGCAGTTAATTTTGGTCCCGGTTTTTTCAGTCGTTATGCCAGACTTATGTTATGTTATGTTATGGCTAAGACTTTCGGGCGACCTAAAAACTCCAACACCTGAGTTGCTCGTAGGAAGAAGGAAAGATGGAAGCTGCAGAAAGTCATTATAATGCCGGGTCGGTCATCAGTCATGATAATATTTTGTTTTAATATGTACATTGCAGGACAAGCGTAATACAAATACTGAAGGCCATGCATCTCTATTTACCGCCATTGCGATATTCATCAAAATTTCACGAATGAGCAGTGTTTTCCATTTGTCAGCGAATCAGTCATCGATGATGTCTGTTAATTACCTCGTAAAATGTTGCGACTGCATCGCCCACACTCGCTGCGAGCGCGGTACATGAGAGCCTTCAATATCCGGACGCATAGACTTCTATTAGGACCAAAAAATGCAATTAATTTACTTTGCAAAGAATTTATAACGTGAGTGTAGAATAACTACACCGAGAAGTAGAGTATTGAACAAAGCTCTGCTCGATAGACGTAGGCTTTAAACGTATATAGGCTATATTGCTCTTGCTTTGTTTTTTTTTCTCATTTTGTATTTTATGCCAATTCAAATTAGAGAACAAAATGTCAAATGAAATTCTTAAAAATAAATTTCAAACATAATGGTATGGAAAAGTGCAATCATATACATAAGACCTTCTTATTAGGGGTCGCCTATTTACATCAGTGGGCTGATATCGGCTGCTGTTGTGTTGTTTCTGCAGCTGTAACGCATCTCTGGCCTGGCACGCGTTTTCATTTATTATATTACAGTTTGGATTCTTGTCCAGTTGCATATGGTTAGGTAAATACCTGACTGTACGACTCGTTACGTGAATAATTTAGGTGACGTGTCACTTCTAATTTAGCAAACACACTGAGCAGAGTGTTTTAGTACAAATATCACCTTTCGATATTAGGGCTAAGTGTGTTGCGTTTGTACTATGAATTTTGTTTGTTAACAAAGAGTTTATAACTCCTATGTAGAAGTACTTTTTGTAAATAGATTGTCTGGAGGAAGATATAGGGCATTTTTGCTGTTAATTATTCTGAAAGCTACAATTACCAATTTGCCTTAAATTAAAGATTACCTAGTTTGTGACTAAATAAGCGCCTACTAAAACATAATATAATGTTTTATATAGTATTATTATATTCAAATCCACTTCAAATCGGTCAAGCCGTTTTTGAGCTATTGCTAAACACGTACGGCAAATTTGTACTGTATTTTATATAAAGATGTATCTACGAAATTTACATGAATAAGTATTTAATTAACTAAGGCACGTAAGTAAACACAATATAATTCACAGCTTTTATATAAGGTAACAGTTTTACCAGGTTATACTAAGAAAACCCGTTCAAGTAAGTATATAATTTTTTTTGGTAATTTATTAATGAGCTACCTCCTATCTTAGCTTTTGCACCGCTTCAAATTTTATTCAAAACACGAATAAAGGTTTCAATAAATCAAACATTTTAACCGTTGAATTCTGGTATTTTCAATTTCGTTAAAACTTTTACGAAACTGGCTCGAGTATTCGGTTTACAATGAAAAAATTTTGCAACTCCTATGCAAAACTATTTTTTAAATAACCAAACAAAAAGTCTATGACTATCGTAAGAAGAGTTGAATGTAGTTATTAGGTTACTATTTTTACCTATCGCTAAACCAAATTCAATAAAAGTTTTTCAATGAAATCAGAGTCATTTAACATGAATTTCATAGGGTTTCTCGCGAACTATTGCAAAGAATATGCTAATAAGGCATGCATTACAATTATTTTGATGAATTCTAGGTATGTTCACTAGATTGTAGAAAATGTAAAGTATAAAGAGAGGTACCTAATAGTCAATGCAGGTAACCTTAATTATTATGGAATTTCCGACATGACTGTAAATGATTGATTGGTTTCAATTCGATTTCGATTGCGTATCTCTCGCTTCACTGAATAAGACGGTATTCGCTCTGAATTTTTACCTTTCGCATTTTATTTTATCTTGTCCAATGTTTGTTCTGAAAGTGGTAATATAATTTGATAGAATTTCAGTGAACCTTTCATGGAATTTGTCTTTGAATAAAATCATGAATTTGTTACGAGTAAGAAGGATTCCAGAAATTCCATTTCTACATTTCACTGCGAGTGTTTTTGTTAAAGAAGCCAGTGAGTATATTCTACATCGTTGTTAAAATTAAAATATATTCTTCATGTTTATAAAAATATTCAGAACACGTAAAAATAACGCCATAAACCAAGGTAATTTATATTTTTTTTTGTATTTTCCAAAAATATGTGGTTCTAAAACCCGTTAGGACGACTTGTCGTCTTTGCTAGGAAATGGGATACTTATTATCAAATTAGAAGTAAATCTTAATAAGTTATGAGCTATGTGCATATGAATTACGAAAATTACAAATTAAGCTTATGACTTGTTAAGGATATGGTCAAACAAATATTTGACGACTGTCTGCGTAACCGATCATTTTGTTAACCGAATTAAAATTATTTTATTTTATTAATGTTATAAATAATTGCTTAGCCAAGATTTGAACCCGCAAATTGATCGAAAATTACTTTTTCATTGAGCCGCGATGGCTGAGCGTATTTTCATTGCCTAGAATAACTAGGTTAACTACTTGAACAGTAAGCATTATGCTGAGACGAAGCCCTTTACTGCTGCTGTAGCACACATGTAAGCTATTTATTTCTCTACCATAATAAGTATTCTGTGTTGTATGCGCTAAGTAGTAAATAAATGATGTGTCTATCTATGTCTATGACCACTACTTAAATGATGAAAAGCAGAATGCAAAAAACAAGAGGAAAGAACCCAAAGCGCTGGTCTGACCAGGTGTCAGAACAACTGGAAACTACAGTCAACGTCGCACTTCATCAAGCCGAAGACCATGACAGATCGAGGAAAATAGATTGGGGAATGATTGAGGAGCATGTCTATGTCTATGTATATATCCACATAATCCTCACTACTTAAAAATCCACATAATCCTCACTACAAAACATCAAGCTTGCTTCGACCAAGCAGTACAGCAGGTATAGTCGACGCCAAATTGCATTTATCGCACAAACATCGCATGTGAGTCCGTCAACACAATTTGCTGCAATCGGGTTTTTGCCCTTTTTTCCCTTTTACTTTAGTAAAAGGCTGCTGACTGCGAAGTGAACAGATGCACTCACTTTCCACTGCAATGACAAATCAGAATATATCGTCGATATTCATTCTGAGCGAAAATGTAAATTTTTAGTGTGCCAGAGAGACTGAGTTACTTACCGAATAACTTTAAAAAATAGTTTAATATTGATCTTTCTTTCTATTGGTGTGACAGGTTAATATAATGAAGTAAGCTTATGATTATGGAAAATACAAATTATAAACAGTACAATCACAATATATTTTTAAATGTTTCATAAATAATGGATTTACATTTTATTATGTTTTGCCGACAGTTTTTATTTATAAACACACAAAATTACATTTTTTGTAATTATTGTACCTCAAAACCTTGTTAAGTTAGACGCGCCGGCTAGCGCAGTTTATGTCACTCGCACAACGCTTTACATAAAATGTTGAAGGGAGATGCAAATAAATAAAAAAAATTAATTCCGACAATCACTAAGAAAGTTAAAATTTAACAAAAATAATATTATTTTGCGCACGTGTACGTGAAGGCGAATGGGTGAGGGTGCATGTATGAAAAATAAATTTAGTTAAAATGGTAGGCAACTGTTTTTTTTTTATTACGGGCCAGCTCTTGATCTTGCACTCCGTTGCATTGTAATATCTAAAATCTATATTATTAGTTATGCTCAGTATTTTACTTATGAATAAAGTATTTTGTAATTGTACTTATTATTTTGGGCGTCATTACATTCATGGTCATTAACAATCCCTTTAATTTAGTATCACTTAGTACGGGGGTGGCAAAGAGACCTATACAATTCTATTTTGACACTGAACCGACTGCTATAAACCAATATTTTACCATCACTCAAAATAAATTACCTTAAAATTATGTTCTCAACCATAATTAAATAAAAGCAAGGTAAACAGACCTTTCCATCAACATCTACGGACATCAGATACTTTGAAGATCATGACATCGATAAATATTTTAGGCGACCCCTTTCACGGAATATGACAGCCGGGCCGGACCAACATAAACCTGGAATTTGAATGGTACAAGTAGGTGGTACAGGGAAACGCGGAGGTGATTGAGACTGTGGAAAATAGGAAATTAAGTTCTATTATTCTTCATAGCGATCTGTGTGACCTGCATAATTACTTCGTTGGTGCAGTTGCTGCAATGAGACGCAAGAAATTGCGGGTTCGATTCCCGCTGTGGGAGAAAAGCAGATATTTTATTGTCTGTATGTAATGGTAACATGGTACTTATAGTTCTTAATACCCGCTACATGACGGCGGTAAGGTAGCTGTTGCGTCTTAGCAATTATAACTAGTTACGTGAATATACCTTCCCTTCTTTTATATTTCCCGATCATGGGATATACCAAAACAAATTTAATAGTATTTATTTCGATAAAATAATGAAACTAACCTTATTGGAGCATGTTACTTCTAGTTGACGACAACAAAAAAATAGATAAGTCGTCACTCAACGTTTGTTTATTTCATTTTCTTTAAAGTTTCAGTTGGTTTGTAAAAATTAAGAATGTTTAACAGTTGCAGGACTTTATTGATTTACAGGACCAACAATAGACTAATTATTATTAGTTTTCACATTGCCAACAAATAAATAAATAATGCTAGACACTATCACACCGCATCTTAAAGCCCCCAAAACTAAGCAGAGCTGGTGACATACTTCTTCTTTTTCTTCTTCTTCTTCGTATGCGCTAGTGGCCAACTCCGGTGTCGGAGTTTTTAGGCCGCCCGAAGGCCTCCGACATGGCTTAACGACTGTAAAAGCTGGGACCAACATCTTAACGTGCCTTCCGAAGCTCGGAAAATACTACTATATGCCATACTACCTAAACATAGATACATACATAATTAGTATACATAGAAAACACCCAGACCTGAGACACATATCTGCAAATAATGCAAACATTTGTGCGCCGGCAGGAATTATCCCGCAACCTTCTGCGTCTCAGGCGGATTTTGGCCCCCGGCATAACAGAGGCTGTCAAAAATATAACTATAAACAAAATCATTAAAAGTTTTCGCAATGTCAACAAAATAAGAAACTTCTTCTTCTTTGTTTGTGACCCTATTAGTTTTGAAGCACCTTACAAACTCCAACACACAGATACGAACTTTACCTATGTACTATCAGCTGTTCATTCAAAGCTCCACTTTCTTTATCTGAACATAATATATAAAAAAGTCGTTAGCGTAATCTACTTTCGTAAGCTAAGTTTCAAGATTGCAATAAATTATTTAACATTGAATAGTCACTGAACTCGGATATTAATTAGAAGAGTTACAAAAACCTTTCCACTCACCTGTACAAATACATAAAAGTGTAATGCGGTTGTAATGTCATTTATCTGGTCCCATGTATGGCCCGCCGGGGACTGGCCCACGCCCGTCGCATTATCAACCCTATTCACAGGGGGGAGGGATCAAACGATGAAATAACATCCGATGCATAGTCCATAGTGACCAGTTCTTAGAAGCATAAGGGCGTTACCTCCACGAGCGAGTGTATCGTGATATCAGTGTCTTGCCACTTCATTTTATCAACTCTATGTACGTCTCTTCACAACTCGTCACTATAATTATCATCATCAGCCTATAGCAGTCGACGTAGGTCTGCTGGACCTAGGCCTCTAGTAATGAGCACCATTGTACCCTGTTCTCAGGTCGACGCATCCAGCTTCTACCAACAACCTTTTGCAACTTGTCACTCGCCAGGTGGTGCTATATTATCGCCGAATTACCGTGTGGAGGTAGTGGCTAAGCTTCGGTGCTCTTGGCAGATCATTTTAGGCACTACCACGCCCAGTTACTATTATGAAAGAAAGAAAAAAAATATTTTATCCAATAATCAAAACAAAATAGACAACAATTGATAGGTAACTGATAGTTTTATTAATTTATACCAAGTGCCTCCATTCTTTGTTGCATGTTGTGAGGAAGGGCACCATATTTTCCTACGACAAAGGCCTGTAGCTTAAGAACAAGAACATTCGAAAAGACAAAATTACCAAACCGAGAAACGTCTTGGGCCTCAAAGGTAATAAGAGAAAAACAAGAAATCTTTCAATAAAATGCAATTATTATTACTTAAAAGTTAGGTTAAAATAAGATTCTAGCTGGTTTACAGCGTAACCAAGGCATCGTTGTCTACGCCGTAGACCATCTACGAACTTAGAAATAGTACCTAGTATTTAATATGAGAGACTACCTTGCATAAACTGATCTCTGATAATATGTAGAGTTCAAGATGGTCTGAGCCTTCGTAGTCATCAGAAAGTCATCTACGCCGTAGACCGTCAAATAAATTTAATAAATAAATGACGTTTATTGAACTCAAAAAATATATATATTAAATAGTACATGTTATGTAGACTGTATCTTTCTATAGTACGCATCCTTGAATCATAAGTCCTTCAACTGAAGTACATTTTACAATAATCTACTCATATCTAAAGTGGAGTTCTTGATCTAACTCCAAGAACTCGAGACACATTTGCCGAAAATTAAACAGCTATTTCCAGAATATATCCAAACTAATTTTGGGCCCTGACAGGGACTATAAATCATATCTTTGGGACAATGCCTTGCCGACTCCCAAAGTGACCCCTAGGGCCTTATTAGGGCCGATCTGTTTAAGTTCGTGATGACAGCTGTATTTAGAGATTCCGTTAATTCATTGCAGGGTCCGGAGGTTTCACCGTTATTACGAGTTATGGGCTGATGGTGGAAAAGAAATTCTCAAAGGCAGAGCTCTAAGAATTAGGTCCGCAAATTAACCAAATTTCTCCAAAATAATTGGTGATGGTGCTAAAAAAATATTTTTCGTAGTACCATGCTTTTAAGTTATATTTTTCGAACCATCTTAGTAGATTCTTAGAAAATTAAAGTCAAGATGGTAATACCTCTGTGGCACAGGGACACTTTCGCAGTGTGTGAAAGTGTGCCTGAAACGTAGAAGGTTGATTGGTTCGATTCCCGTCGCGGAACAAATATTTGCATTATCTACAGATATTCGTATGTGTTTTTTTAAGTATAATATGTATGGATTTACAAATATAATATGTATTTATTAATTAAAAAATGTATCTATACAAGTACTATATCAGTCGTGTGGTTCCCATAATACAAATTTTGCTTAGTTTAGGACTACGTGATGCTTTGTGATGGTTTCCAAAATTATTTAATAATAGCAAGAAACAAATTAATAACCTTGATCTAGATTTAAGCTCACAAAGACAATATGTAAATATATGATTGATAAACCTAAAACAATTTTAATTCTTTTTCAAGTTATAGCTCGCTGAAGACTCTATATTCTTTAATGGAACCTACTACCTACCTAAGACATAGCACGTAACCTCCCAACAAGGTAAACATCCCCTAACCCTGTCCGACCGATAACATAATGCTACCTTCTAAGGGTCTTTGCACTAAGCGCCAAAGATTATCTAACGCAAACATAAATTCAACCCTTTCTTAAATAAAAAGCCTTCAAGATGCAAAAACAACATAATTCAAAAGGCGAGAGAGATTTTACGAATAAGGAAAGTTTTTGTTGAAATTATTGTTCGGTCCTATACTGACGACTGATTTGATAAGATAAAAAGCTAAATAATTTGTTACATAAGTTTATCAGCAGAGATATTAATATTTATTTACAAAACCAATGTAACGAACCAATGTACGAGTGCATGGAGAGCCGTGGTGGCCTAGTGGGATGTACCCCGACTTAAGATATGGAGGTCGTGGGTTCGAATCCCAGCAGTGCACCAATAGGTTTTTCGTTTCGAAAAAAATATGTGCGCAATTACCACGAGCTCAAAACGGTGAAGGAAAAACATCGTGAGGAAACCGGCATGCCCTCGAACTAAAAAGTTCGAAATGTATGTGCTATAGGTTAGTGTTCCAATAAAAAAGCAGCGATGGGCTTGCAACCTGTCACGTGGAATGCTAGCTGCTTGCAAAAAGTGTATCAATTGCAAAAGTGGCATGTATCGAACGTAATGTTTGGACTTGCCTCTGACTACCACCTTTAGGGTATCCTCAATAGATTTGCGTACTGAGCAATATCTGAAGATATCCATAATGGGGAAAAAGTCGTGAAGTTGTATTTTTGTATACCAATGTAACGAACATATTTTTTTTCTTCTTCGCTTGTTACGTGCACCTTGATTTGTCTGAGCGCTCGCAGTAAAGTTTTCGTCAAAACCTTCCATATTTTATTTAATAAATAGGTGAAGTAAACAAGGAAAGAGGAGGCTCATTGGCGTAACTCCCCAGCTTTATTTAAGCGCCTTTGAGGGTAGAACATGGACGCCGAAACATTTGACACGTCTTTAATTAAAAACCTCCTCTGGTTTTACATACGGGCGATTAAAGTTGGGCAACTTTGGCGTTTCCTTTTGAATGTGTCCAAAATGTATCTAATAGATGAGTCAAATATAAAAAGCTATATATTTTGGAATATATTTTAGTGAATTTTTAAGTGTTTTGGGTTGTATTCAAATACGATTATCTGATTGACTGTTATCTGAGTAAATTATATCACCGCAGTCTGTTATATTACAATATACTTTCCAGATACCATACTGCTTTTCTTCTTTGTACTACCATTTGATGTCCTACAGAAGTGGACGGCCTGTCTCCAGCGACTCTGATTTGTGGGCGTCTGCACCACACTGTAGAATAACGTTTCCTTATCTCTAAGCTGGTCAGGCCATCGGGAGATACCATACTACATACATATGCTACTACTACTAATTAGATACTCTTATGTTGGGAAAATAATAGAATTTTGTATTGTAGTAAATTTTATTATATAGTGAAAATATAATTTTATAATATTACTTTATGGTTTAATATGTATAAACAGAGTACCACCATCTTTAAGTACAGGTGTTAAAAAATTAGTTTTTTTTTGTGGAAAATGTTTTAACAAAGGAACCACTAAATCTAAAAGGAACTACTAGGTTTGTTTAACTCCTGGTTTACTTATACTTACGTCTAGTAGGTAAGGCGAGCAAAGAATACGTAAAGTAAGTGAACGGCACGCTCGACGCTCATCTCGTCATGCTCGCGTCACGAGGTAGTTATCGAGCACGAGTCAAAACTAATTACTATATTTTCGAACTCGACTCTGTATTGTATTGTAAGGACTGAGGATTATGTGAACGGCTCGTGACGGCGCTTATATGCGATGGTTCTGTCGAACGTCTCGTCGAACCACTTCACGAGTGTCATCGATAGACCTATTAATAAAATAATTAACGATCAAGCTGTAGCGCAGTGGGCGAAGGTCTACCTGAGACGCAGTAACCCGACAGACTTTGTCCTGTCTTAACTATGAATATTGAATTACGTTACTTCAAACGCCCTAAGGTTACATTAAAAAAAAATCCGCGCATTTTTCTTAAATTTTTCTCTTGAAAATAATAAACACAACAAAAAAAAAATAGCGAAATCGGTCTAGCCACTCACGTGTGATGCCGGGACCAAGGGAAATATGAATTAATTTTGTATTTTATAGACATATAGGTGTGTATGAACTTAAAAAATATATATTATTAGTATATCAGTCAACTAGTTACCAAAATAAAAGCTATGCTTTGTGATCACACAGCATCATGTAGCCCCAACCAAATCAAGCAACCAAAAAATGATAAGTAATAAAAACCCTGTAAAAGTTGCCTAGTCTAACGAGGTTCTTACTTTTTGTCTTTGCTTTCGAGTTGAGGACAATAAAAATGGGTAATCTGAGGACAGACTTTCATTCTTAGTACGAACTTGTAAATGTAATTATTTTTTGTCTGGAGACTTTTAACGCTTGCTGCATTTTTTTAGTTTATTATATTTAATTTAATAAAATTGTGATATTTATACACATAATTGAATTTTGAGACATGATTGTTAGCAAAGACATCTGTCACCCAATAGGCTGGTAGCCAGCCAAGATGCATGAAACGCGATTTGATTAACACTGCAACAAAAAACATCAACTGCTAATATTTATTTGTGGTTCACGTGTAGTTGTACTAACTGCCACGTGCAAAAATGAAGTCACAGTGCTAAATACAATTACGAGAATAGTTTAAATTATATGAGAAAAGTAAAATCATTGAAGTTTTAACCAGCCCTAAAGACTTGAAATTAGAAGAACATGATACTTGCATGGTACAGTAAAACAGAAATTTAACCACTTAAAAGGGTTACTGCGGAGTGGGTGTAGAAAAACGTTTACGTAGACGAAGTCGTTCGCATTCTGCTAGTTACTGTATCATGTTTTAAATACAGTTGTGTAATTCTGGTGTTAATAACCAAACTCTCATTACCATACAATTACTAGGTTAATCTTGTTTGAGGTCTAGGTTAATCGTGCAGTAGTGCGATAGTAACGCCAGGATCATGGTGTAAATTACCGTGGTTGGCCTGTGCACTGATTACCTACTATCACTAAGTAAAAGGTATACTTTCTTATTAGGGAGTCGTTTGTTACAGAGATTTTTGATCTAAAGCCAAAGTGATTGTTGAATCCCGTTATCGATAGCCATTGATCATTCAACTGTCATTGCCTCCGCAATAACATTGTTTAGAAAAAAGCGTTCTTAATATTTTTTAACTAGCCGATTTCGTCCTACTCCTAGGCAAATGCCGTCTTTGGCGGTCTCCCACCATTCATTTTTATATGCGTCCAGATTATCCCATCAAAGTTTCTTTGATAGGTGTATCAACATTTAAGTATTTTAAAATTATTTAAGTACATAATTTCCGCCTGCGGCTTCGTTCACCGTGTAGCATATATTTTATTCCTAATCTAGAACTGCATAATGTGCATAATTTAAACCTCGTTCAGTTTTGGCGTAAAAGAGCATTAAACGTACTTTCATCAATTTTACGATTAACATATTGGATTATAAGCCATAAAATTTAATGCTTCAATTCAATCGATTACAAGAGATGTTACAGCGATGTATTCTAGACAACACTTATCTTAGTCTAGTCGTAAAAGCACTTAGAGAAAGTAGGTTCAAGGTTAGAACATCTGGTCACCTTGATAAATGAATAAATAATACTGGAATTTTTCCCCGAAATTATGTTTTTAAGTAAGCAGAGCATGTCAAGCGAACTATGTATATTATATATGTTTACTTGTGTAGGTACAATTTTTGGAAGAAAAACATAAATAACTCATAATTTGACAAGGTGGCGGTGTAATGGCGACATTATATGAACACACGAGTAGTGCTACTTGTCAGTAATCTAAAAGAAAAAATTCTAAAACTAAAGTCCATTATTCAAAATTAGATTTTTTCATACAAACTATATCACAAATAAGGTATAACGATTTGAATCATTCTGCGGAAGGGCTACTTACCATTGCCAACGTCGATGCGGGTGCGAGCGAAGCCGCGGGTGGAAGCTTACCGATTGCCTGCACGTCATGTGGAACTTACCATACGCGTGTTTCTGTTTAGAACTTACCATAAAAGCGCTTCTGTTTAGAAGCACGCGTATGGTAAGTTCCACATGACGTGCAGGCAATCGGTAAGCTTCCGCCCGCGGCTTCGCTCGCACCCGCATCGATTATGTACATACCGTTTTAATTAAGAAAGGAACGTATTTCATTGCCATTATTAATAACGGCCAGTTGGGAGCAATGTTGGATTCGGAGACCTATGAATTTTAGTCTAGTTAGCATATACAGTGTGCAGTGAATTCACACTGACACTAAAATGGCTCGATCCCGATTTACCACGGATTCATTCTCACTACTTCCATAGCTTGTAAGATGGAGTAGGCTTACCTACACCGTCCCTTCATCTTGTTAACATCACTATGCAGTAAAAGATATGATTGTTCGTAAGGTCAATATTATTGATGCCGCTCTGGATTGGAAGACAGCTATATCCCACTACACTAAGCGACCATACCTCATCATATATAGTCCTGATGTCCCAATATAAACTAGTTTTCCTTTAAACCATACATATCGAGAAGAAAATCTATTATGTCCCGTTTCCCGGCATAAAAGTGGACAGTGGAAAAATAATAAATAATTATGAATTTAAAACTAAGAAATGCACGGTTTATTTTATATATTTTCGTAGTAGGCCTCCAGGAGTAGCTCTAGACTGAGCTGATCGTATGACGACCTTGTCAAAGCTCTGAAGTTCGCAGTGCTCGATCAATCATGTAGGTAGGTAGGCCAGGTAGGTGACTTAGATTACCTACGATTTGGTCCAAGGAGAAATTCTCTATCGAGGTAATACATCACGAAAATGACTTTCCTACTCACAGGTCGGCAGAGGTTAGCCAAAAATCTTGTTTCGGTCTTCTAAATACGAACTGTGAGAAATTGAGTGCTTTGGTATCCCAAAGGTTACATTTGCTATCGGTTTTATAAGTTTTATAAGCACTGAATTACTGAAGCTACAAATTCGAAATTGCTTTTATGATTGTTTATAGACTATGAAATTATTTTCGGCTTTATCTATGCATGGACATTTTCATTTATGAAATTTAATATAAGAATCGCTCGTGGCGTGGCTTAGTTAAGCAACACTCCGCTCGTTCACTACTTGAATGGGTGACGGTTTAGTGGCGTCGAAAGGCACGTCAAGATATTGCTCCCAGCATTTTCAGTCGTCAAGCCATGTTGGAGGCATTCGAGCGGCCTAAAAACTCCGACACTAGAGAGCCACAGCTGGCTCACACAAAGAAGGAAGAAATTGGATTTAACATAAAAATAATAAGGGGCTTTTCGATTAAATGAATATTGTAAATTCTTCTTCTTCTTCGTATGAGCTAGTGACCAACTCTGATGTCGGAGTTTTTAGGCCACCCGAAGGCCTCCGACGTGGCTTAAGGACTGAAAAGCCGGGACCAACATCTTAACGTGCCTTCCGAAGCACGGAAGCGCTCAAATCTAAATGTCACTAAACGGTCACCCATCCAAGTAATGACCGGGCGGAGTGTTGCTTAACCAAGTTGATCTGCTAAGAACACCAAAGTTAACCACGCCACGAGCGCTTTTCTCTCTCTCTCTCTCTCTCTCTCTCTCTACAATATCGTAAATACAATTATTTATCGCGAACGAATTTACAATCTGCAGAAGTGCAATAGCTTATAGGCGGCTTTTTTAGTTTTAATTTAGAAGTTGAATACAATACTTAACAGCTTAGTAAGTAAAAATAAATTATGAATGACGGCAAACTGCATAAATTTGAAAAGAAATATTTCGAGCTTTTTAAACTCAACAAATCACAAAATAAACATTTTCAACACTATTCAACTAAGAAGTTAAGCGCTCTTACGTGTAAGCCTAAGCATTTGAGTAGGTAGTACGTACAAGGTGTATGGGTAATGCCGTGCTAACCAAAAGCTGGTTTTGTACATGGAGTATGTATGACTGGATTACCGCTTTGACTGCAGACCTCCTGTATACATGAGGTCCGGTAATCCAGTAATACTTACTCTTGCCTAAGCATTTGAGTAGTTAATAGGTAGGTACAAGGAGTATGGGTAATGCCGTGCTAACCAAAAGCTGGTTTTGTACATGCAGTAAGTACTGGTAAGTAAGACTGGATTACCGAATTGACATGCATACATGAGGTCCGCAGTCAAAGCGGTAATCAACGGTAATGCGGTAGTGCAAAGCATGCGGACTGCTGAGCTTTATTTAGCAGTAAAAGTAAAAAACTTATAAAAACTTAAACTCCAACGGAGACCACAGCGACACTTAACTTCAGGTGAACTCGTGGTCAAACGAAGGTACTACAAGAGTAAAAAAAAACTCATTCAATTTTAATCCAGTACTATTAATTTCATCATCAGATCAGAGTTCACATATTTTGTTGCATACATCGGTGGTTTATATCGGTTTGTTATTATGTTCAGTGTTGTCCTAGAAAAGGTTCTGCTATTAGTTATGGCAATGTGGCTAATACCTTATGCTTACTGACATAAAAGATAACCAAACAACATGCAATGACATTCAGGTTATTAAGCATTCACAAAAACTTGGGCTTCTTATTGTGTTTTAAAATAACTAGGTACATTAAAAAACAGGTATATAACCATCCCAAAGCCGCGAGGTCACACCTGACTCAGAGTGTACCGAGTAGGTAATCTAAAAGATGATCTGAAAGTGTAGTCCAATGCTGGTTACTCCATGGTTTAGACTTATTTGAGAGTACCTTTCTCCGACATGTAAGCCGTGTTGTTGTATGAAAAGAAAATGAAATGTTGCTTTTCAACGTACGAGCTGAAAGACCTTTTCATGCTTTTTGTGAGTTATATGGATTCTCTGCTAATGTGAGTCTTGGTTAAGCTACTCGTGCGTTAAAAATAAGTACAAACCTAAGCATACATATTTTTTGGATTCAATTTGAACCTTACTTTAATAATATACACCTACTAACTTTGTCCATCTGATATCTAGATGATTAGATAAACTTCAATTAGTAGTAGCCCCTTCTAATAGTAACCAATGAGTGTTTTAACTTTCATATAGCCTGCGTGTACTGTACATGTGTACAAAAATGACTATAATCAAACGCTATCATTTAAAATCATCATCATCATCATCATCATAATCATCAGCCTATAGCAGACCACTCCTGGACATCTCCAATGAGCAATGAGCCCAATGAGCGCCATTGCGCCCTGTCCTCAGCTCACATCAATATAATTATCATTATCATCGATCAAATGAAGTAAGTATAGATACCGAAAGATTTTCAATAAACTCATTGTTTTTTTTTTGTTTTTTTTAATATTGGATAGGCTTGCGTTTGACTACAACTGGCCTGATGTTAAGCGAAGATGCAGTCTACGATGGAGCACGCTTGCCTAGAAGAAACCTGTTTAACTTAAAGTAGTTTTCTTTTCTTATAGGTAAAGATAAAAGAGACTAAATAAAGGAGAATGCCGAGAACCCGTACCAATTGCGTCAGAACCGAACGTATCCCATAAAATTTATTGTATTTTATAAATGACATTAACATTTTCTTTAGTTTTACACACCGACTCGATTAATAATCAAGTAAAAAAATATTTTGTTGATTTGGTTTCCGTTGCACGCCGCCATTAGACTACAACAACCAATGATATATACGTTCATATGGCAATAAACATTGATGTAAAGTGTAACTATGGCAATAACCCTCATTTTTAATTATTTGAACAGTCGAATCGACTAAAAACTTATTGGATATTTTTTTGACTTTAGTCTTGGTACCGAGCGCCATACATCAGACGGCATTCTCCTTTGAGTTCTAACTAGTTTAGCGGTACAGAGTGTTACTCAGAATTCTAAATTGGCGTTGAGATTGAGCGAAATCACAGGTGGGATAAGACCCAGTATTTATTTATTTATTAATATTATAAATTCGTACTATTTTAAACCAGTTACACAAATTAATTATAAGATAATTACAATTCTTACAATTTACAACAACAAAAAATTAAACTATGAATGAATAAAATTCTGGAAAAAATAAGATAGTATGTTGATTACCTATGATTAAAAACTAATAATTTAGATCATAAAAACAATAGTGATCATTGCGCACTCATCTATATATCTCACAAAACCTCAGGCATACCAACACAGTGCCAATGTAGTGTGTGTGTCAAGGGTTGATGGCATCGCCACCGCAGTCAAAATTCATACAGTATTCAACGCAACGTCTGACGCCTAGGGACCTATAGGGACGGGGAGGTCTTTGACACGCAAGGTGTACCGGGAACTATATGGACTAGTCTGGCCTATCGTTTTTTAAGTGTAGTTTTTAATAGAAGATGGTTTACTAAGTTTCTTGGAGTAACTCCTTTTTGTCAATAGGATCACCTTACTACTTTTACCTAGGATCGCGTGAAACACAGGATTACCCAGTTCAGGCTCATGTTTTATTATACCTTGTTTAATTACTTTTGTTATTTTTATTTTTATTTTTACAAAAATATGAAATTTTGAATAATTTTTGTCCTTATTCTTTCAGATCTTTTTCAGATATTTAAAGTAAGAGCGAGAGTTAATAATTGTATTATTTACAAGCTTTTACCTGTGGCTTTGCTTGAGTTATTTTTTCTATGTGTATTCTTTTTCTGTACCCCTGACATGGTTTCATGATGGCGTGTTATGACACCTAACAAACAAGCAAATAAACAAACAAACTCACTCTCATATTCATAATATTAGTAAGGATTTACCCCGAGACAAACACGTTTTTAGGATTAGCTGCAAGATACAAGATACTACAAGATATTTATTTGCTTAAATCAATTTAGGCACCAAACATTAAGTCTAGGACTAGAAGGGTCTAGGTGTTTTCTATGTTAAAAAATTAACAAAAATATATTAAAGCAGTAGGTACTCGTAGCATAGCTATGAGAAAATGTCCAGCATTATTTATCAATTTATTTATTGTTATTACGAGGTACATGGCCTTTTCAGGCATCGCAAATTTGTTGGGTTATAAAACACTTACATACCCAATAACTAATACTACTTTTAAAAGTAATGAACCATTAAGTAATAAGTATTACTATCCTTGTCCGTGATATTTAATATAAAATTAATATTTAACTAAACTCTAAACCGTAACTCAGATCGTACAAACCTACTCTAAATATTCTTCTAGTGTATTGGAAACGCTTTTCTGTAAGCAGTTAGTTTCTGTAAGTTTTTTTTAACAAATATATAATATGACTTTCTGTTATTTAAATTATAAACCTGATTATTCAATCGCCGTTAGTACATATTTTGAAAATAAAAACCGGTAATTTCCTACAGTAATAGATAAGCTATTTACTGGATCATTCATGAGTTTAAATTAGTTTTAAAATTATATAATATTTGCTTAAAAAAACTTTACTTACAAAAAAAACAAAATATATTCACGTACAAAGCTTAAATCCTTCTTTCATTCACATTTTGTTATTTCAAGCCCAAAATTCACTGTAATAATGTTGATCTGGCAACCCTACGCCGGGTAAAAGGTGGGTTCAACGATTAATAGTTTAGTAATTCTCATGTTTTACTTTACAAAGTTGTAGTTTCCAGCCCACTGACCTTCGGAAGTAATCTTCCTCCAGACCTTCGCCACGGTTCGAAGATCTTACTGGTTTAATTTTGTTGGCTTAACGATTGAAGTTTTATAAGACATAGACACATTGACACACATCACTTTATTTACTACAAAATAGCAAACAAATACATCTGAAACTACAAATTTACTAATCCGAAAAAAAAAACACTTTTTATACATTATGTATTGTGTGGTACAGTGTGTGTCTTTTTATACATTATGTATTGTGTAGGCATCAAATACGCCCCGACTCAGCATTATGCCCACTGCGTTAACAGTGGACGATGTTTTTCTGCCGAAACCATTGTGTTCATTGTTTTAGTTGGACTCGTATTGATTATGTATAAGTAGCTCAATAATATGTTATTTTTTGGAAATTTGTATTGCGCATTACCATGTGCTGAAACCGGTGAAGGTAAATGTGAGAAAACCTTTTTTATAAAAAATAGAACGCGTTCGCAAAAACCGTACATTTTTCGTTTCCCGACGGTTCTCTTTCAGGTCAACTTTCAAAGCCATAGAATAGCCTTTGTTGTAAACTCCCTGCATGTTCCCGTTTTGTATATCACTATCGACGAGGGCAACGATGCTTCAAAATAGTTCATCAGGGGATATCGAACTTATTCACGTTTTTTCTAGATAGGTACGTGAACAGTTTTGATCGTCAAAAGATTCTTTAATTAAGCTCAATAAACTTAAGAACTGAACACTCTTTGCACAAGCAAAGAGTGTTCAAAACTTGGGAAACAAAAGGTATCTAAAATATACAGCTGTAGGAAATTACACAAACCAGTGAATGAGAAAACAAAACAGAACTAAGTGCAACTGAACAAATCTAATAACAAATTAATTCATTTAAAATTGGAATAAGACAAATTCATAAATTTTCTTATTTTTATACTTTCTTATGTTGTAGGCCTGCTCTTGATTTTGAGGCTTGCTGGGGCAAGAATAAGGTCGACAATAGGTTGACGTATCTAGAGTAATAATAATTAATTTATTATCATTGAGTAATAAATAACCAAGTTGTGAGAGGACAAAAAATTAATTATTGAATTAAGAATTGACAACCTACTCCTTTTTGAAGTCATGGAGAGGCCCACCCTTGCTCGAACCACTACGAGCTCTTTCTTCTTCCTTAGAAGAGATATTATTCATGTATGATATAAAATTTTGTATGTTATGTAATCATCGGTTAAAGCCAAAATAAAAGGCTTCTAAAAGTAAATTCTCAAACAAGATGTAATGTTTGCTTGGGGGCTTAAAATGTCATCCCGGGCCGAGCAGCCGAGCAGCCGAGCAGCCAATATCATCATTCCTCCGCCCGCAGGGCTAGGATATATCGGTGCTGTTACCAAATTTATTTTGAGGATTGTGAAATCCAATCTTGGTTCGAGAATACGGGTTGATTGTTTGAAACTGTACCCTAAAAATAAAGTTATTGATTAGTTGAAAATCTGTTTGTATTCGGAATAGGTAGGTTTTTGAAATAGTTGGAGTTGTTCTTGGAGTAAACAATAAAAATCAGAAATCCATTTTAATAAGCACAAGTATTTATGTAAAAACTGCTTGCTTGAACCTTGAAATTATTACAAAATTTAATTAAAATGTTTGACCACCACTATGTGGCCCAGTGGGCGAAGAGACGCAGATATTTGCATTATTTGTAGATATTTGTCCCTAGTCTGTATGAAAATATTTATAAGTATAAAAAATACCAGTCATGAAGTTCAGTAATACAGTTTCTACTTAGTTCAAGTTCAAGGCTATATGGTGCTGTGTGATAGTGTCCAGCATTATTTATTTATTTCATAACAAGTTTTGTACCAAAATAACCTGAGGTTGCTTTTTCGGGGCTTGCTTCAAGAATTGCTTCTCTGTCATACCAAAGGTGAATCTTGTTCGTTCCGATATTTACACTGCTATTCAGTGTAACTTTGAAAACTGGTTAAAAAACACGTAACTTAAGTCTTAAAAGTTGATAACAATAACATACTTAGTTTGTAAGCTCCGTCGAAGTTTAAAACTAACACGAGCGTAGCAAAACGTTTTATATTATTCAAACAAAACCAAACTAGGAAGATGCCGAGTTTTATAGAAACACACGCTAATGTACAGGGTGTTGCTCAAACTATATTTTTATTTTAAAAACGTTTATTGATAGTCGTGACTTTGCGGAAATCCATTACAAGATATTCTTGGCAAAACTATTTAGTATAAATTCCGCTAACCCTCTGAGACAAGTACCACAAATACCCAAAAAAACTCTTAAGGCATCCTCAGGCGCCAAACCAAATCAACACGTCTGCGGGTTGATCATTTAAGAGGAAAGCGAAACATGGTCGAAATTCTGTTGGATTTTTGTCGAAATTGTCAGAGAGGGTTAACGGAAATTGTACTAAACATTTTGTCTTTCAAAAAACTGTTTTCGTTTTGCTACAGTCTTTTTAAATCTAGTCCATCCAAAGGTTGCCTAGAAAAGATCGCTCTAAGCGATAAGACCACCCGTACTTTCATTTATTGTTATTCATTTATATATATTATACTGTTGCTATCGTTATTATTGTCCGTTTTCTTCTTTATGTTTATGTTTGTGTGAGTACAATAAAGAGTTATCTATCTATCTGTATTTATCAGACAACAAGAAATAAAAATGTGTATTATAGAACCTAGGTATCGGTAATGATGTATTGTCTATTTAACTTTAAAAGTATTATTTAATTCATAAGATAAGTCTTTTTAGATTACTTAAATATTAACCGCGTCACAATATTCCAAAATTGTATTCTATTCAAGTTATAAAAATTGAAAAAAGAAAAAAATTACCAAAAAAACAAAGAAAATAGTACAAAACTAAACAATACGTGGGTAACTAAATCTGTTGCAAAAAAACAATAAATTTTCAAATTTGTAGATATTTTCTTCTTTGCCATCGGTGTAAAACATCCTGTATAAAAACTTCGTCCACACGTTGTGCTTGCGTGGAAGTCAGCCTCTTGAACTTTCTAAAATGAAACTGCGATGTACTTTCAGATCAAATATCTTTCAAAAGAAATTTAAATTGCGCTGCTGTCTCTTTTGTATTGTTTTGCTTCGCTGGGCAAAGACATCAGCTCTTTGGGGACCCCAATATTGTATCATACATTAGAGAATGGCTGACATTATGGATATATTAGTAATATTAACAAATCATTTGCATGGCAAGTATAATAACCAAGCATATAGATCGGATAGAGTAAACCAATGTGCAGATTTTGACACAACATTTGTTTTTGTCAAAAATGATTCGCCAAGCGCAATACGTCGCGAAGCAACACTTCTGTGGAGTTCTACGGTGTGTCGGTGGCAGACGACGAATGGATCAAAACCTGAGAGGATGCCTTATGGGGAAGGCGAAACATTTTAGTCTCTTCTTTCGTTAAGCCAGACTCTAGTAATAAATTGGTCATTGAAATAGAGCACGCAACACCACACAGTAGATACAAAACAGTAGGTTAGTTAAAGTACCTACACATGCTACGGCAAGGTTTGAAAGTCGCAACAGTTAGTATTTACCTATAGCTAAGTCTAAATGATTCTCTGAAATTAACAAGACCTCGTGGTTTAACAGATTATTCAGCCAATAAACCTTGTACTACACGTAGAAACCTACATATTTAATTAAATAACGTGCTCAGCTCGACGCACCCTGTACACTACAAATCTAACACTACAGAAGGGTTATGTGGAAGAAAAAGCTATTTAGCTTTAATTTCACCTGTGTTTTACTTGTGCAAAAAAAATATCTTCCTGCTTCGAGCAGCTTTAGCTAAGAACGAGTCCAATGGCGCAATTTAGCGAAGGCTATGTCTAGCAGTGGACTGACTTAGCTGATGATGATGATGAAATAATGTCAAAGTAAGTTATTTACCGGTTCATCATCATCATCATCATCATCATCATCATCATCATCATCATCATCATCATCATCATCATCAGCCTCTAGCAGTCCATTGCTGGACATAGGTCTCCCCTAATGAGCGCCATGGCGCCCTAACCTCAGCTCGACACATCCAGCTTCGATCATTTTAGTTACTCATAAAAACATTCATCATAGGAACACACAAACCCAAACGCTTGTAAATGCGTTAAACTGGGTCACAAAGAACTGGGAGTCCGTGACCACAAAAAAATATCAGGCACATTTTCCATTCTCCCAATTCGACATTAATCTGGACCTTTTCGGTCAGCTTTTAACCGGCGCCATAAACCTTCGATATCGGAGTTATTCCGATCACGTTATGATGTATTTATCCCATTTGTTAGGTGAACGCGCTAGACATTCCTAAGAGGTGCGCTGTAAGTGCTACGATTGTAGGTTACCTTGGATTTGGACTTAATGTATTCACTGCTATACAAATTATAAGCAGATCACACATGAAAGCTATAAAAAATCATAGCGATGATAATAAAATCATTGTTTAGAGGTAACTTGTTGCAAAAAAGTCTGCATGTACTGAAAGTAATATTTGAACTTGCCTCTGACTACAGCTATTCATACAGGAATTCATAATCTATTAAGAATATCTATCATCATTATTTTTATTAGATTGGTGTACTAGGAAGTAAATATGTGTGTGTCATCTCGAGATATCCAAATTTTAAGAAATGAAGATGTTTAAACGAAAAAAGAAACAAAGAAACTTTTTTTTTACTATAAATGCGAAAATTTGTGTGAGCGTGTGTGTGTCTTTTTATCTACCGTTTTTTCTTTATTTTCAATCCGGGTACCTTGATACCGTATTGACCGATTGTGATACCGAACGAAGCGCGGCCGCGCGGGTAGAAAACTAGTACAAAATATATTGTAAAGCACTTTTATCAGTCAACAAAGTTAAAGTTAGTTGAAGACGTACAAATATTGACATAAAAAATTGGTAGAATAGGTACCTACCACTTCGGTTCCTAACCCGATCCCTTCACCCTATTCCATTTCCGCCGTATTCCACTTACGAACAGTCATTCACCACGGTATCTGGCTCTTACGCATATCATGGACGTATATACACGTCAGTTAGTAAACCAATAGCGTGCCTAACATAGTTACATATCAACCAGTTACAATATGCTTGACGACTGGGTCAAAAAATAATAATTCTAATTAGTCCGTCAGTTAGATCAACAAAAAATACTGGACATGTATTTTTTTATTTATCGAATCAATACAAATTGACGGAGATAAAGAACGTGAAAGTTCGGGAGTGGGGGCTCGTGACGTCACGCCTAGGTAAAAATTGTACTATATCGTGACGTCGCGCGGAACTTTAACGCACTATATCATTGTTATTTTTTGCTTAATTGACAAAAAAAAATATGTGTCCAATATTTTTTGGATATGTAAATAACGGACTAATTAGATTTTTTTTAAATTCCTAAATATAAATAAATAAATATCATTGCTGATTACTATCAGCATCACACAGCCTCAAGCTGAGCAGAGTTTATATTAGGGGACATGACAGTTTTTTCACATAAGTATTATATCTACATAGAAAACACTCGAGACAACTATTTGTACAAACAATTGCCTCGCGGCGGGAATCGAACCCGAAACCCTCTGCGTCTCCGGCAGACCCTCGGTTAGTTATGGAGCTGGGTGACAACACACAGCCTAAACCATCCCTAAGACTTCAAATTTTAAGGGCTTTAGGTGTGCACTAAGAAAGGTTCCCTTGTAATTCAGCCCCTGAAAGGTGCAACAGCGAAAAACTTAAAATTTTCTACTTCTAAAACGTTTTGAATACCTCTGGGGTTCCAACCTCTATCTTTGGAACCCAAGTAAACCTCACCAGCTTTTGGTCTACCCTGATAACTAACAAATAGGGCTCGTCCCTCGCTCGAACGACCAGCTGATTGTAGCATAGCGCAGCCTGGCACCGGTATAGCTACAACTCCTCGCCGTGTCGGCAGTGCGAGAACCTGTCTTCTGCCATCCCCTTTTTTATCAAGCAAGGCCTATTTCCAGCAGTGGAATGATTTATGCTGGTTTTGTTGTTGTTGTATGTTAACGCTTTTTGCCATGCCCGAGGAGTACGACCTGCTTCTTGCACAGTAGGTTTTTCAACTCTCAAAACGTTAGCCAAGGTGATCTGATAAGAACATCTAAGCAACCCACGCCAAGAAGCAGCTTTCCTACAGATAGTGTAGATACCTCGCCACAGCCTACCTATCAGTCAGTAGGCACTATCTCGCCTTCCGAATGAGTGATCTCCGTATTACTTCACGAGGAGACAAATGTACGCAATCGAAGGCTCTAGGGCCCGGGACGATTGTTACCTTCAATCTTCGTTCCAACTTAGGGACGAACTTTTATAGATATCCTTTGTCTTGGCGTCGCGTGACAAGATGTGACCCCTTTTATTGAGGGCTAAGTGTATTCACCCTTTTTTGAATTTGGGTTTTTCCATGTCTTCTTCTTCCTCCAACCTGTAAAAGACAAATGGCATGAACATGTTTGATGCCATTGTGCCTATAAAAGATATAATGGCGTCAAACTCTTTTGTAACGCCTTAACGTACGGATCTTAGTTACATGAACTCACTGACTAAAAGCCCATTACACCAATAGCCTATATCAATCTACTGCTGGACATAGGCCTCCCCTTGTAAGGGGGATATGCCCATAATCCCTACGCTGGGCATGCGGGTTGGGGATCGCAGGGCACAGCTTCTTGCATCACCTACGATACTGCCCGTTGGCAGCCAGGGGATTCAAGATGACCCTTTCAAACTCATTTGCAGCGCCCTGACATGACATGACATGACGAACGTGTGCTCACTGAAGAAGCTCATTAGACCTAAGCTAAATAACAATTTAAAATAATTATCGTACTAATTAATAATAAATAAATTAAATTAAATAAATTAAATTAAATAAATTAAATTAAATAAATTAAATTAAATAAATTAAATTAAATAAATTAAATTAAATAAATTAAATTAAATAAATTAAATTAAATAAATTAAATTAAATAAATTAAATTAAATAAATTAAATTAAATAAATTAAATTAAATAAATTAAATTAAATAAATTAAATTAAATAAATTAAATTAAATAAATTAAATTAAATAAATTAAATTAAATAAATTAAATTAAATAAATTAAATTAAATAAATTAAATTAAATTAAATTAAATAAAATTAAATTAAATTAAATTAAATTAAATAAATTAAATTAAATAAATTAAATTAAATTAATTAAATAAAATAAATTAAATTAAATAAATTAAATTAAATAAATTAAATTAAATAAATTAAATTAAATAAATTAAATCAAATAAATTAAATTAAATAAATAGCATGCAATACCAATACATACAAGTTGGAGCAAAACTTTACTTATTTTAGGGCAGCCACCTTTTCTTTTGTATTAGAAGGTTTTTTTATTAGAAAACTATAGGTTTATTATGAAGGAAAAAACAATTGCATTTTTTTTATGTACATCGTCATCGACCTATATCAGTCCACTGCTGGACATAGGCCTCCCCTAATGAGCGCCATTGCGCCCTAGCCTGAGCTCGAGGACACAATATGTACAATTGGCCTTGAAAATATCATTTAACTCTATTGACTCTTCTTCTTATAACAAAAACACTTTCACCAAATCAAATCTTATCATTTACTAAAATTAAAAAAAAAACTATACCATACAATTTATATGAAACGTCATTCGCAACAAAATTGAGTCATTCGATGCAAATTGACGCAGTAGTAATCTGTGGTATCATCACTGTGCAATTATGAAAGATCAATTTGAAATAAGTATGTAGTATTTCCCTGTAAGTGTTCGAATGGCATACATAGACTCAATGTTGTGGTCACTGGCGCTTCATAGAAATTGGACCTATGGTTTTTTATTATTTTTGCAGAATTCTACGATTCCTAAAATTTTGCCCTACCCTGTACAGACAGCGGCATGTGACGGTGTGTATAATACGGCTGACACCGACTCCTTAAATAACATGTAGGTATCTACGATAGATCTACCGACGTGGTAGACGAATAGATCGTACGACTCAAAATAACAATTGATTGTGAGTTGTAAAAAGAAAAGAATTAGAAATTATTTTTTACTTTTTAAATGCAGTTTTGTTTTTCAATATGTTTTTTTTTGTTTTACACTATTTATCGAAAGTGTCCGGAGTGTGGTAACTACTGGTCTATTAAACATTTTTTTTGTTTTATTTTACCGAGTAAACATTACCTGAGTTAGCAAACTATAATGTTTCCTACCCAAGCCGCAGAAGCTGAACAAATAACAAACAAATTCAAACAAAAACGAGTTACGGAGTTAACTGAGACAAACGCGGGTACTTTTACAAAATACATTCTCGATCCTATGCCCTAGAAATATGGACAACCTGACAAAGGCGAAACTCATTTACAAGAATTGGGTTCTGCTTTAGGATAATAACTGCGGACCTCGGACATGACGTTCCGTGTCATGTGTTACGTACCCAGCCACCTGCATTTCCAACGGTCGACTCCATTTAAAATAAAAATATATTTAAAAAAAATAGAGTCGAGCTCGTGTGTAGACACTTGTGATAACGAGTTGGTGAATGGTGGACATGCTCTGTTTCTGCAAGATTTGTTCAAACAAGACAAGACAACCGATCACGCAATAACCAAACTCATCATCATAAACAAAGTACACCAAATCAAATGATGAGGCACACGTTGAAAAATTTGGATTATAACTTTGCCTTAATAAAGAACTCTAACGAAGAATTCAATGTGGAAAACAATTATAAGTTTAATTAATTTAGTATTCGTACGTGTCCTATATTTATTTAACACTTTATTAAACAAAATAATTGTACAAAAGGAGGACTTGACGTTAAAGCATTTTATTGGCATTTGATATAAAAAGTCTATATTAGCTTGCATTTCGTCTCGCGCATCACTTGTCTAGAGGCCTACTCTCAGGGTTCCGTAGGCCTGTGAGTAATCGTATCCATTACCGCGGGACTTTGTTTTGAAAGAACCTTTCAATTATTGTTTTTTTCTAGTTTCCCAAGAACTACACATTTGTACGGATTTTCTGGAAACATCGTAAGAAAGCCACGTGGGCGGTAGGTACCTTTATTTCCGCTTCTAAGGTTTGAATTTCAGTTGCGCATCGACTGATTTTTAATTTTTAAAATTAAGCAATGCATTAAACTGGTAAAGAATCTCGTGGTTTAGACTCGTGGCTTAGACTCGCAGACTGAGAGAACCAGCCGACCATGAGCATAATGCTAGGAAACGTTACAGATAGTATTAATAATAATACAAGCTCTGCTTAGTTTGGGGCTACATGATGCTGTGTGATAATGTCCGGCATTATTTATGATAGAAAGGACATCATATCTCGTAAAATAACTTTTAAAAGAACTGAAACATTGGTTGTTAATATAATTCGAACGTTGTTTGAACATTTCCGAAAATGAGACCCCATGTCTTTTGTAAGGAGAAGTCATATAGCTGCAACTGTCTGTAGCCAATAAGAACAAAACATTTTTCATTAAAGGTACAGATTTATATGCTCCATGTATGCGTATAAAGTATATCCATGCTGCGTATTCATAACTGGTATAAAGCCGTTTCGTTGAGGCCCAAATCCGTCACAAAATAAAGTATTATCTTGCCAACCAATATTTAAACTTTATTCCAACATCGTATCCAGTGGCAGTGCCAGTGGTCAACAAATACGTAATTTGCCGCATAAATAAAATAAATAACATAATAACAAACTTTTAATACATCTGAGTGGATTCCACGTATTTGCGAGTAACGCAGTTAAACTGTGTGTGAAACTGAATTCTCGTGATATATGAACGTTAAAGCGCAGTGCTGGCCGAGGAGTGAAGAAACTATTGGAGGAACTAAGTATTTTTTTAATGAAACTACATAAATTTACTCATATTTATTGAAAAATGGGAACATCATAGTGCTAGACATGACGTTTTGTTAAAATGTTTCGCCAAAACCACGGACACTGCTTAGATTGTTTGCAATAGACGCATAGGCCGATGATGATGATGATGAGACATGACGTGGAGGAAGAACATCACTGAAGAAAACTCTTTGAAAGAGTTGAAACGTCGGTGCCTTCACCAATGTAACGGTAACTCCCGCTTTATTTAATATGAGTATCATGAGTAATCTATTGTTAAAGTTTTTAGGCCACCTGAACCTAACGTAATGGCATATTATGCCTTCCGTAACACGAAAGTGCTCAGATCTAAAATATGCTACTAAAGCAACAGTCAATCTGCTGATAATACTGAAGTAAGTCAAGCCTCAATGGCTACCAAAATACTTCGACAATTTGGCCCACAAACATCCATAATTTCTCGTTCCACGTCCCCGTCTGAAACACGGCGACACATTCTGTTGAACACTTCGCTTATTTCTGGCTGTAATGTAGTTTTAAATCGGTTAAATTCTGCATGTATTTGAGGCACGCGCTTACTTCGTGCTGCTTTTAAATTCATTAACTTTATGGGAATAAAGAAGAATGGGGCGAATGAATTGGCGATCTTCCCAAAATAGTTGGGCCTGACAATAGACCCGTTAGAACCGGACGCAATGGCTCTCATTGGGGGAGGCCTAGAGGCATAGGCAGTCCACTGCTGGAGCATTTAAAGGCTGATAATGATGATAGAACTGTGGCCCAGACTATCTAAAGCTTACACCTGCCGCCTACCGCCTGCCCTAAAAATCGATTATTGAACTTAATAAGATATTTAATTCAAAGGAGAAAATAGGTCTTCTTCTGTTTCAAGGCATTGTAGTACCAACGTAGGAAGAGCCGCCTTCTCTACACTCACTCATTCACGCACGCATTGGGTGATGTTATGTGTCAGGAGCGATCTATCTAAATAGCTTAGCACCGACTTCAAACAGATGAGAGTACCTATTTTCTTGTTTGAATTAAATATCTAATTTGAATTTTTAGGGCAGTAAGAAGTGTTTTAACCGACTTCAAAAAAGGAGGAGGTTTTCAACTGGGTTGTATTTTTTTATATATATAAAACTCAGTCATTTTTTATGAACCGATTTGGAAAAGTCGTTAATGGTGTCCAATCATTTTCCCTCTTCTGAGGCCTCATTTACTAACTCAGTTGTAAACTGAAATGATCGGCACCGGACCTTTATTTGCAAACTTTGAGATTTCATATAGTGAAATTCAAAGAACATCAATTGACAAACTGTCAATGTTTGTAAAAAGAGGACCGGTGCTTATCATTTCGGTGTGCAACTGAGTTAGTAAATGAGGCCTCTGTTTTGTTTCTGTGTTATTTTGTTTTGTTCTGTTTGGTTTCTGTTGTGTTTTGTTTTGTTCTGTTTTGTGTTTCTCATCTCTTTATGGAAACCATACAAAACCAATCGTTTTTTCTCATCCACTCGTTTAAGAACTTCATCGTTAGTAATCTTCTCAGTCCAACTGATCGTTTCCATCCTTCTCCGGCACAACATTTCAAACGATTCTAATCTTCCTCCATCCCGTTGTCCATGTCTCGCAACCATACAAAGCCAAACTCCTAACATACGTTTTTATAAAATAATGTTTAATTTTTTTAAATATTGTTTATGTTTCATGTTTAGTGTAATTAGATAATACTGTTATTCTTAATAGTAAACTTACACCATGGGCAGAACAACTAAACGTCCCGCCGACATGCGGGACTCAGGGCGAAAATTACAAGTGAGGATGAAGTTTGTTGAGTTTTGCGGGAAAAGGACCAATCTCTCAGGAAAAAAATCACTACTTGGGAAGAAGTCCCTTATAAATTTTATATTTTTAACTTTCAAACAAAGGTATTTTGAATGTTGAAAAACTGTTTACTGTTGACGAAGATATCCGTGAACATACATAAAAATTGAAAAAAAAAGATTCCGATGAATTGAGAACCTCGTCCTTTTTCGAAGTCGGTTAATGACTAGATGACCGGTGAACTTCGCACACCCCTAATCCGAAGTGGCAATTCTTTTATAAAATTACGAATTTTGGATTTTTTCGTTTTTGAGTTTTTTCGAGTATGGAAATTGATTATTATTTATTTTTTATTCGCGATCTGAGAAAGGCTGCTGGGGGAAGCTGGATGCGTCGAGCTCAGGACAGGGTGCAATGGCATTCATTAGGGCAATCCCATGTCCAGCAGTGGATTGAAATAGGCTGATGATGACATAGATAATGTTTGTATGAATCTGTGTGATTTCAATGTTTAAAATGAATGCATAATAAAAAATAATTATGTAATGTAGTTCCCGTAACACGAATTTCAAGTACTTATTACGAGTTGTATGTATTATTGATGTTCTCGAAATATCAAATAGCTGAAATAATTGGAATTAATTTAAATACTAAATATTATAAGTTTAAATTATGCATATTTTTACTTTACATTTCTGTGAAAATAAATTACCAACGTTCCTAGTATGGTTATGATAATACAAACATAATATTATGTTACCATTTCACAAAATTAAATAATTGATTCACATAATTCTTGGAATAATTTCCAAATTAATGAGCAATATTTTTTATCTTAATTTTATTAATATTGGATGACACAATTTAGTGCTGAGGTAAAACTGTTATTGATAAAACGTTGAAAAATCTAAAAAAATCTTTACCAAGATATTTAACTTCTCTAAAAACTATTATAATAATTACTCGTAATGACGTTGTATCGCAATGATTGCCTTTGGGTTTTATTAACCTTTTAGGAACTTTTACGCTTAAAAAAAAAAACTCAAATAAGTTACTCAATGTTTATCTAAATCTCTGATTAGGTATATCCTGAAAAAAAGTTCTGAATATATATGATTTTAGTAAACGAATAAATTGGAAAATCTCTAACCATACGATTAATATACGTAAAATAATTAGCATGAACTAAGCCTATTCTAAGTTTGTGTAAGTTTCAAAGCATCGATAGAGCTGTATCCATCACTAAAAAACAACATTGCGGCGCAAAGGGCCACAATCTCTCACTAATGCGCCCATAATTCACCAAACTTAACCTTTAGCCGTTCCAAATTTATCCCAGGATTAACACAAAGATGCTTTTAACAGATTCCGACTAAGAACACGATTTAAATTTATCACAAAGAGGAAGTGTATTCCTAATCTTTCCGAAACGAATCATTTCTAATAAGGATAATAAACTTAATGTTTATAACAATAAATTAGGTTGAAAAAGGATAATCATACTAATGACGCTAATTGCTAATATTTTAAATATAAAAATGTTTGTGTTAGTTGGTTCTCACACAACTCTGTAATGGTTGAACGGTTTTGAATGAAACTTGGAATGTACGACATAGCTTAGGGCATAGAATGTTCATTTTTAACACATACGCAAATTGGCTGCGTGGTACTCGGATAAAAAGTAGCTGATGTGTTAATCCAGGTTATAAAGCTATGTATATTCAAAGTTTCATTCAATCAATTTTGCATGAATGAGTAAAAAACATCCATACATCTATACATACATACGTCCATACATCCATGCAGTCTCACAAACTTCCACGTTTATAAAATTTGTAGGATTATTAAAAGAACAGATTAAGGAAGGTATTATATACTGTGGTATTCGTTAGAAAACTTCCCTATTTTTCAAACCTCAGATGACTTCAGTAATAGGAGTTTACCCATAAATACTGCAAAATATTAATACTTACTTACTTACTTACTCCATCGGCGCAGGGACCCAACGTAGGTAAGTCTTTGCCTCCGACACGAGAACTCTCCACTTTCCGCTATTTTTGCGAACTCTTGCCAATTTTCGGCTCCAAGATCGCGCCGGTCAGCTTCCACCCTGTCGATCCAGCGATACTTAGGACGACCCACCGGTCTGCGCCCATTTATGCTCTCTTCACGCTTCTATCCTCATCCATTCGCTGTACATGACCAAGCCACCGGAGCTTTAGATTCTCCAAAAATGTAAGGCTCGGCCACTAGATCTTCGATTTCGGCATTCTTTCGGACCCTCCAGCTACCATCCTCTCTCTTTACTGGACCCAGAATTTTACGGAGAACTTTTCTCTCTGCTACTAAAAGCTGGTTCTCCTCCTTCACGGTTAATGTCCAAAATATTAATACTCCTAATTATTAACCTCGATATTGAATAAAATATTTTTATTTGTATTATACATAATTTATTTTCATCAGTGACGTCAGACACTTTACTAATAGGAGTTTGCTGGTGCCCATAATTACTGCACAATATTAATACTCCTAATTATTCGCCTCGATGTTAAATAAAATATTTTTATTTATGTTATACATAATTTATTTTAATCAGTGACGTTAGGAGCTTACCCAAACGGTCAGTCCCTCGGGGTTGACCGTTCCGAAACAAACACAACTCAAGTTGGAACTTGTTGCAGAGTTTCCAAACTATAATAGAACCTATTCAATTTCAGGAATTGGGGTTATGCGAGAATTGGAAACATCCAGGACCGAGTTATCGAGGGATGATTAATTATTTAATATACCTATTTTAGCATTGAATAACGCTATTTTAAATAGAGACATGAGGCCTAACGCTTTCATAAAGCCTCAACAACAACAACAAAAACAGGAATATAGGCTGGTGTTGTTGCCCCCCAATCCGCATTCCCAGCATAGGGATTCCATAATCCTATGCTAGGCATGCGGGTTGAGGATCTCAAAACACAGCTAGACAAAGCATCACCGACGCCGCTGACCATTGGTGATCTGTGGATTTAGCTGTGCCAGTTAGGCTTAGGTTAAGGTTTAGGGTTAGGTTAGTAAGGCTGCGCTATTCCACGATCCTGCCGCCCCCTTTTTTAAACAGCAGGGTGCACCACGGGCAGGTGAGCTTGGCTTGGGTTCAAAAGATGAAGGTTGGAGCCCCTTACAAGTTATATACTCGTACCTCAAGCAGACAAAGAACGTTGTACGTCTTGTAAGGGATGTTTTTGTCATAACTAACCCACGCTTAACAAAAAAATCGATAAACTATTTTCTTTTTCCTTTTTCAAATACCTCCTATAACAATAATGAAACCCTAAATTATATAATTTATTTCATTCATGTGAGTAATTTTATGGATTTTAGGTGAAATTAATGATTATAAGAAAATGGCTAAATCCTAGAAAGTCAAAATATGGATCTGTGGAGAGTGTGTATGGAGTAGTATTAGAGCTAGGCAGCCATGCCTATTTCTGCCAGAATCAGTATCTGTGTTTAGGTTTCAAGGGTGTAGAAGCAAATTGCAAGCACACGAGTCTTATCAGTTATCTTATCACCCATACCTCAAGTTAATGGATGCAGGGTGTTGCATCGTAGGCCACGTAAAATGTATGCATACTAAAATACAACCTTTTGTTATATAGTCATTGGTAACTATTTATCATCAGCCCGCTGGCTGTGTGCTTGTTCCATCTTCAAGTCTTATCTTCTTATCTTAAGAGTTATGAACCTATATGTTCCCGCGGCAGCACAAAGGGCTCCCTTCAATTTTAAAATATTATGGCAGATATTTAACTCGAATGTAACACGCAATGAAAGAACTTGCCGTCCATATTGTCGCAATGTACCATGCAATGTAACGGAATCCTTGGACGCCTTGCGCACACGAACAGAGCACACTACGCGCACGAACAGAGCTTTTCAAGTCGTGCGCGCCGCGATCTGTGTCCACACTTATCAAATGTTCCTTTCATGTTACAGCAGTCTGTACCCAACTTCATAAAAAAACAACAGATTTCAGGGAGCAAATCCCGAAATAAGTTTATGTAAAAAAACAATTGAAGAAGAATACAAAGAAAAACTAACGCTAAGGCTAAATAAAAAATAGTCAGTGTGACCACACATACTACCCAGCATACTCTATTCATTCTCCGTTTGTGACAGCTTTTCAAATATTTATTTACACCGGGCGTTTTATTTCATTTGAAAGGTTACGGTTGAGATGAAATTTTCCGTTTCTAGCAGGAGCTGCCTCGATCGCTACACTCTACACTGTGCTCTACACTCATACAAACGGGACGTGTTTCGCGATGTGACAAAAGACTGTGTGAAATAGGTATATTCTAAGAGCTATTTGTTGGTAATATTACCTAGCCTATGATACACATGTTGCGTTTAATACCATATTAAGGGAGCACTAACATTTTTAATCTTTTGTCTGTTATTTTGTGTGCATGCTGTTTGTCTGTGTTGGGGTGTCCTAAATAAATATATATATATATATATATATATATATATATATATATATATATATATAATTGTATAATATAATTAGTAATTATTTCAAAAGCGTATTTCACATTAAAAACAATTTTCTCTGTCTTCATGTTAGTAAAATTTGTGACAAGGACGCTATAAGTATTCATTAATAGAAGAATTTCAAACACACCCATGGTACTAAATGAGGTCAGGTGACCTACAGCGCCTCTTGAACTATTATAGTGAAGCACAGCAGTTTAAAAATTAGCAAGCCGGATTTTGATCTGACCCACCCATGTACTGGATAAGGTAAGGTGACCTGCAGCATCGCTTGAACTATAATAACTTCGAATCAAGTGTCGTGTATTTGAATGAAAATGTTGGGAAATAGTGCGATGAAAGAGTTGAAAATACATTGATTTGCTTTGAATGAATACCTCCAACGAGTAAAGGGGAAACTTTTATGTTTTCATTTTTCTTTGACATTTCTCTGAGGAAATTGTGTTCGAACTTGTGGGGATGCTTTAGCTGCTGTTTGATGTTACACGTTTTTGTGTTACCTACACTCCCCACTGGCTCATTTTTGGTGACAATGTTTTTGACTAGGAATACGATTTAAAGTTACAGAACGGTTACTTATTTAGCGCATATTATTGTCACTTATTATTTGCGACTGGCAAGCATAATGGCCGTGGCAATTGCGGTAGAGATTTTATTCCCCCATTAACTATATTGTATCTCGTAAGAAATAAGGTGATTTGAGGAAGGAGACCACTTCTCAAGTCGAGCTTCTAAACTACAACAAGATTGTTTGTTTTTGGATCGTGGATTTTTTTTAAAATAAATTTTGATGATACTTTGATAAAAATCATGCGTGTGTCTCGTAAAAGCTTGAAAATGGCTCGTCCGATTTGATTAGTTTTTAATCTTGTTTTGTTCGCCTGGAATCACGTATGGCTTAAGAGGAAATAAAATTTGGAAACACCCACAAGAACAAACCCAATCAAATCTTCGAAATGTTTAACGTCCCCTTACCAACCAATAGGTTATGAAGCAGACGATTAAACTGGCAAATACCAAGACCTGCGAACAGTAGGTCTTGCTGCCGCGATGCAAAGCGCACCCCGGTACTCAGGTGAGTTACTCGTGGGCTAAGGACGCACTACCATTTGTCCATGAATGGTACCGGAGCTGTTATGTGGCTCATTACCCGATAACCACTGAAGGATAGCTAACTTGCAACCCAGCTTAGGCCGTCGGTGAAGCCGACTACTATTTTTCCATGAATAGTACCGGAGCTGTAAAGCACGCTCACTTCTCGGTACACATAAGCGCACCTCCCCAAACTGCTCAGCTGAGTAGGCTGGTTCATATGTCTAGCAGCATGAACTACTTGCTATCCAGGCAAGTACCGGAGTACCGTAAGAAATTACAAGTAACGAGTTACGTATAAGGATTACTCACCGACCCACAGGAACAGCCGAAAAATTGAAAATATGTTGTATTTTGTCTTTTTAATGGAGTGTTAGTATGAAGTCTAGAATTTAGAAAGGACAACGTCAGCCGGGTCATCTAGTAAAGAATAAAATAATGTTAAACATTTTCACACAACATGGGAACTAGAATATTTTCTTACTTAATTAATAGGCTATATTTTATTTTATTTGGGGATTTAACAGAGATTTAGCTTGACCTCTCCAAAGCTCATGCATCAGTTCATTTTTTATTCAATGACTTCAATGTATGTACTTTCACGATAAATGTTTACCGAACATGGTAAATTAAGGTTTTAAGGTTTTTTTTTAATCTGGTATACAGTATTTTATAATTTCGTACTCAAAGTGTTCTGACGAAGTTTCAAGAAAATCACACGACGCGTTAAGTTTTTCCTATACAAACTTTACCACCCCATTGCAACCCCCTTGAGGAGTATTTCAAATTTTCAATGACACCAATCTTCATTGAGTGTGTCGAATAATACATTATGCCAGGTTTCAAGTTTCTAAGTTCAATGAATACGATTTTTTATACATACGTTTTTAGGTACCCCTTTCCACCCTCTTAGGGGCTGAATTTCCAAAAATCGTTTCTTAGTAGGCACTGACAACTTCTGTGCCAAAGGAGAATGCCAATAACCCGTACCAATAACGTCAAAACCAAACGTAGCCCTTATTTTAAATTGCCTTTATTTTAAATAACATTAACATTTTCTTCAGTTTTACACACCGACTCGATTAATAATCACGTTAAAAATTCTTTCATTTATTTGGTTTCCGGCGCACGACGCCATGACACTGCAACAACCCTCACTTTTATTTAATCAGACAATAGAATCGACTGAAAACATTAGAGATTTTTTCACTTTGTATTATCGAAGAAGTTGGATCAGAAACTTTTTTGTGGTACTACTAAACTATCTCCTAACTTTATGTATTTAATATTCTCTCGCTAGAGTGTTCTGTGGCATTGAGTATCAGTGTTTATTCTGTAAATAAGTAGATATTTTATTAGATATCATCACAATAATGTACGATAAACAATCGTTGCATCAACTGTTTGCTAATAACCGGTGACGCGAAACCAGCATAGTTTTAGTTTAGGAGGCATCCATGACCTTTTTGTCGCTGTGATGAATGTGTTAAGATCTTGGCTCTCAGCTTAGATTTCACCTTCACCAGTAAGTACTAATACCTACCTATATTACCATAAGTGATGTATTTGCCTATCTACTTTCTCGTCACTATCACATGAGGATAGTTCTCTTTTATATATAGATAGATAGATAAGATATAAGAATGTCTCAGGTATGGTATGTAAATACATTTAAAAAAAAGTATATTAGTTATGTATGAAATACCCATAACCTACAAGCTCTGCCTGCTTTGGGCTACAAGTATGTATTTAAGTAACGTTGGTTATTTTTTTCTAAAGACATTCAAGCGTTAGACATCTGTCACACCTAAAACAGGTGAAGATGTAATCTAAGATGGAGCATGCTTGCCTAGAAGTAACCGATTCACTCTGTAAATTGAAGACTCCACTCGGTCCTCAAAACAGACGCCGCAAGCAAGTTTCACTCCTTACTAGTACTTTTTCAATAAATGTGGTAAAAAGTTACCAAGCGTCAAAATTATGACAAAACCTCTTAAATATGTGAACCAGGAATACACTAGATCATAAAGCAAAACCGTAACCTAGTGGAAACAGCATTAGATTTGGTATTCAAGGTCCTCCGGGCACAGCGTTCATTACCACTAACCCACTCCAGTCTATTTCTGCTACAATTACACATTCAGAGCGTGTTGTTAGCAAACACAACGCTCCCGAACAAGCTAATCTAAGGGCTGCTACAAACAGTATATCTGGTGGAGCAGTGTAGTAGAGCAGTAGTGACGGTTCGTACTTTTTAACTGACTTCAAGAAAAGGAGAAGGTTCTCATTTAGCAGTCATAGGACTCCCCTAATGAGCGCCATTGCGCCCTGTCCTGAGCTCGACGCATCCAGCTCTCTCATAATTAGCGCCATTGCGCCCTGTCCTCAGCTCGACGCATCCAGCTCTCCCCTAATGAGCGCCATTGCGCCTTGTACCTAGGTCGACGCATCCAACTTCTAATAGCAGCCTTTCACTGATCGTCACCCCACCTGGTTGGAGGGCGTCGTAGGGTGTACGGAGTTCCAACCCCCATCTTCGGAACCCAAGCCAACCTCACTTGCACGTGGTGCATCCTGCTAAACGACGAACGGGGCTCTGGCAGCCGGCTGATTGCGGCATAACACAGCCTACATCGGCACATTTAAATCCCCTGGCCACCAACGGGCAGCAGCGTCGGTGATGCGAGAAGCTGTGCCCTGCGATCCCCAACCCGCATGCCCAGCGTGGGGATTATGGGTATATTCCCCTTTTATTAGGGGAGGCCTATGTCCAGCAGTCGACTGGTATAGGCTGGTGTGGTGTGGTGTGGGTCTCCACTCAAGAACTCGTTTATCCCAAAGATTATCGAATCTGCGGCAGATATGGCCAGCTCACTACCACTTCAACATGCTTACGACCAATTTTAAGTGATGCCGGATACTATCACACAGAATCATCTAGTTCATCACACGCACAATCTCGGATATTAGAATACAGATCATTATTCACAAACCAATAGAAACGTCTCAAAATGATGTCACTGTGTGTATTCGTGATTCAATTGGTCGATACTTTTACGATATGACTACTTTTAGAATCCTATAAAAAGACGTTTACTAATTTTTGATATGTTAAGTAATTTCAGAATATTTTTATCAAGTTTCAATGAAAATAAATAAATATGTATTAACTTACTAGCTTCCGCTCGCGGCTTTTTTGCACGCACGGTACCGGGATAAAAATCCAGGTCACAAACTATGTGTATACCAAGTTTCATCCAAATCCGTTCAGTAGTTTTTGCGTGAAAGAGTAACAAACATTCACCCATTCATCCATACATCCATCCATACTCACAAGCTTTCGCATTTATAATTTTATTAAGATCTGTAGGATAGGATAGTGGGAAGTAGGATAGGATAGTAGGATATGCTAGGTCTTATTATAAGTTAAAACTTATTTTTTTTATTTTATCTTTTTATCGTTGCCCGTAACACAGCTGATTTTAGCTACCGCAGATGACAAAGCTCTACCACTGTTAGTACCTTGTTTTTTATGAATAAAGATTTTGTATTTTTTTGTATCTGACACCGGCGGTCATAATTTAGTCAGGTTGTCCTCTGACATAGGCCTTCTACATGTCGTGCTATTGGGTACGGTAAGGTCTAAGCACAGTCTGCGCTATCTCCTGCGCAAATCGCCTTCCCAGCGCTTCACTGGAGTAAGTTTAAATTACCTATTTAAATTCCCTTGAACTTTTTTCATGCTCGAAATTTACACATCCTGACAAACCTCTACTAATAGCGGTTTAGGCTGTACGTTGTCATTAGTCAGTCAGGTAGGACAAAGATTATTTTAATAACAGATCGAGCCGGTAAACCGCAGGAATCACCTATTACCTAGTCGGCATTGTAACCGCGGCCTCGACTCTGAACTCTGAAGGCTACACGTCGGCTTTACAAAGGCTGACTTATCAAAGGCCCCGAGCGTGATTACCCGCGATGTGGACGCCATACTCGCTACTATAGAAAATAATACGAGCTATTAAATAATAGGAAGTTTACACAGGTACGCATAGAATTTTGAGGATTCGTAAATACATTTATATCAAATTCGGGAACAGTTAATAACATAAATACAAGCTTTCGAATAGGTACTTTACAAATCATCAACAACACCAGCCTGTATTAGTCCACTGCTGGACATGGGCCTCCGCTAATAAGACTTCTTATATATATACTGGCCTTGTTTCTTGGATATGCCCATAATTCTTACGCTCGGCATGCGAGGACACAGCTTCTCATACCGCCGATACTACACGTTCAGGGGATTTAGTTGTGCCAGTGTTGGGCTGCGCTATGCCGGAATCAGCTGGCCATCAGATTCCCTTGTGTTAGATACCACAGGTCGGTGAGGTTGACTTGGGTTCCAAAATGGAAGTTGGAACCCCTCAAACCCCAAAAACATCATTACATCACTTTACATCACCCAATAGCCATAAACATAGGCTTTTTGTATAACATATTCTTTGGATAACGTCTTTAGATAGTATCAATACTATAATTTTAAAAGTTTTGCCCATGAAACCGAACGAATGTTGCATTTTGATTGCAAGGTACAGTTTTAGGAAGAAACTTCTTATCCTTTCAACATTTATTAGTGTTACCAGAAACCTTTAAAATTGGTAAAGTAACAGTAACTTGTGGAACTTGAAATATAAAGCTTTTGACCCTAGAATAAATCTAAGCACTAGAAATCGAGTCCAATTATTGGTTGGAGCAGGAATTTCAGCGTTTCGTAAAACCCTGTCAAAATTCTTTGCCAAGTTTTCAGTTTTTGATTTATTGCAGACCGGAATGGAGCAAACTAGCTTTACCTAGTCCATTTTCCTTGAAAACTAAAGTTTCTAATGTCAAAAATGACTAGGTAGGATGGGAATTCTAAAGACAAAATGCGACGTGAAAAATTTATAAATTTTCTTCATATTATGTGCTCGATAATGTAACTTTATACCCTGACCGAATATAAGTCATTATTATAGCTTTGCTGGATAATACGTACTGAATTTTATTTTTAACCTCTGATCAATGTGATTTGAATATGGATGGAACCTCCTTTGTATAAAATTTTAACCCATGGACACATATCTTCTCACTTATCATCAATGATATTATAAATGCGAAAGTTTATCTGTCGTATGTTTGTGAGTATGCATGTTCTGACTCAACTTCATAACTGTAGAACGGATTTGGATGAAACTTGGAATATGTGGATGTATACAGGATGGGGCAAAATTTTACCGCATTGAGGGCACCTACGTTTTCTTTTGTAGTTAGAAGGTTTTGTTCTTAGGAAACTATAGGTTTATTTTAAAGAAAAAAACAATAACATTTTTAATTTTCGGAAAAATATACACTGCCTACAAAATGACATTTGTCAAAAAAACAAGTTGGTCTCAAACGCCTCTATTTCCTAACAGGAACACTTTTCCCAAAGTAACTTACCAAATCAAATCGTAATATTTCGATAAAATTTCAATAAAATGTTTTCCATACAATTTCTATGAAGCGCCATTTGCCACAACATTGAGTCCACGTATGCCTTGAATGCGGTAAAATTTTGCCCCACCCTGTATAATACATAGACTTTAAAAAAATATAAGCCAAGCAGAGTTTTTGATAATTCTTCTCTGTTTGATTGTGTTTGGCGTGTTCCTTTTGGTTCCAACTAGTGGAGAGCAGGGCAAGACGGGGTATCGGCCCTTTTTTAGCCCCTTTTTCTCGCAAACTAATCAACCAAACACTTTGTCATGCGTAACTATGGGCTTCCATGATGCCATTTAGTCTAAACAGTAACCGAGTAGCAAGCACAAGCCATACTTTTTATTTATTAAAAAAATCCTGTTTTTGCCAATTTGCTTAACTATTTTGTATTCATCTTTAAATGTGTTTATGACGTGAAAAACAGCATATATGATTTAGATCAAAATTATCCAAATGTGTCTACGATCAGTCTCACAGATAATAACTTGTTTGTCTTGGTCTTAGTGCGGTGCCTAATATGTTAAAAATATTTTTTTTTAAATAATTTTGGCGTGATTGGGCATGTTGGGGTACCCTATCTTGCCTTCGGTAAACCTAGACCACATTCATTAAAATATTTTTTGACTATTCAATACAATTAAATGTTTTTCTATCTATTGGTAAAACCTCTAGATAGATAGATAGATAGATAACTATTTATTGTACTCACACCAACTTAAACAGAAAGTAAAAAACAAACAATAACTAATACTGAAAGTACAATGGGCGGTCTTATCGCTTAGATCTCTTCTAGACAACCTTTGGATGGACTGGATTTATAAGACTCTAGCTTGACTAAGAAAGGTGAAAAACTAGAAAAAATGCTTTGTCATCTTGTAAAAATGAAATATAAGACACTATGTAGAAAATAAATATGTAGAAGATAATAAACACGAAAAAAATTGATAAGAGCATTGAAAAAGAAGGAAGTGATAAAAAAATATTATGTACACAGAAAAAACAGTCAAAAGTTAGTATTAAAGAGAGTATTAGATTAAGGTGATTCTGACACTGGAAACATTAACAGGGGTTATTTTCAAATTATGTTGAAAGGCTGTTATTTAGATAGTGATGGGCTGCATTCCAACCCCTATCTTCGGAACCCAAGCCATCCCCACCTGCACGTGGTGCACCCTGCTAAACAACGAACGGGGCTCTGGCGGCCGGCTGATTGCGGCATAGCACAGCCTACATCGGCACAGCTAAATCCCCTGGCCACTGACGGGCAGCAGCGTCGGTGATGCGAGAAGCTGTGCCCTGCGATCCCCAACCCGCATGCCCAGCGTGGGGATTATGGGTATATCCCCCTTTATTAGGGGAGGCATATGTCCAGCAATGGACTGATATAGGCTTATGTGGTGTGGTGGTGGTGGTGGGCTGCATTTCGTTATGTGGCAAGTGGCCTTATTGCATACTAGATTGGAGGACGAAGACTGTGAAGCAACTTTCATCTGCGAGTTTTGTCAGCAATTATCTATGGGTCCCCCCGCCCCATCTTGCCACCAGGGATACCCCATCATAGCCGACCCTGCGAGTAAGATGGGGTGTTTGACTTTTGTTAATTTTTGTTTTGTAGATGAGTAATTATAAAATGGCAATTATTTATTTTAAGTACTAAAATAGTTAGACCGATTGCCTTAACTACAAAGTACCATTAAATAGTAAAACTATAACAGTTTTTATTTTATAGCAAACCTTAAGGGCTCCGTCTTGCCCGGCCATCCCCTAAATAAATGTATTTTTAATTTTTACTTTAGGAACTTATTTTTATGACTTAGATCACATAAGCTACTTTTTACGTGAGCGAAACCGCGGATGGAAGCTCATAGTAAAATAATCATTGACTCCATTTGGCCGTTTGGATTTACTTCCTACTTAGAATTATATTGCTATAGTTCATCATCCTGTCATGGTTGACTGGTAGAAACTGCTGCTATACTAGGAAGCATTTTCTCTCATCCACTTTTGTAGATTTACGTTTGTAAAGTGCAATAAAGAATGAAATGAAAGGAATTAATGAATAGTTTGTTAAATGTAATGTAGGTATAAAGATGCGAAATGTATATGTTACGCTTTTTAGATACTTTTGCATGATAGTACTAGTTATACTCTGACCTTAACATACATTCGTGTGAGCAATACCCACATTTTTCAGTAAAACCCAGGTTTGAATCAAACAGTGTCAGGTTCCAATCAGCGATTCTAGGTGCACCACCCTCCACCGACTGTCGACGTTTTTTAATAAAAACTGAATCGTGGAATATTTTACTTTCAAATTCGCTTCGAGTTCGAATCACAAGTAACTCTAGCATCGCTCTTCAACATCCAAAGTAAAAGGGTACAAAGTTTTCAAGTTGTTCTTGTGTGTTCAATTTGAATTTTTAAAGTATCTACGTACATATTGTATGACAAAATGTTTGCCGGGAACGACAATCTGAAAACTTTGCAGAGTATATAATGGCGGGTACAGACTGCTGTAACGTTGCAATGTAATATGAAAAGAGTATTTCAGAAGTGTGGATACAGCGCGCTCACGAACCGAGCATAATGAACTGTTAATAAAGCTAATAAGGTACATGATATTGATTTGTTCACAACTAGTGTTCCAAAAGCAAGACGGGGTCTGAGCGATCATTTCTTCGGCACGGCCAATTTGCCTTCAGCGTCGCAGTAATAGGTGCACTTAATTTTTATGTTAGTTCTTGGTAGGTGAGAACTCAGATTTATATTTTATTTTTAATTCTTTTATTTCTTATCTTTGTAGTATGTACCTCGTTATTTGTGTTCAAAAAGTAGTGTTCACACGTTTATTGTTTAAAAAATTGTTAACAGTGAAGACCTATAATTGGCTTCCAGTCTTCTATTTTGTAACTATGATCAGTATGTAAAGCTGTTGGTTTTCCATCTCAAAATAAATAAATAAATAATGCAGAAACACTCTCTTCGTGCGCGTAGTGTGCACAGTTCCTGGGCGCAAGGCGTCCACACTATGAGAATTCTGTTACGTTGCATGATTGCTTTGACTGCAGAAAACACAACGGTGCATCTGCTGCACGTCGCCCTCATGACGCTCTGCGCCATGCTCGAGGTTCGTAGTGTATAATGTATAACGCTTTGACTGCTCATAAAATATCGGTGCATCTGCTGCACGTCGCTTTCCTCTAGCATGATGCAGAATGTCATGTTTGAGGCCCGCAGTGCATACTGCTTAAGACTGCTGAAAACACAACGGTGCACCTACAGCACGTCGCCCACCTGGAGCATGGCGTGGAGCGTTATGTTCGAGGCCCACAGCCTACGTGTTAAACTTAAGCACCCTAGTCTAGATGATTTATACAGCGTCAAGTGGTTACTTCTACTCACTGACCGGGAAGCTTAGTACTTATAGTAGAGGCTGAGTAGGCTTGCTTTGCACCTATAGCATTCTCTTAGTCTAGTCGGCATTACCCCTAGGGAGAAAATAGCACGAGGAACTGACTATTAGTCCCAGGTTTTCTCATGACGTTTTACTTCACTATTTTGCGCACGTGTTGACATTTTCAATACAAAAAATCTATGTGGTGGGATGTACAGTCATGTGTAATTAGATGTATAATCTTTATTAGGTACTATATTAAACTCAAAAGCGCTTGCTAACTATATAACAACGCGAATGATTCAACTATACGTCATATACACTATCCTAAAATGTTATACATCTTATTGCATGTGACTGTATCCCATCTCCCAATAACTGCGTAATTATTTCAATTATTTATGCAGGTACACTTTAATAGATCATGTCTAAAGTACCTACCCTGGTCAGTCCATAGACTTTCTTATGATTATTTCCATTACGAAATTACTTCCTTGCCATTAACTTGCCAAAATTGCCTGAAACTGTCGTGAAAACGGTTATAACATTCATAAAAATAAAAGAAAATGTTTATTGAATCCCAAAAACAGGCATTAACCAAATGAGCCGCAACCCGAAACAAACACCGATACATTATACAAACGACACCTAAGAGCGTTATAACGGCAATCATGTAATTCTCATTCTCGGTTAGTGTTGCCAGATTGTGCAAAAAGCCGCCTAATGGTCACAGACTGCGAGGGTGCCGGCGGACGTGGTGAAACGTCGTTACTTGTAACTCAAGGTTTGACAGTTTCATAAGAAAACTGTCACAATACAAGTATCTGTTGAAGAATATTATTTATAAGCCTCACTGGCAGACCTCTATCGAATTAGGTACTTATTTAGTTGTTAGGATAAAATGAAATAAAATAATTGAATACTTAGATCATACTTAGTATAGACGAAATATAAAATCCTACCTTAATTCTGATGAAAGCCTCGGTCTGCTTTCTACATATTGCTATGGCCTAAATAGGGGGTCCGAATGTGATATTTCCACAATACACTGTAGGACAGTGTACTCTGTTACCTTATAACTTTAAGTGATAACAATAAATTACTTTATGAGTATTGAGTACATATTTGTTACAATTTGTTTGTAAAGCCCGCATTGAAAATTATATTAGTATAATACTTAGAAGGAGAATTAGTATAATGGTTTTATATCGTAAAATATAAATAAGACAAATATCGAAATTCACAAAAAACAGATTACAAGTTCTAAACCAACCAGGTTACTGAGACAAAACTCCGGCTAATCTGAGACACTTTTCTTGATCTTATAGATATTCATTAAATCTTAGTAAAGATGTTCATTCCGTTTTTTCAGTAGCTAAGTCATGTTGGAGGTTGGAGGCTCTTAGGCGGCCTAAAGACTCTAGCACCAGAGTAAGTCACTCATTATGAAGAAGGAGGGAATTATGTCCAAGTCAAAATTCCGGCCAAATCTATACTCGTTACAACCCTCATAGCTTTGCTTTCAGATGGCGTGGCGTAATAACATAGTAATGGATGCGTGGAGACCCTCGCGGGCGATTCATCGTCATTCATCTTCTCTAATCGCCGAGGCCTGCGGTTATAATATTCCGAAGGCATTACATCCTAACAATCTTCGTGTTTTGTATTAGAATAGTAACGATGATGGGTTTTGGATTCCGTGTTTACTAGGAGGTAACTTGTGTGTTGACATCAATGCTTTACTAATAAATTATTGTTTGTGTTTATTGCTAAGAAAGTTTTGATACATATAAAATGAAAAAATAAATAGCTTTCGCCTGCGGCTTCGCTCGCGTTAATGTGGATTTTGTCCCCCAATATATTATTCCCTTCGACGGTGGAATCATCAATACGACATTTCTAAATAAATTTTCAATAGTCAGTTTGAATACAACATTTTAAGATCCTAACTTCGAAACTGATGACGGCCTCTGTGGCGCAGTGGGCTTAGGTCCGCCTGAGACGCAGAAGGTTTCTGGTTGATTTCCGCCGCGGGACAAATGTTTGCATGTTCTGTAGATATTTGTCTCGGGTCTGGGTCTTTTCTATGGATGATATCTATAAATTTTCAAAAAAAAAATTGCGTAGTATATCAGTCATGTGGTTCCCATAATACAAGCTCTGCTTAGTTTGGGGCTACATGATACTGTGGGACTACGTCCCGCATTGTAAAAAAAAAATACTTAAGTACGGAAGACCACAGCAGACTAGCCTGCTCAAGCTAAGTTGGGACAATTTGTAACCAATGTAATTATTTGTTACTTTGTGTTCTCAAATGTTTTTGTTGGTTGCAATTAAATAATCTGATTTGACAAGTACTTTACTATGTAACTATATAAAAACCTTAGTGTCTCGGCTATTTCACGTGAAAAAGGTTCTTGGGTTATATCAAAGTTGACAGTTTATAGGTACTTGTACAGCTTCAAACCACGTAATATCCCTCGATCTGGTCTAACTTCATAAACGGGTTTAACTCAATCAATTCCTGACACCTTCAAGGAGTTAGGAGAGCTAAAATTAAGTTCAACTTTTATAATTGAAGTTGGCTTCAGAAAATTGGAGCTTGACGGGAAGGGCGACAAATCAAAATAATTTCAAAGGAGTAATTTTGTGAAAGAATATCTCTGTAAGTATTAAAGGCCTACCGAATTATTTTGCCTGTATATTTTCGCGACGAGTTTGAATTAAATACATTATTTTCCTAGATCAAAGAGGTCAGATCAGAATTACAGCAAAATAATGATTTGATGATAATTGCTTTTCATTTTAATATAATGAAATTAAACAAATAAGTAAATAATGTTCAATATTATATATTATCATCATTTGCGATTACCGGCTAGCTTCGCGCTAAATGAATGCTGCTATCACGCTGGCTGAAGGCGCGTGATTGGTGGATCACTTCTACTTCATACCGCGCTTTAGGCAGTCACACGACAACAAAAGGGTCACACCGCTGTGTCGGTAACTGCATACTGTGCATAAAAATGTTGTATTGTTATATTATTTAATAATATTTTTTAGAGATCTCTTGTGTCTAGATAAACCTAACTTAGGATTTAAGGCACTATTAACATAAAACATGTAATCTTTTTGTCAATAAACGTTATTTATCTATCTATCAATTCGGTCCCAAACTCAGCAGTGCTTGTATTATGGGGACCGTATGACTGTTAAAATACAGCATATTTTTTGTATAGTAACATTTAAAAAGAAACAACCAAACCGGAGTCATATACAAATGTCACGGCAGGAATCGAACCTGTAACCATCTCTGTCTGACTGAGTAGTTCTTCAGACTAAGGTAGGCACGTTTACGATTTCAACTGTGGGGTAGATGTTATTCAGTACTAAATCTGTTTAATCATTCCGATCCTACTCCAATAAAACATTGTGCCTTTCCAAATGAAGTTAGACTTTTGAAACCGCATTGTTGATCGTAGGCGATTAAATCAGAACTATTTATACACAATTCGTCCACACTTACCGCAGTGACTTAACATTGGATTGTTGATAATCCAATGTTTTTTCAGAACACTTTTTTAAGAGATTCTGTTTAGAGTCTACATCCAGTTACTTTTCGGTCAATCATCGACAAAAACGGTTAAAAATGAGAGGCTGCGTTTTCGTATTGGTATAAACTCATCTTCAACTTTTGACTCCTGTTGGATAACACTAACAACACTGAACAATAAAAAACAATTAAACTACAAATGAAGTTACGTCATCATCATCACCATCATCAGCAGTCCACTGCTGGACATAGGCGTCCTCTAACGCGAGTCATTCCACCCTGCCCTGAGCTTGACGCATCCAGCTTCGACCAGCAGTCTTTCACAGATCGTCACGCCCCGCCTAGCCGGAAGGCGTCCTACACTACGCTTGCCAAGCCGCAATCTCCAATCAAAAACTCTCTTAACCCGATGGTTATCGGTTCTTTAGCAGATAATGGCCAGCTGCATGTCACTTCAGCTTGCTAAATCTCTGAGCTATGTCGACAAATTTGGTTTAGTGTCGGATAGTCTCTTTGCGGATTCTATCATTCAGAGAAACTCTGAGGTACATTAAAACTGTAAAGCTAAACCTTATTTATTTTACTCACCTGTTATTTGAAAGCCGCATTAATTTATCACAATCGATAATCCAAATAAGGATGTCAGCGTATAACTTTTCTACCAGCCTAAATCTAAGATCAAACTCAAATACAGGGAGCAAAGTCCCAATTTAGAGAAGTGGCCGACTTTTCCAAACGCGATAACATCTGTTACAGCGCAGCTATCTAACTGATAAAAATACGGTTTTCAGACAAAATCCCCAGCTACAGGGTGCTCCAGCTAATATACCTGTAATCCCGTAATAAATGGATATGTCAGTGTAATCTTTAAGGAAAAAAAACAACGTACACATTTCGCGAGTTTTCAGATGATCGCTATAGTATAAGTTCTCTTCAGAATTCGACCTATTCATTAGAATATTCCGTCCCCAGTAGAAGGTATACATAGATACCTTGTACCACTTGGACTGAGATTTTGCGCCGAGACGTGTGACGTGTCTTCTTAAAACGTTCAAAATCTTAAAACATTTCAAAAGTTTCAGAATCGAATCCGTAAATTTTTGTTCAATTGCAATATTCCGACGGATTTTTAGAATCTTAAAAGCTGCTAATTATAATTCTGTAGAGTGCCACGTCACACCCAGATACAATAACGTAATTCTAACTCAATTGTCACTGTTAGATTTGACTGCAAGGTTTCAAAAGTTTGAACCAGATGACCTCACCCTGATGGTGGCATGTAACGTTTCCGAAGCAGACGTTGAAGATAGAGCGAAGTGTAAAAAAAGATGTACCGTAGCTGAACCTATTACCATGTGGGATATATAGCCAGGAAGAAAGAGAGATACCTTGAATATTCAATAGAAAAAAATGTGAAGAATTATTAAGTAGTACATGTATTAGTTTTGCATTCTATTGCTTCTTGACCAATTTCTGCCAGATATAATATTTATATGATTATTATGTTCTTGTCGGTAAAGTGAAGCAATTATTTCCATTAATAGCATAAATGAACTTCTTATTACAAACTTTATTGACTGAAGCACATGTTACTAATTGTTTTTAAAATTTCAAGACAATTACCGAACTTTATTATTTCAAAATAAATTCGTCCTTACCACATGGGTATTAGAAAGTTTCCCAAGATTAAATGCTGGCTAGATATCGGGTTCGCAATTGTACACCCTTGAACACAAGCTTCCGATTAATTTCTAAACAAACCTCTATAATCTAAGCAATAAGGCTACTTCCAATGTCCCGATGGAGGTACGGTTGTGGAAGCTTGTAACGGATTACTCTCGGGTCGGTAATTGTGTGTCGATGTTCGTTTTACATTTGTCTATCCTAAGAAAATGTAATGAAACTTCGCGGGGAAACAACAAAGTTTTGTTATTTAGGAGGGACTTCCACACTTTGTTTGGCAAGCTTCTGATTTTCACATTCTATTATAATTCCAGTTGGTAGTTTGTTTCTGAAAGTTTAAAAAAACATTACTTTGAGCGGGTGTAGCTGCTGTCTGTTACAATCCCCTATGAAAAGCAATAACAATGGTTTTTACCGACGACTACGGTATCAATAGATATATCGGTTATGGGGTCTATTTTGTTGTAGATTTTTTTGAAGTTACTTTTTTGCAAAGATTTTACTATAGGTACCTACTTACTAAGGCGTAAAAGCGCAAAAAAACACCACGCGGTATGCACATTATTGCACTTATGGCAAATGTCTTCACACTACTCAATGCTCATGATAGCCCAGGAACCCCTAGTAAAGTTCCACATACGCTACATAATTTTATTGGTCAATGTATCAGTTTTAAGTTAGTTGCTTGTAGTACCGTTAAAAATACTCAAATAGATAGTTACGTAATACTATACGTACTACTTAGTTGATAATTTATTAACTGGCTTTTTAAAACTTTTGAGCCTTTATTAGCTGTTAGTTTGTCGGAATTCTATAAATAAAAAAATATACAAACGAACTCCCTTCCGCATATATAAAATTACCTTAGTCAGGATTGGGATGCGAATCTTTGAAGGTACTCAACCGATTTTGAAAATTATTTCTCTTGCGGAAAGCTAACCTTACCCTCGAGTGTTATAGAGTCGTCTAGTGAAGTCAAGTTATTATTCTACAGATGTTTCGCTTGCGTACTGGCTGTGTGGCAACCCCAGGCTTATTTTCAAACTTTTATAATATTTTTAAAGGTTTCCGTACCCGAGAATTATGAAATTTCGTATTCCGAGTTCGCGAAAGTTTAAAGGACAACCCGTAATTTGAATGGAAGGAAAGTTGAGTGTGTTATTGAGATGGTTTATTCATATTTTGTGCCTACCTTCTTAGAAGTTGTTTAAGTAATTTATACATGCTTAAATATACTTTTGCTGAGTAAAATATTAAGGAAAGTACTTTAACAATTACCTTCGCCTCTGCCTCAGCCGGTAGAGGCTTAGAATATAACGCTTTAGATTGAATGCTTTGTTCGCTACCTATTATATTAAAGTCCTATCTTGCTAAATGGTTGTTTAACTAGGAACGAGATCCCTCTGCCAAACAAGGCGATTGAAGCAAGACGTACACGTTTGAACAGTACTCTTTGTATTTTATTGTGCGTAGGTTGAGTGTATTAAAAAATATTAAAAAAATATTAAAATATTTTTTGTTTGCAAACAAGCCTAAGGCATTAGCGGGTAATCAAATACTTCAATAACAAAATTAGCCTATTATCGCTCTTCTGCTGGACACAAATGCCTTACTAATAAAGAGGATAAACAGCAGACTGGTATAGGCTGGGCTTACATACTAAGGTTGAAGCATGATTCATGTTACACCGTGCCAGCGCCGGACTGCCGGACTAATTCACTTCGCATCGTACCACTGGGTATAACATACCACATCACCACACCAGTCTATATCAGTCCACTGCTGGACATAGGCCTCCCCTAATAAAGGGAGATATGTTCATAATCCCCATGCTGGGCGTTTTTAGTTTGTTAGTTAACAGGATACACCACAATCCAGATAGGTTTGCTTGATTTCTAAGATGGAAATTCCTCCTTACACCCTTTTAAACATACTACCTAATAATTATAAAATTGTAAGATGTTTTTTGTCACGACCCGCCCCGGTAACAAATCGTTGTAGGTGATAATCTGGAACTACTTTATTTCTAATAAGTATTTCACATTAAAGGCTCACGATCTAGCAGTACTTATTCGACGTGCTATGATTAATTTTAGAAATTAACCTAATTTTACAAACCCAAAGAACTATCAACAATTATACTTTTACAGACATCATATATATTCCACGTTATGTGGGGGCCCTAAAACATGCTTTATTTTTCCATTTCTTACCATCAACTTTCTTACTCATGTCATCTTTCATCTTTCACACCATCCATCTTTTCAAACCCATACAAACAATTTGTTAAATTAATCAAATACTTGGAATCATGCAAATGAACCGTTAACTTTTCCATTAACTTTTTTAACGTTGCGATTGTAACAGCGCTACGGAAACACACAGGCAATGCGTGCTCGCTCCAAACTCAATATAATTAGCCAGTTTTTAATTGCTCTAAACTTTGTATAAAGGCTTTACTAGACGATGTACCGCTTATCTAATTACGTGCTTTTAAGCGCTTGGTTGGAACAGCTTAAGACTTTGTGTTTCTTAACCAGTTATTAATTGTTTCACTGTCTTTTTTGTTGTTCAGTTCTACATATTAATATGAGCCCAATTACAAAAGTTGGCCAACTTTGGCGTCAGATTTTTAAGGCCAGCCGAAGCCCTTCGATATTGTTTAAATTTTCTTACGTCAGCTGAATTAGTCAAACACTGTATAGCCCTGATAATGGTTGGCCATTATTATTTATCATTATTTTATTGTTCATTATTTGGCTCCAAGTTGTACCAGATTTATCATTATCATATTAACTGATAGCAGAATCTTTGAAGAATCCATTTACAATGAATATTCCAAGTTTAATCCAAATCCGTTCTGCTGTTACGTGTTTAGTGGTGCAAACACACCCCTTACAAAAATGAGCGCCATTGCGTTCTGTTCTTCTCAACTCATCCAGCTCTACCAGCAGCCTTTCGCAAATTGTCACACCACCTGGCCGGAGGGCGTCTTATACTAGCGAGCTGAGCTGTGCTAGCCGAGTTTACGAGCCACGGTCTCTACTCAATAACTCGTTCATTCCAATGGTTATCAGTTGTTCGGCAGAAATGGCCAGCCCATTGCCACTTCACCTAGCTAATTATCTAAGCTATGTCGACAACTTAAGTTCTATGGTGGATAGTGTCGTTGTAAATTCTATCCTTCAGAGAACTCCGAGCATAGCTCGTTTCATAGCATGCTCAATGACTATAAACTGGTCGACTAGCCGTGCTACCCTCAATGAGGTAAAGTTTTGCCCCACCCTGTATAATTCAACAAAATGACTATACACTAATACTTGACTTAATTTGTTTCATCATCATCATCATCAGCATCAGCATCAGCTTATAGCTGTCCACTGCTGGACGTAAGCCTCCCCTAATGAGCACCATTGCGCCCTGTCCTGAGCTCGATGCATCCAGCTTCTATCAGGAGCCTTTCGCAAATCGTTACTCCACCTGACCGGAGGGCGTCCTACACGTTGTCCTACGTTTGCCGCGGTCTCTACTCAAGAACTCGTTTACCCCAACGGTTATCGGTTCTTCGGCAGATATGGCCAGCCCACTACCGCTTCAGCTTGCTAATTCTCTGAGCTATGTCGTCAACTTCGGTTATATATCGGATAGTCTCGATTTTTTATTTGTTTATTTTAATCAATTAGAATGGTCGCAGGCAACCACTTACACTACAACAATTTACAATTACAATTACTTACAATACAAAATTACTCTAGATACAACAAAATTATAGATAATTTGTTTATTTGTTTATTATTGCTACCAACATAATAACACAGATAACATAATACTATACATCATATCAATTAATTATACATCGAGATAAGACAAAATACCCTCGAGAGCAATGAATCCGGGTCACTCAAAGAATCCAAAAAATCTCGGAAAGTAAGAATGCTAGGTTAATGCAATAAATTGTATTTAATAGACAATTTAATACTCCTTAAATGAAAGTTAAAAAAATATGAGTCACCATACATTTTATTTACACAAAATTACATAAAGAAAAAAAACTGCTGATCTCTCCTTAAAACAAAAATAGGAAACATGAAATTTTTGAACTTTATGACGATTTTCTTGAATTTCAATACTTCGTATTACCTCCTCGTGCTTCCATTACTGCGTTTACGCGGTTTGGCATGCTGTACACCAAGTTCCTTATACGATTTTGGGGAATATTCTCCCATTCCTCTGTGAGAGCAATTTTGAGCTCAGGAAGCGTGATTGGGGGAGGGTTTCGTTGTTTTACGCATCTCCCTAGCTCGTCCCAAGCATGCTCGATCGGGTTGATATCCGGGCTGCGCGCTGGCCACTCCATACAAGTAATGTTCATCTCTTGAAGGTAGTCATTCACAATCCTACATGTATGAGGTCGGGCATTGTCATGCATAAATATAGCATCCTCACCCAAATTGACCATAAATGGACCAACGTGTTCGTTGAGGATTTCTTCCACATATCTTACGCTAGTTAAAGAGCCGTTTTCTATGATCACCAGCTCTGTGCGACTTTCAGAGGAAATTCCGGCCCACACAAGTACAGACCCACCACCGTAGGCTACTTTTTCTTCGATGCATGCTTGCTTGAATCTTTCCCCTGGTCTTCTATACACTCTGTGTCTTCCATCGTGCTTGTAGAGCATAAATTTTGATTCGTCGGAGAACATAACTTTCGACCAATCTTCAATACTCCAATTTACGTGGTTCTGGGCATATCTTAGTCTTGAAATACGATGGCCACGCTCCAGTTTAGGGCCGTTTGCAGGTCTAAGGGGTTTTAAGTTAGATTCAGCAAGCCGACGTCGTACTGTCCATGCACTTGGGTTACTTCCTCCGAGGCGTCGAAACTGATTTGTGAGTTCAGTTCCTGTGAGAAAGCGATTTCGAAGCATGGTGTTCACCAAGTATCGGTCTTCTCGTGCTGTGGTACACCTAGTTCTGCCCGTTCCTGGTCTGCGTAGGTTAGAACCAGTTTCTTCGTAACGTCGGAGAACTCTTTGTACTGTTGACAGCGACACACCGACAGTCCTGGCTGTATCGCGCTGACTCCGGCCGGTTTCCACCAATGTAAGTATTCTGGTGCATTCTTCAAGTGTAAGCGACATGATTTCAGCTTGAATAATGAATATTGAGCACTATCAACCTGGTTTATGTACCAACATAAATGACAGATTACAAACAAAAGCAAAAACAAATCCTGTAATTTCGTAGTTCCATCTTCGACAGTGTTCCCTTTTCAATTTTGGTTTTTTTATGATATAACTTTACAATAACTAAGAAGTTTTAATACTTTCATTTAAGGAGTATTAAATTGTCTATTGAATACAATTTATTGCATTAACCTAGCATTCTTACTTTCCGAGATTTTTTGGATTCTTTGAGTGACCCGGATTCATTGCTCTCGAGTGTATTTGCCTAGTGCTATTATAATTACAGGTAACAGACAGCTTGCTATTAAAAGACATTGAGCGAGTACAGTAAAATAAGTATCTCGAAGGTAGCATTAAGCCTCATCTAAAGAAGCCCTTACATACCTCCCGCATGCGTGGTTACCGTGAGGTACCCGTTTGTTCTCGACAGGTCAAAGTTTAACTCATTTCTGAAGTTATCGCCAAAACATCTGTCGAATATTAACAGCTATTTATAACCGACTAACTGTTAAAAGGTTTTAAAAGCTTTGCAAATGTTTAATTAACGTTTATTTCAAGCTTCCTGGAGTTTGAAAATGCTTGATCATTATAAAAGTTTATTATTGATGCTTATTAGTAGTAGATTATATTGTGAATTTAATTTTGTAGATGGTATTTAGACCTGTACATTTTTAAAGCGAACCTAAGCGTAATTATGTTTGTGTAAGTGTAAGTTTCGATCTCACTGTGTAGCGTTCCTTTCCTTTCTATAGGCTTCTATAGGCTGATGATGGTGATGATGGTGATGATGATGCGCTCAGTGAAGCATTATATCTATATCATAGTTGTATTATTTATCAACCAAGGTGGACAGCGAGTCAATAATGCCCTGATGATGCCTTATGGTGATGGCGAAACATTGTGTAAATTTGAGTATGGTGTAAATCACACATAGTATAATGAATCACATATCACATCAATAATTATCATCATATAATCACACATATAATAATATGATAATTATTGATATAATATTGATAATATTATTATAAACCCGAAAGTTTGTGTTTATCCGTGAGTATTTAGCTCCATAACGGGTGAACGGTTTAGGATGAAACTAGGAATATATATATATATATATATATATATAGTTTGTGAGCTAGATTAACAAATAAGCTACTATTTATCCGGATACCATGCTAGTTCAAAATAATTGGCATGTAATCCATGGATCCTATTGAATAAATATATTTTTTGATGCTTTCAAGGAATTGAGTAGCTTTCCGCAATCTTGATGAGTAAACTTCGACTTCCATTTTCATACTCGTATTTTTATTTCCTCTGACCTTTTCTCAACCACTTAACATATTCTCCAATTTGAAGATTACTTATTCAAATGAGAGGAGCATTATTTTAATACCCGGTAAAATATTCCAAGACGTTTAGACCATGCGATAAGAGCAGAAAGTTCTATGTATCGGAGGATATAAAAGCGGGTTGGGTGAAAAGTTGGTTGTAAACTGTTGGATTCTACTCAGTACCCTACCAGCCCATCTGTCAAGCATCTAACCATCTAAAGTGCGAAGTCTGAAGTGTGCTTGACACTTTCTGATAACCAATCACAGTTAAAGGGGGTTTGAGCAGTTGACGAAACAGGCTGGTGTTATTGATGTGTTAATGATTCATCATCAGCATCATCATCAGCCTAAAGCAGTCCGCTGCTAGACATAGGCCTGCCCTAAGAAGTGCCACCGCACCCTGTCCTCACCTGACGCATTCAGCTTTTACTAGCAGCCGTTCACAGATCGTCACTCTAACTTACGGCGTTGATTTGAGCAGTGAATTTTCACAGGCTGTCGACAAAAATGATGAACAGAAGTTAGGTAATTTGGTATGTTTTCAAGATAAGTATAAATGATCAAGTTTCATTAGTTAAGTTACAGCCAATGGTAGGTAATGACTAGAGTCCAAAGTTACTAACGTAATGAGAAGCGTATCCCCCTTAGTTAGTTCCTTCAAGTCGGACGGCAAACTTGTCGGATAGTATTAATAACTGAGAATTTCTAGAAACATCTGAAGGTGTGTGGGAGAAACTTGTTCTAACAGGTTTAAGGTCAAAACTTGGAGAAGTTTGGAGATTAAAACGACCATGCACTTTTAGTTGGATCAGGATCAGCTAGTTATTCTCATTGTCATCAGTCAATATAGCTGTACAGTTACCTGCAATTTCGTTGTAAAGTTTATTATCATTCTACGAGCGCGTATCATCTATTAGCTATCACTTCAAGTTCCTAGTTTTAAAAAGTTTGAAACTGTATACATCTTATTGTAAGTTGATTGAGTTATAGTAAATTGTTGTTTCCTTGTTCATTCTCTGATTTGCATGTGAATCTGCGGGTGGGAGGGCGGTGCACGCGTATGAATATTGTGGAACTCGTCAGAGAAAGTTACCGGAATTTGTACTATATATTTTGTCAATTTTTTTTGCGTCAATTCATTACTCAATTATCTTTTTTTATCTGTTAACTTTAAAGAGATGCCTATAGCTTACTAGCTACTAGTTAGTCTATATACAGTACCGCCAACGAGTCAAAGGCTGACAGAGCGCGGCGCGTCATTATGCAGAATCGGTTGTCACCCTGAGCTGCGCACGCTGATTGCAGAATACAGAGGCCTTTAGGCTTAGTGTAGCATTGCGATGTTATTCGTGTATAAAAAAATATTTATCTTTAGTTTTACGTCGGTTGATCCGTAAAGGGTGGGTTAGACAAGTTTTGTTATCCTGTTTTATTTTAATTTTAAATAATAATTGAAAGGCAAACTGGCCAATGATGTACGTTTACTTCTTGAACACAGATATGAACGAAATATAATAGGTCTTCTAATTGTATCTGGAATTGCAACAGATAAGGTTAATAATAATAATTGAAATCGTTGACTAAACACATAGGTACTGCATAATGTGACACTATTTCGCTTAATAACAATAATAATGATGGCAAATACCACACAGCATCGTGTAGCCCCAAACTAAGCAGAGCTTGTGGTATGGAAACATGACTGATATTACTACTTAAATATCTTTTTCTTTTTTTTGTAAATACATATTATAAATCGAAAACATCCAGACCCGAGATAAACATTTGCAGAACATAGAAACATTTAATTATTATTGTTTAACGGGTCTTCCTCGCGTTTGAGTTTTTTTTGCCTTACCTCATTTTTTTGGGAAAACAAGAAAGGCGACACGTGAGGAAGACCCGTTAAACAATAATAATTATGTTTTAATACTCGTGAAAGTTTAGAAAATACTATACAAACATTTTTCAAGCGGGAATCGAACCCGCATTCTTCTGCGTCTCAGGCGGTTTCTGCCCACTCCACCACAGACGTCGATGATTATATCGCTTATACATATAGTTTTTTTGCGAAAAGGCCGAGCATTGTATAACAGCGGATTAGTTTTACAGATTAGTTTGTTCTTATATGATAAAGAGTTATCCATAAATCTATTTATTATATTTTATACGAAAGTGAAAGAAAGATGAAAAATATAGCGTTGATTCTGTACTATGCAGTGAGCTCCAGCCTAACCATGCCAATAAGTGCTCATTGCGAAGTCAGCCAAACGGTGCAATAGGTGCGTCCACGACAGGGCTTAGTGTATGTATGCATTTAGATTCTAACGCTTCCGTTCTTCGGAAGGCACGTAAAACAGACGACTGTCATGTTGGCTTTTGAGCGGCCTAAAACATGCAACAGCTACCAGAGGTACTCGTAGTAATTGGCACTTCAAAACGTGTTAGCGAGATAGAGATAGATCTTATTCTGGACAAAAATCGGTTCAAATGAGTTCAACAACACCAGCCTAAATCAGCACACTACTGGACATATGCCTTTAAAAGGGGTTATGGCCATAATCCCCACGCTTGGCAAGCGGGTTGGAACGCAGGGCACAGCTTCTCGCACTGCTGACGCTGTTGCCCGTTGGCGACGAGTGGATATAGCTGTTCCAGTATTGGCTGCGTTATGATGCAATCAGCCGGCCGCCTGAGCCATGTTTGTTAATTAGCAGTATGCACCATGGTGCTGCTCGTGAGCAAGTACAGAAGACTTGGCTTGGGTTTCTAAGATGGAGGTTGGAACCCCTTACACCTCTTATTTACGAATATTGGATGACGTAGCAGAAACATAACAGTTCTACCGTAATCCAGTTCGCAGGCACCATTCAAAATTCCGTCCTTGCCACAAAATGTGTGTAAAATACAAATATATAGAAAGGTAATCATAAATAAAGGAACAAAGGTTTGTAGATACCTGTAACTCTGCAAAGATAAATAAAAGTACCTATAAAGTTCAGAGAATAAGCAAAGATTTTTAAGATTGAAAGGATTTACGAACCGAATGCCGTTTTTAGTGGTACTCGTAGTTTCTGATACCCATGAAAACGTGTGTTCTGATCGTATCTTTAAAATTATATTTATACATTTACACAAATAATATCCGAAACAGCTAATCGAATTTATTCGCACAGATGGACCCGCTTCTGGTCCATTAATTGCCATTTCCAATTATTACGGCCCTGAGACCTTTGATCGGTGGCACGGCTCATTGCCAGTTATGAATGTCCTCAACTTGGGCTAAAGTGGCAAGAGTTGAGCCTGAGGGATAGGTGATTAGGCTTGTTAGGCGCTGTCATGTCAGGATCAATACGATAGTTTGGTAACTAGTTATAAGGCGTTAGGTACTTTGGTGGACGCGTGGGAGGGTACGAGTCACGGTCAACTTTTTTGATTTTGTAGAGCTGTCGGCTCTAGCACAAAAAAGTTGAAAAGTGTTGCAGTTTTTAGGATTAAAGCTAGTGAGGCTAGGAATAATATAGTAACAGAGAAAAATGATAAAATATTCATTGAAGTTTCACCCATTCAAATAGTAATTAGTGTACTTATAGAGCTCAAATACATACATTTTTACAACTTTATAGAGAAAAGTGAAAACCTTGTTGAAAACCCTCTTTAGAATGCGTCTTGAGCACCAAAAAACTTTTGCAAGAATACTAGTGGGCGCCCCCAACTTTGTCTGCTTATAAGTTTTTCCACCGTTTGGGGGTGTACAGGGTTCCAACCCCTATCTTCGGAACCCAAGCCAACCCCACCTGCACCCTGCTAAACAATGAACGGGGCTCTGGCGGCCGGCTGATTGCGGCATAGCACAGCCTACATCGGCACACTTAGATCCCCTGGCCACTGACGAGCAGCAGCGTCGGTGGTGCGAGAAGCTGGGCCCTGCGATCCCCAACCCGCATGCCCAGCGTGGGGATTATGGATATATCCCCCTTTATTAGGGGAGGCCTATGTCCAGCAGTGGACTGATATAGGCTGATGTGGATGTGGTGTGGAAGTTTTTCCAACCGCACCCTTTAAGAAGCTGAATTTTGGAAAACCCTTTCTTATTGCAACCATACACCATATAACAGGTAAACAGTGCTAAGTATTATACTAAGCAAGAAGCATACCCTCTAAATTTCGTCCTCTAATGTCTCTAGGATAACCCAACTCGCAATGTCCTGTACAACTTCGATCATTCCATATGTCGCCTCCATTTATAATCGTTAAAAGTAACATAATTCGTGCGCCTTTCCAATCATAAAGCAATTACCTGTAAGAGATACGTAATAATAAGGTTTCAGTAGAAACGAGTAACGTTTTAGGAGGCCATATCTCGTCGCGGATAAAAAGGATTTTCTATACTTCGACGGCGCACGTGACCAAAGAGCAGGCAGAGCCACATTATATGGGAACACACGGGGCTCATTTACGTAGAACTCTAAGCATCGAATGAAAAATAACACTAACAAAATTTTTACATAATTACCCTGATCGAAATCAAGGCACTGAGTCAAAAAGAATTTGAAACTCACTTCCCACCGATAACATGAATATATCCGAAATCTTTCTGTTACTGACTGACTGTGCAGATAAACAAAATACACCGGTTAAGAATTGGAATTTTAAGTACTTGACACTAGCAGAACCTAAAACAAATATCTACTACTAAAACATTTACCTACGTACTTAAAAGTCTACAGATACTTGCAACTATCAAAGGCATTGGAAATGTAATTTAGAAAAAATCACACGATACAATTTGACTTTATTGTACTGACGATAAAGTGAACGGAGCGCAGACTGACCTCACGCGTAAGGGACCCAGGCTTTTGTTCACCCGCCTACTAACCTGGCTCAAACTGTAGCTGAACTCAATCCCGAGATATATTTTTTCCGTTTCTTAAATAGCGAGTTCAAAAAATGGTATTGGGAAAGGAGATGGCCCACTTTCCATACATTGTTTGCCCCACAAACAAAAATGCATGCATCACGATCATTTTTGAATTTGTGGATGGTATTTTCATTTTTCTTTAGGGCCTTATTAGATTTTTTCCTTTAGATAGAGATATATAAATTATTTGCGATGTGAGGCGTAGCGCACACGCAAGACAAATAACAGAATCACTATCTCAAGAACGTAAGTCCCACTCACTACATATTATGATGCAAACATGATAGTACTACGGAGAATCAACTAGTGATTGACTCAACGCAGGCATTTCAGTAATCACACCATAACAAACGAAGATACGCACAAGAATACCACAAAGCCTACCTACATTTAGTACCTACCTAACCGAAATTCCTTGTGAACTTTATGGTGTATTACCTACTTTACTGACCCTTAAAGTCTATTAACTACTTTACTCTTTGCTTGTGACGTAACTAAAGTGTCTGCTTGTGACAGGTAGGGATGAAAGCGATACTTTAAAACATCGATGTTTTTGTAAGAACCCCTACAATATACTATACGTCTCTCTTTAGAACCGATGTTTATTATGATTCATCATTAAAAGCAATCCACTGCTGGACATAGGCCTCCCCATATGAGCTCCATTGCGCCCTGTCCTAAGCTCGATGCATCCAGTTTCTTCCAGCAGCCTTTCACAAATCGTCATTCCACCTGACCGGAGAGTGGCCTACACTACGTTTGCCGAGCCACGGTCTCCACTCAAGAGCTCGTTTACCCCAACGGTTATCGGTTCTTCGGCAGATATGGCCAGCGCCCAGTGCCACTTCAGCTTGCTCCAGCTTATATCATCTGAGATATGTCGGCAACTTGTTAGTTCTATGTCGGATAGTATCGTTGCGGATTATATTTTTCTAAAGAGAAACTCCGAGCATAGCTAGTTCCATAGCTCGCTGAGCAACTTCAAACTAGTGAACTAACCGTACTGTGAGTATCTACGTTTCGGCTCCGTACGTCATTCATGACGGATAGGACGCACTAATTAGCCAGGGTCAGTTATTTTAGGTAGGTAGCCTGAGGTAGCCCGGGGATTCCTAGCACCCGAGATTTATGAAATATATCACTATATCTAGTTAAATAAGTGTATATTTAATGACAATAATAATTTTGTTCAGCCCCGTTGGGTTTTATTAGGATGACTTTTGTGGCGCAGTGGGCCAAGGTCCGCCTGGGACGCAGAAGAAGGTTGCGGGTTCGATTACCGCCGCGGGACAAATGTTTGCATGTCTGCAGATCTTTGTCTCGGGTGTTTTCTATGTATGATATGTATGTATTTACAAAATAAAATGTATATGTCGGCGCGAAAGCGTTATTTCAACAAGATAATTCAATAACAACACGTGGTTGCATGCCACGTGTCGCAAAAAGTTCTCGTTAACTGATAAAACATTGTCTAAAAATCATAAACGGATTTATCGTTAGTTTATGTTTAGTCAAAATCAAGTTTAAGTCAAGTTCTAATGTCAAACCTGTTAAAAGACGTTAATTCGATAGTTTGGTACCTCTAAAAATGATTGTTAGAATAATTCCTTTATGCTTACTGTAAAAAGTAGGGCTCTGTGTCGTCAATACAAGTTTGTTCGCTTATTCAAAACCGCATGGTTGGCGACACAGCGCTTTGCTATAAATACGCGCCCACTGTCGACAATTGAGCATTCTCGCTCGAGCTGTCGGACAGTGCGGACCTAAACACTGCTACCCGACAATAAATTGGAACAACGTCTACTGGAGTTTCATTCCCTTCCACCATGGACATCCACCACCAGCCTGATGACAGGAGTATGTCATGGGCATCCACCACCAGCCTGATGACAGGAGTATGTCATGGGCATCCACCACCAGCCTGATGACAGGAGTATGTCATGGGCATCCACCACCAGCCTGATGACAGGAGTATGTCATGGGCATCCACCACCAGCCTGATGACAGGAGTATGTCATGGGCATCCACCACCAGCCTGGTGATATGCGTGTCACGGGCGACTACCACACTGCCTTGACCTGCCTGGTGCAGAGCGTGTCACGGGCGACTACCACACTGCCTTGACCTGCCTGGTGCAGAGCGTGTCACGGGCGACCACGACCTGCCTGATGACATGCGTATCATGGGCTACCACTGCAACCCCTACTTCATGGGGGACCACCACACTCTGACGACAGGAGTGACGTCTGTTCCGTGAATGACGTCACTTCCCTTAACAACAACCACCTATGGGGCATATCTCTGCTCTATCACACCACATTCCTGGCTATAGGGAGTGACTTCAGTACTGTTGGTGTCTGCTGACGTCACTTCCCGTATCAACATTCATCTTTGGAGCATACTTGCTCCGTCATCAGAAGTGGGATCAGGCTGGAAACAGTTCTGATCCTTACCGCTTCCTCAGCTCTTCCATCGATTAACAGCATTTCTGCACGTGGACCTGTGCAGGTGCCCATAATCACATCGTATTTATCACCAAACATCAACGTATCTGTGCAGATGACCATGCTTTCGCAGGTACCTTTATCATATCCATCGCATTTACTACCAATTATCAACGTATCTGTGCAGATGACCATGCTTTCGCAGGTACCTTTATCATATCCATCGCATTTACTACCAATCATCAACGTATCTGTGCAGTTACCTGCACCATAATATATACATATTTGAATGTCCTTTACATGCAACAAAATTAGATGAAAAAAAAAACATTACTAATAGTGTAACAACATTACGAGTGTCAGATTAAGTTTAAATTCGCCCACAGAGTAAAAGCACTTCTGCAACAAGTCTTATAATGCGTTTTAAAATATCCGGACTGGCAATGTCTTCCATATAGGTGGGTAGAACATTAAAAAGTTTAACCGCTAGACACCGACAGCTATTCCTAACAATATTCAACCTTTTGACAAATTGAGGCTTCAAGGTCCTTCCTCCGAGTATTTAAACGTTTTACTCTTCCTTCTGGCGTTTCATACTTAAATGGTTAACGTACTATGTCCATAAGAACCACTAAGATGTATAGACTGGGACGGGTTAAAAGAAAAATTAAAACTAAGAATGTGGTCTCTACATAATTCCCATGGAGGTATACGCACCATGGTGCGAATAGCGCGTTTTCGTCGTCGTTTCGGGCCCTGTTAATATTGTGCTTGTAACTTTACGCTATAATTTTACGTTATATCTTGGTTTAGACTCCATCAAAGCATAGTACATAGTTTTAAGTTGTTTAAGATTGACCTTGTCTCTAATGCTCCTCAGGGCGTAACAAGATGGAATGTTCAATAAATTCTAATCCAGATTTCCAATTTAGAAATGGATCAATATTGACACCCAGAAACCTTGCACTATTCGCAACCTCAATCTTTACTCCATTACTATCGATATCAATATTTTCATGATTATGAGCTGTCGTTCGGAAAAAGATAGCTTTCGTTTTGCTCACATTAAGTTTCAAATAATTAACATCAAGCCAATTATAGAAAACCTCTAGTGCAGTATTTATTTTATTAGTAAGTTCTGGTACACTAGCTGCCGGAACAATGACATTAGTGTCGTCAGCATAGATAGTTTAATACCAAGAACAGCATCTTCAACAAAGTTGATGAAGTCATTTAGAAAGATTATAAAGAATATTGGTCCCAGTATTGAGTCTTGTGGGACTCCACGTCTTATATTAACTAAAGATGTGGGCCTTGTCCTCGGCTGATATGGCCACCAGCCCACTTCGGGTTTTCTGGGCTGTGTCGACGGCTTTGTTTTACATCATCATCAGCCTGTAGCGTTCTAATGGTAGTCGTAGGCCTCCTGAGATGGGACCCGTCGCGCCCTATCTTGGGCTCAACACATTCAGCTTCTATTAGCGGCCTTTTACGGGTCGTCAGCCTTAGGACTCGTTCGTCCCAGTGGTTCTGTTCTTTGGCAAATATGGCCCATCAGCCTGCTGCTACTTGGGCCTGCTAATACTCCAGACCATGTCCACGGCTTGGGTTTACCGTCGGATAGTATTGTGAGCAATAATCATTATCAACGGTTTGGTCTTGGCTGCCTCGGTCGTTACTTGGATGGGCGACCGTTTGGTGGCAATAAGGTCTAAGCGTTTCCGTCCGAAGGGCGCATTGAGATGTTGGTCCTGACTTTTACGGTCGCTAAGCTATATCCAAGGCCTTCGACCTAGGGACTCCAACGCCAGCCAGAGTTTGCTTAGAACCAATGAAAATATGTACCATCTTTTGTAGAATTATTTACTAAGTACATAGTTCAAGTGGTTGTTAGTTTACTTATTTCGTTGTAATTCAAAAACTATACCTACCTACAGTCAGTAGGAACTTAAGAAGGTGAACCACTATAAACCAATCATCAAAAGAATAACATAACTAACTTTTACCCCTGTCACTGTTTTCTTCGAGAATCTTCGAGAACTTTCGAGAATTTTCAACACCTTCCGAGAACCTTCCCCTTTAGAAGACTCTAAGAACCTTTCAGAAACTCCGAGAACAATGATATTCTCCGAGAACCTACGAGAACATTTGATAATTTCGAGAACCTTTCTTTTTGGAACCACTTAACACAGACACGAAATCTCTTATTAACTTTGAGAAACTCCATAATCTTCTTCGAGAACCTCCAAGAACCTTTCTTTTTAGGACCACTTAGCAACTTCAAGAAATCCCTTATTAACTTCGATAGTCATTTTCTTCGAGAACTTCCGAGAACCTTGCTTTGTAGAACAAATTAGCAACTTCGAGAAATCCCTTATTAACTTCGAGATAATCCATAATCTTCTTCGAGAACCTCCAAGAACCTTTCTTTTTAGGACCACTTAGCAACTTCAAGAAATCCCTTATTAACTTCGATAATAATTTTCTTCGAGAACCTCCGAGAACCTTGCTTTGTAGAAGAAATTAGCAACTTCGAGAAATCCCTTATTTACTTCGAGATAATCCATAATCTTCTTCGAGAACCCCCGAGAACATTACTTAAAAATTTACCTCTGCCTTTTTCCATCCACATATTTCTTCGAGAACCCCCGAGAACATTTCTTAAAAATTTACCTCTGCCTTTTTCCATCCACATATTTCTTCGAGAACCTCTGAGAACATTCGTCTTTGAGTACCTCCAAGAACCTTCGAGAATCTTCGAGAACATCGGAGAATCTTCGAGAACCTCCTAGAATCTTCGAGAACCCACGAGAACATTTCTTAAAAATTTACCTCTGCCTTTTCCATCCACATATTTCTTCGAGAACATCTGAGAACATTCGTCTTTGAGAACCTTCGAGAATCTTCGAGAACCTCCGAGAATCTCCGAGAACCTTCGAGAATCTTCGAGAACCTCCGAGAATCTTCGAGAACCTCCTAGAATCTTCGAGAACCCCGAGAATTTTCAAAAACCTCCGAGAACTTATTCTTTCAGGAGCCTCCGAGAACCTTTCTAATCAGAGACTGAAAAACTTAGGTGATAGTAAAGAGAACCTACATTTTCGTATCTTCGAGAGCGTTTAACTTTTCGTATCTTTAAAAACCTTTTGGTAACTTTGAAAACCTTTAAGTTACTTTGAAAGCCTGTTGGCTACTTTGAAAAGCTTTTGGTTACTTTGAAAACCTTTTGGTTACTTTGAAAACCTTTTGGTTATTTTGAAAACCTTTTTCATAACAAACATTTTCGTTACTTTGAAAAACCTTTCCGTTACTTTGAAAACCTTTAAGTAAACTTTGAAAGCCTTTTGGTAACTTTGAAAACCTTTTAGTTACTTTGAAAGCCTGTTGGCTACTTTGAAAACCTTTTGGTTACTTTGAAAACCTTTTTCGAAAAACCTTTCCGTTACTTTAAAAACCTTTAAGTAAACTTTGAAAACCTTTAAGTAAACTTTGAAAACCTTTAAGTAAACTTTGAAAACCTTTAAGTAAACTTTGAAAACCTTTAATTAAACTTTGAAAACCTTTAATTAAACTTTGAAAACCTTTAAGTAAACTTTGAAAACCTTTAAGTAACTAAACCTTATTGTAACTTAGAACTAACAATTTTTGAAACTACATAAGACCACGTACTTTAGTTGGCACTTGGTAATCCTTGTAAAGTAATAAATGGTTAACTTGGGTTACCCACACCGTACACAAAGAATAAGCATCTCTCTATTTCAGACGCAGATTAAAGGTTGGTGCAGAGCGCGTACCACCTGTCAGGATAGCCGTATCGGCGCCATAGTTTTCGTGAACCTTCGAGAATCAGGAACTTCAAAAAACCCCCGAGATACTAACCTTTTCACGCAGAACTAAAGGTTGGTGCAGAGCGCGCACCACCTGTCAGAATGGCCGTGTCGGCGCGAAAGCGTTATTTCAACAAGATAATTCAATAACAACACGTGGTTGCATGCCACGTGTCGCAAAAAGTTCTCGTTAACTGATAAAACATTGTCTAAAAATCATAAACGGATTTATCGTTAGTTTATGTTTAGTCAAAATCAAGTTTAAGTCAAGTTCTAATGTCAAACCTGTTAAAAGACGTTAATTCGATAGTTTGGTACCTCTAAAAATGATTGTTAGAATAATTCCTTTATGCTTACTGTAAAAAGTAGGGCTCTGTGTCGTCAATACAAGTTTGTTCGCTTATTCAAAACCGCATGGTTGGCGACACAGCGCTTTGCTATAAATACGCGCCCACTGTCGACAATTGAGCATTCTCGCTCGAGCTGTCGGACAGTGCGGACCTAAACACTGCTACCCGACAATAAATTGGAACAACGTCTACTGGAGTTTCATTCCCTTCCACCATGGACATCCACCACCAGCCTGATGACAGGAGTATGTCATGGGCATCCACCACCAGCCTGATGACAGGAGTATGTCATGGGCATCCACCACCAGCCTGATGACAGGAGTATGTCATGGGCATCCACCACCAGCCTGATGACAGGAGTATGTCATGGGCATCCACCACCAGCCTGATGACAGGAGTATGTCATGGGCATCCACCACCAGCCTGATGACAGGAGTATGTCATGGGCATCCACCACCAGCCTGGTGATATGCGTGTCACGGGCGACTACCACACTGCCTTGACCTGCCTGGTGCAGAGCGTGTCACGGGCGACTACCACACTGCCTTGACCTGCCTGGTGCAGAGCGTGTCACGGGCGACCACGACCTGCCTGATGACATGCGTATCATGGGCTACCACTGCAACCCCTACTTCATGGGGGACCACCACACTCTGACGACAGGAGTGACGTCTGTTCCGTGAATGACTTCACTTCCCTTAACAACAACCACCTATGGGGCATATCTCTGCTCTATCACACCACATTCCTGGCTATAGGGAGTGACTTCAGTACTGTTGGTGTCTGCTGACGTCACTTCCCGTATCAACATTCATCTTTGGAGCATACTTGCTCCGTCATATATATATGTAATATATCGATGACGTGTTCCCATAACACAAGCTCTGCTTAGTTTGGGACTACATGATGTTTTGTGATAGTCCATCATTATTTATTTATTACTTATTTATTAGCAACATACCAACATTTGTCTCGTGGCGGGAATCGAACCCGCAACGTTCGCCCGCTGCGCCACAGAGGTCATCGATACATACATATTACATGAACACGTAGGTACATACATACATACATACATACACACATTCACTTATAAAATTTTGCATATTTGTTTAGAAGCCCATAAATTTTATCATTATGTGAATATTTTGTAGTTTCGATATTATAACATACATCATTTGAATTGATAACCTCCTTTTTTGAAGTCGGTAATAAGTTTACAACTTTGAGGTAGAAATCTGGTGGATGAAAACTCTTTACCGAAAAAAATTGTAATATCATCATCTACATGGTTTTTTATATCTACTAAATCGGTCTGTCAAGCCGACTTAGTTTATATTACGAATTATATTGTTGATGGCGCTGTTATCAATGCCGCATAGGTTCCATACATAGCGAACGGAGCGCAGACTGGCTACGTGCGTATAGACCCTTCTACCGCCTACAGTTTTTCCGCCGGCCTCCTAAGATGGCACAAACTGTAGCTTAATTCAATCATTCGAACCGTTCTTCTTTTTCTTGAATAGAGAGCTCAAAAAAACGTTATTGGGAAATTCTCGAGCCAAGTCAGCGAAATAATTTTTGAATATCTCAAAAATAACTTTTAAACAAACCGAACCGATTTTCCAATCCAAATTGTACTTTCAAGCCCTCCGGCAGACACACATTTGACGTATCCGCGTACCTCTCATATCTTTGAAACTACAGGCAAATGTCACAGTTTCTTAAATTGGAGCACTATACTCGATCATTAAAACATAAACATTTTAAATGTTAAAACCTCTACTAACAACGAAAAAACTATCGCGTATGAATTCAATAAGTGCAAATTAGAAAAACTTTTAGGTTAATAAAATCAAGATAATTATAAACGTACAGCATAAATTAATAACCCTATCCGGATATACAGATACCTCACCTCAACGTCGTGTTTTTGCAAGAGCGTCTGAAATGATCTCCCGTCCACCCCCAGTCGTCGACCTCAAACCAGAAGCACTCATTCCGATGGGGCACCGCGAGTTGCGAGCCCTTCTCGCTACGATACCATTCACGAGCTAAGTAACCCCCGGTTTAAAGAACAGCCTTTTTGTGCTCCTATCGACGGGACAAAATGACCCTTGAGATATTTTATTGAACTCCAAAGCCTTTGAGTCCCAGTTTTGGGTCATCGATCGTTCTTGAGTGTTTCTTGAAGCTTTTTGCTTGAAATTTATTCCATTTTTGACCGCGCATCCGTTACCAAGGGTATTCGTTTTGAGATATATTTACTGAATTGTGAAATTTGGCGGTGATTATTTATTTTTGAGAATGGTTTTAGTGCAAAATTAATAAAAACTTGGTATTAGCAAAATTAGTATTCATTATTTAATGTGTTAACTACAGTGATCGTGATATCACAGAAGGTCCTGTCTGAAAACCAGCGCTGCGTGGGCACGTAGGTAGCTACATACGTGGCGTTGCGGCATGAAGCTGAGACAGGGACCTATTTTTGCCCTAAGTACTTAATAGCATAGATATTAGCTAATAAGTAGATTTATTAGTTTAAGTAAAAAATCCGTTTTTCTTTCACCTACATACTTTTTTGTATTCATTGTATTGGGTAAAAATAAATGTATTTTCTTTTTTCTTCTTTCTCAAAAAACAACTATGGACAAACTATATTAATGTGTAGGAAGTTGATGGATAGAAACATTGCCTTGGAGATCTAGCATTATCTAAATAAAGCCATTTCCAGCACTGATCTCTAGAGTCTGTTGTATTTGTTAAAGTTTGTATTTTTTGGGGTGAAAAGAGGTTCCAACCTCCATCTTCGGCACCCAAGCTCACCTACCCGTGATGCATCCTGCTAACTAACAAATGGGGCTCTAGCGGCTAGCTGATTGCAGCATCGCTGACAGGCAGAAGCGTCGACAGTGCAAGAAGCTGTGCCCAGTGATCTCCAACCCGCATGTCTAGCATGGGGATTATGGGCAGTGAACTGATTTATAGACTGGTGTGGTGTTCATTTAATAATAACACGTTCTTGCTGATAATGATAATGATGATGATCGAGCATAACTAGATGGAACCGGTTTAAAAGTTTGCTCCAATAACTCCCCGCCTTGTGGAATTGAAGTAGGTCTGCACACAAACTCGCTTCCAAATAATAGTCTAGCCGCAACGTGCTTACGAATGCAAATATCGTCTCGAGTTGGAAATCGAGTAGTTCCGTGGCGAGTGGTCTCTCCTCTCCCAATTAATAGTTAGTTACTGCATGCCTGCGCTCCGACGGTAGCTACCAGTAACAATAACTTGCTGACAGTAGAGAACTTACTTTCAACTATGTATACGGTAACGGTATGGTTGGATTGGATACCCTAGAGCTGAGACGTAAGCTGCAGCTAGATATGCACTGCTGCCTAATCATGCAATCCGATCATATTGAGCAGTATGTCTCTAATGTCCCTGTACACAAGAGCTGGGCGTTGCCATCATTGGTTGTTTGCTTGTCACAGTTATCACCCAACGCGAACGCACCCCGCTAACTCGTCTACTTTTACTTTACTCTACTTTTAGGCCGCGGTCACGAAGTCAGCGAGCGCGTTTCAATGCATAGATTTGCATAGGTGCGCCGCTCCCCGCGCCGCCGGCGCCGCCGCTGTCTTCGTGACCGCGGCCTTAAGGCGTAGGTCACACATATCGGGCGCGGACATGGCGCGGACATGGCGCGGACATGGCGCGGACGTGGCACGGACGTGGCGAGGACATGGCACGGGCATGGCGCGGACATGGCTCGGACATGACGCAGAAATGACGTGACAGAGGCACATGTGTAGTGCAGTCTGTTGTCCGATATCGATGTGTCAGCATGTCATCCTCAGAAGACGAAGATGCTCTTGCTCTCGTGCATACAATTAATTAATATCAGATCAGGGCCCGTACAACCCCGATTTCGAGTTAGTTGCTTCGAAAGTGAAACCCCTTCATTGGGTTATACAGTTCGTTTGGGTATTCTCCTCCTAACACAAGCGAAAGTGTAACCCGTTCCTTTTGTTTTTCAGTCAGTTTGAGTTTGAGTTTCAGTGAGTCAACCTCATAACAGGGTAACCTGTTATGAGGTTAAACGAATGAATGGAGTTACCTCTTGATAGGTTTTTTTTGAATGTTACACAATGATTATCATTACGCCTGACACTGGGTGGGGGAATTTAGATTTTGACTGTTGATTGATGTCATCAATCATTAGGTATTAGTTCGGATAGCTTTATTTGGTTGAAGGAAAAGCGTCACTGCATTAAAGAAAAGTTTTGAAAACATAAGGAAAGTGATGTGTTTCAGTCAGTTTTCATTGGTCATCATCGCAGAGTATGCGTTGTCATATACGAGACCCGCAGTCAACATATTAAAGAGAAAAAAAATGGTGCTTCAGTTTTCATAAGTCATCAGTTATGTCATGACTGAGGCCCAGCAGTCAATATGTTAAAAAGAAAAAAATATGTTTCAGTCAGTTTTCATAGGGCATCATCGCAGAGTACTCTGCGTAGCGTTATTTTTTATTTTTATTGTATTTATTAGGCAAAGCCAACAGTACACATAATGAGTATTTTGTAAAGCGTTATTTCCGAGACCCGCAGTCAAAAACTGTCATCGAAAATTAAGATCTTAACAATAGCTATCATGTGAGCTAGTAACGGCAAGTCTAGGATGAGTAGTTCTCGAGATATGGTCGATTTAAGTTTGACAGCTGTCATCGAAAATTAAGTTCATGTCAATAGCAATCATTTTAGCTAGTAAAAGCAAGTCTAGGATGAGTAGTTCTCGAGATATGGTCGATTTAAGTTTGACAGCTGTCATCGAAAATTAAGGTCTTGTCAATAGCTATCATTTGAGCTAGTAAAGGCAAGTCTAAGATAAGTAGTTCTCGAGATATGGTCGATTTAGGTTTGACAGCTGTCATCGAAAATTAAGTTCATGTCAATAGCAATCATTTGAACTAGTAAAAGCAAGTCTAGGATGAGTAGTTCTCGAGATATGGTCGATTTAAGTTTGACAGCTGTCATCGAAAATTAAGGTCTTGTCAATAGCTATCATTTGAGCTAGTAAAGGCAAGTCTAAGATAAGTAGTTCTCGAGATATGGTCGATTTAAGTTTGACAGCTGTCATCGAAAATTAAGGTCTTGTCAATAGCTATCATTTGAGCTAGTAAAAGCAAGTCTAGGATGAGTAGTTCTCGAGATATGGTGGATTTAAGTTTGACAGCTGTCATCGAAAATTAAGTTCATGTCAATAGCAATCATTTGAGATAGTAAAGGCAAGTCTAAGATAAGTAGTTCCTGAGATATGGTCGATTTAAGTTTGACAGCTGTCATCAAAAATTAAGTTCATGTCAATAGCAATCATTTGAACTAGTAAAAGCAAGTCTAGGATGAGTAGTTCTCGAGATATGGTCGATTTAAGTTTGACAGCTGTCATCGAAAATTAAGTTCATGTCAATAGCAATCATTTGAACTAGTAAAAGCAAGTCTAGGATAAGTAGTTCTCGAGATATGGTCGATTTAAGTTTGACAGCTGTCATCGAAAATTAAGGTCTTGTCAATAGCTATCATTTGAGCTAGTAAAGGCAAGTCTAAGATAAGTAGTTCTCGAGATATGGTCAATTTAAGTTTGACAGCTGTCATCGAAAATTAAGGTCTTGTCAATAGCTATCATTTGAGCTAGTAAAAGCAAGTCTAAGATAAGTAGTTCTCGAGATATGGTCGATTTAGGTTTGACAGCTGTTATTGAAAATTTATTCCAATTTTATTATAATATAATTATTATTGCCTAAAATAAACAATTAGTAGTCTGTATTTCCGCCCTTAATGCTTAGAACACAATTACCGCAATTAATTTTCATCTTTTGACCGATTTTTTTTTCTCCTTTATCTCCTATAACCCACGTATAACCCGTGTTACAATGATAAAAAGGGTAACCCTAAGGAATGGGTTTTGGAATAATACCAAAACCCAATACTATTGATAACCCTCATGATCAGGTAACCTAATCAAAAGGGTTTTGAATGGTTTAGACCCATCAAATAATAGTGTAACCCATACGGAGAGGGTTAACTAAGCTTTTGAAATTACTAAATTACTAAGCTTTTGAAAAAACGCTGCCGAAAACCTCTTCATCGGGTTACCAAATCGGGGCCCTGATACAGATGAAGAAAATACGCGCAAACGAATTTGCACAAGGATCAGCTAGTATTACCATGGGTATTACATAAAAAAATCTTAGTACCGGTTTAATCTCTTTCCGATTTCCAGCCACAATTTATCTTGAACATTTCAGTTACAATAATTGGAACGACAATGATCATAAAGCGTTGCATATTTTACAATCATTTCACAAAATTCAATATTAAATTCGATATCGTCATTCGTCACGCATTTTTACATCACTAACAGACGTATGTCGCAAGCAAGTACATACTACGAACTGGCGGCCATCTGACGCTCATCTGGCGGCGATCGGGCGCGGGCGCCGAAAAGGCGCGTCATACGTCCGAGCAACGACATACCATGTGCCCTAAATTGTGCTTTATTTCCATGCATTTTGTATGAAATTTGAATGGAATAGGAAACCACCTGTGCCATGTCCGTGTCATGTCCGTGCCCGATGAATGTGACTAGCGTCGGGCGCAGACATGGCACTGGCGGTTTCTTATTCCATTCAAATTTCATACAAAATGCATGGAAATAAAGTATAATTTAGGACACACGGTATGTCGTTGATCGGACGTGCTTATGACGCGAAGTCGTCGAGCTAAATTGTGCTTTATTTCCGTGCATTTTGTGTTAAACTTGAATGGAATAGGAAAGCGCCCGCGCCTTGCCCGCGCCAGGTCAGACATGTGAGGCCTGTGCCTTAGGTTATTTATGCTTTAAATAAGTTTCTTCTATAGTTATTGCTATTCCCTTTTCTCCAATGTAATTCATTAAAATAGTGTGCGTTTTGGTGTTAGCTGTAAGCAACTGTCTTTTGAAATTATATTTATAATTCTAATTTTAATAAAGTTAGATATGTAGTTCAACTTTGTTAGTAGGTAAGATATTTATGAATGCAATAGTTTTTACATCTGACCACCATTACCTTATCTTACCTTAGCAAGTAAATCTTAAGTAGGTATCTAGAAACGAAACGTGTATTTTAGGACCGTTTCGCTGTAAAGTTGAATCCTTCGCGGAGCGCGTTGCCATAGCAAGCGCTTTCTAGTTTGTCAAAGTACTAAATTTTATACATCTCAGTGCAATTAAGCTTATTATACAATTTCTGATGAGTTCATAGTTCATTTATTAATAACTAGCTTTCGCCTGCGGCTTTGCTCGCATGGCACCTGGATAAAAAGTAGCCTATGTGTTAATCCAAGTCACAAACTATGCATATTCCAAGTTTCATCCAAATCCGTCCAGTAGTTTTCGCGTGAAAGAGTAACAAACGTTCATCCATACATACTCACAAACTTTCGCATTTATAATATTAGTGTGATGACTATTTATTAATTAGAAGACAAAAAATCTTGGGATGAAGCTCACTCCAGTACCCTCAAAAAAAATGTAATGATTAAAACAGTTCCTAATTGTATTTAACAAAGACTATAAAAAATATAAGCCCCGTAGAGTTTCTTGCCAACCCTTCTCTGTTTTTCTGTTACGAATAGAAGTTGACGATTCAGAGTATTCATAATTTATGGTTCAGTTGACTGAATAAAATAAATTGGCGTTTGAAGTTTTGGAGCTTGAACTAGAATCATTAGATTGGATTAAATGATTAAATAGTGCCACTGTAACTCGTAGTTTAGCTACTGATAGTGCCAACACATTCTGTGATTATATCTCCAAAGATCTACATACATCTCAGATCATTGCTTGATACCCGGACAAGGGTGATATTCAGTATTGTATTCGTGCAAATATTCGAAACAAAGTAATAGTAAGTGTAAAGCAAAGTCATAAAACAATAAATAGGGCACTTGCAAAGGGTTGTTTATTAAAATCATCATCATCATAAACATCCACACCCCGACTTTATCCACTGCTGGATATAGGCCTCCCGGAGTTTGTGCCATCCACCACGGTCTTGTGCTAGTCGCATCCACGATCGCCTGGCGACGCGTACTATGTCGTCGACCCATCTTGCTACTGGTATTTTTCCTACCCTTTCTTCTTTTGCCTACCCTTAGCCACCATTCGGTCAAAGTTTTGCTCCACCTTTCATCATCACGCCTCGCAATGTGTCCCGCCCATCCCCACTTGAGCTCCATAAGTCGATTTCCAATGTCCAGGACTTTTGTCCGTTTTCGGATCTTGACGTTAGGGACTCGATCTATAAGATTGATGCCGAGCATAGCTCGCTCCATGGCTCTCTGTGCTACTCTCATTCTATACACAGCCTCATGGGAAAGCGTCCATGTCTCGGCACCATAATTAATTGTCGGCAGAACACATTGATTGAACAAGCGGGTCTTCAGACACTGTGGAAGATATTATTAAAATGGGTAGCAGAAACTAATTAAGCAATATCCATTGAGATAGTATTCTATAGAGTCACAGACTCTCAATAAAAACTGTCAAAAATCGTCCGAGCGTCGTTGACATACATCAAAGTACCACATTTAAACTCATTTGGACCTAGTGTCGCTTGAAAAGTGTTCAATGTTTGCGCTGAGTTTTGGTGCGTGCATTTTTTTCCACGCTAGTGGCTCTAGAGTATTCTATATGAATGGCAATATCACGGCATTTTTTTTTTCACCCAGGGCAAATGGTCTCTAGTATCACAGTAAGCACACAATAAGCACATTGATAGGAAGCCGGATCTGTGTAGTTTAGTATCAGTTAATCGTGGGTGAGATGTTTCTTGTTTAAGACATTCAGAAAACTGTATGTGAAGTAGAAAGTATTTGTTACTTATTCAGATTGAAAAACGGGAATTTTCATGTATCATGTACGTGAAAATTCCACACAAAAGGCACATGAAGGCAACGACAGCATCTAGACTCTTTAAGAGAGTCTTCATCAGGGTCCGCGTCCCGTAAAGTACAGTGCTAAATGGGACGCGGAGGAAAAGCGTCTCGTTCACTCAGCCTGATGAAGTCTCTCTAAACGAGTTGCAAGTCGAAACACCGTCCACGCTGGTTTCATGAGTAAAATATTTGTTACTCCTTCACGCCAAAACTTTACTTTTAACGTGTGCTGTTTACTTTAGAACATTCAGAGTCAAGAACAGGGGTCAAAAAGTAAAAGCCAGCATCAAACCAAAACACGGCAATGCTGCTTTTTTCACGGCAGAAATACACTAATATTCGGAGGGTGAATTCACTAATATTCCGAAAATAGTTCTGAATATTGCAGATAATATTTACATCCTGCTAATACAGTTGTTATTTATCTATAAGTACCAACTAGTGTAAGCAAATATTAATACTCATATTGTTATGAATACATTCAAACAAAAGGTTGCGCTATCAGAACGATAAGAACCCATAAAGTTACTGTTTACGACAGGAAATGAAATCTGAATATCCTAGCAAATTTGCCTTTTGCTTACTCACGTTCAAATGCCAAACACAAAACATTTTCAGTCTACCACTCCAAAATTAACGTCCGAAATTACGTTAAAAAAGTCGAATAGGAGCCAATTTTTATGGATTCAGATCTCGGCTGGCACTGTAGGTACCTACCTACCTTTATTTTGATTAAGTACATTGTACCATTCATGTCCTGTTATATAAAAATCTACAAACAAATTTAGTTTCTAAGTACGGTGTGATGATGATCCATGATGGCGTGTACGTGACGTACGTGTACGTCTTCCATCATAATACTTCAAGTACGAAACCATAAAATGGCTTTAGCTTTTATACAACATGGCTGCGTGAAATAGCTGTGTATTTTCAGTGTTCGATTTTTACATTCTCGTTTTAGTTTCGAGTAAAATGTGTGACAATATGATCGCTATCTCTGTTCAACATTTTTGTTCGGATAGTTGACAGCAATAAATATTATTTTATCGGTAAAAAAAATACGAAAGTAGGGTGTACAAGAATACCCTGGACACGAAATATTTTATACAGAAAAACACAGTCCAGTATCATTTAGCTAAGAGTTATTCTACTTCTTATCTTCTTAGCAAAAATTCTACTAATATTATAAAAATGTGAAAGTTGTAAATGTATGGATGGATGTTTTTTACTCTTTCACGCAAAAACTACTGAATGTATTCTGATGAAACTTGGAATATACATAGATTGTGACCTGGATTAACACATAGGCTACTTTTTATCCGGATACCACGCGAAGCGAAGCCACGGACGGAAGCTATGTAAGTATTATATTGCGGAAGATTGTTATTGCACATGTGAAGATGTGAAAAGTGGGGATGTACTATGTTTTTATAATTGTATACTTCCTTCACGCCAAAACTACTAAACGGATGAAGTTAAAATTTGCAAATATGAAGGTACTAGGAGTAACTCAATGAGTACCACGTGAGTAAGGCCGCTTGCGGAAGCCATTGCTCAATAGAGCGATGCAGAAAATAAACCATATTTGATCATTCATGTTTTAGAAGTACGTTCTAACATAATTGCTTATTTGTTAGGTGTTGACGTGTCGAGGGTAGTGTGCTGGAACTGAATTGTTCCCCAAATCAACATCACGCAACAGTTAATATAAAAGTTCAAGTAATTTTTATTTAATTTGTGATTATTCAGTTATATTAATCAGATAATTCAGGTTTATAAAATATGTCGAGTAATGCCGTGACTTACGTATGTAGGGCAAAGTTAGAAAAAATAATTAATTTTACTATATATTATATTTATGAATATATAAACTTTATATGTTATATTATAAATTGTTATTCTCATTCTATTATGACTATAGAGGTGGAAAAAGAGGGAGTGGATCACCAATGACCTGGCTACGAGCAATAAAAATTGACATATAGCGAGTAACGCAACAACAAAGACAACCCACTACCATACGGTGTGGCGCAGAAGTACTAGGAGGGCTCACCCCAAATAACATAGGATTTAGATTCAGGAGAAAAAGTAGAAGAATAATTATTTGTCATTCTTCCTGCCCACGCTAGGTGGGGTTGGCACATGTTTTCTTCTTCCACTCACCTGTATCAGCCGTCAAATCTATGTTCACTCCTATCATTCTCTTTCACAACAATCCATCCATCTTTTCTTTGGCCTTCTCCTTTATTCGTGGAATTATTATCCTATTATTACCTCTTCGCACAAGGCTAACCTGTACCGCCGATTCAATACAAAAGTTTTACCACGATTTAACTTACGGACACAAAAAGGACAGTAAAAAAATGGAAAAATTATATGCAAACATGTTTGTTTCTCCTTCATGCCAAACTATTATACGAATTTATTATATTTAGTTTTAGTTCTAGACCAGGAATAACATAATGGGTAGGCTACTTTCTATCTGGGTATCATGCGAGCGTAACCGGGGGCGAAAGCTAGTTTTTATTCAAATTAAACTCGAGTGGTATAACCAAAGGGAGCTCTGTGCCCAGCTGTAGGCTGAAAATGGCTGAAATGATGATGATAAAATTTAATCACTTATATTCTTAGGTATTATTTTGTAATTGACGTAAATGTATTCAATTGAGCCAAATCGGTGAAACCTCTTACAAATGCTTCTGGAATAGAACGTGTCTGTAAGTGACGTATTTTTCGTTGAAGGAGCTCTACTAAATGAATTCAACATCTTATTCAAATCCGACCCCAAATCCTTCTTTCCCGCAATTTAAAATCTCCAGCCCGTTCCTTAAGGAAGGGCCCATCAAAAGCAGAGTCATTTAATCCGATTTAGGACCGTACATTAAAAAGATCGTTATAAATACACTTTACACCACAATCTGTTACCGCGTCATTCTCTACCCCCTACACCCCCCTTACTGGCGGGAGGATAACAATTTTATTTACACCACACGACGGTTAAATTGTGTAAGTACTTACAATGAAACGGGTTTCGTTGGACGCGGATAAAAGGGCAGTTATAAAGTCGTTGATTACCTAATCGTCTCAGTCGACTGAATGTCGTGTCGTTCGATTTAAGCAATCTTGAACCCCTAGCCGATTACGTCGACTAATGAGTGATAAATATTTATCGAATGGTAGATGAAAGAGTGAACTGGTTAGTATTTTTTGTTTTGCTTGAATAAGCGATATTGGTAAAGCGAAATGAAGCAATTTTTCCTCTCATATTTTCTTTTACTTTGTAAAACAGCTGTGCGCGGGCAATTTCCAGCAACTTATTACAGTTTGAACGACACATTAATCTATATTATGATTTACAATTATATTATTCATTATTACAAGGAACTCCAAACGAATCTTATCTACTCAAATTTTGCTTGGTGTGAAATTATCTCGCTGTTATCAAAATTATTATCTACCTAGAACATCGAGAACCTAGAATCATGAAAAATATTTTACCATATTTTGCTGAACAAAGATTAATCTAAAAAATGTGCATACTTTATACGATAAGGGCAGACAAATGATGAAATACCTACGCTACGAAAGGCTCAATACCGTGGTTAACCAGTCTCTAGTTTCTCCTACGGCGTAGTAAAACATTATGGAGTACAAATTAACTTAAACTAGAAGCAGCCCTATTTATATCACGCTCATCTTTTTTCTAGCACTGCATAACAACTTACTAGACTTTTTTTGTAAAACAAAAAATAGATTCACCATTACCTAATGATTTAACTCAGCGGTGCAAATTAATTTATCGATCCGTTAATCTACCAATAGAGATTGATACTCGACCCACAGGATTGGTCATATACCACGGTATGTGGCTATCTAGCTGCACCGTTAGGCTAGCAAATAGGTATGTGACACATGACCCACGACCTACCCTGGGGTCGAAAATAAGACGAATCGCCACAAATGTGACGTAATAAATTCACCAAATTGCCTTTGAAACGCCACTACAAAAAGCGTTAGTTTCTCACAAAGGTAACCAAATTGCGTTTTCAAGAGTTTTGTACACGCATGAGGTTTTTCACATTCATGATTCATGTAGCGGGCACACAGATTTTCGAACTACGAATATATATTTTATTGGCCTGAATTTTGCCGATGGTGGCAAAATTCTTATAATTTGTATTTTTTTATACATTACAATGATTGATCGATCTCTCTCAAACTCTTATTTCGGTTACAGATATTATTTTTACTTTGGAGTTCTTTGATCAATTACCAGCCCTCAATCTTCGCTTTTTACGTACCTATAAAGTATTTAATTGTTTTAGTTAACTTTTTGATCTATTTACCCAGAACCTACCTACCTATCACCATACCCACAACTTGTATGGGACCCATGTTATTTTTTCGGATCTTAATATAAAACTATCCAATAGGCGTGACAGCTCTGACCTTAAGCGGGGAATTCAATACACACACGGGGAATTTACTAGACGGACATGCCCGCGGGCATGTCCGTCTAGTAAATGTGTGTAAATGTAGTAAATGTCTAGTAAATGCTTAACCGTGATGTGCATTAAGCAAAGAGGTTGGATTTTCAATTTTTACATCCTCTTTGTAAGAAATAATAAATCATTTATTTTTATATGTATGTCGGCGCGAAAGCGTTATTTCAACAAGATAATTCAATAACAACACGTGGTTGCATGCCACGTGTCGCAAAAAGTTCTCGTTAACTGATAAAACATTGTCTAAAAATCATAAACGGATTTATCATTAGTTTATCTTTAGTCAAAATCAAGTTTAAGTCAAGTTCTAATGTCAAACCTGTTAAAAGACGTTAATTCGATAGTTTGGTACCTCTAAAAATGATTGTTAGAATAATTCCTTTAAGCTTACTGTAAAAAGTAGGGCTCTGTGTCGTCAATACAAGTTTGTTCGCTTATTCAAAACCGCGTGGTTGGCGACACAGCGCTTTGCTATAAATACGCGCCCACTGTCGACAATCGGGCAGGAAGTGGATGATCTAACCCAACAGCTGACTGCCACCATTCAGGATGCCATCTCCGCCTCGGCACTACCTCCGCCGCGCCCCCGACTTCCAAACACGCCAACCCACCTTCGCATCCTGCTCGCAGAGAAGCGAAATCTCAGGAAAGTCTGGCAACGCACCCGTCACCCCGCGACCAAGACCAAACTGAACGCTCTCTGCGACAAGGTTAAATCAGCGCTGAGCGAGGACTGCGCCCAAGCCTGGGAAAGAAGGATAGGGAACGCCTCCGATGACTGGGCCTCGCTACATAAGCTCTGCCGACAGCTCAAGGGTACCCCTACACCAAACAGACCCCTCACGCACAGCGATGGCCACCCCCGCTACCGAGCCGATGACAGAGCCGAAATCTTCGCAGAGACCTTGGAACAGCAATTCCAACCAAACCCTGACAAGGACCCGGAACACTCCAAAGAAGTGGAAGCCTATGTCCGTCTCTTCCTCTCGTCCGCCGATACAGACGACCAGACAGCCCTATTCTTCACCCCGGGGCAAGTACAGAGGACCATACAGAGGACCAAGCCCAGGAAAGCTCCAGGTGAAGACGGAATCACAAACTCCATGCTGCGTCACCTGCCACCAAAAACGATTGCCGCGATAACCCGACTCTTCAATGGAATCCTGCGCTGTGGCCACTTCCCGACGCAGTGGAAATCCGGCCGCGTGATCATGATCCCGAAGCAAGGGAAGAATATCCTGCTCCCCACAAGCTACCGGCCGATCACACTCCTCTCGGGTATCTCGAAACTGTTCGAGAAGATGATGCTTGCGTACCTGACCCCCCATATCACACCACGCCCAGAACAATTCGGCTTCAGGGCAGAGCACAGCACCACCCTCCAACTGTCCAGAGTGCTGCACCACCTAACTGCCACCCATAACAGAAACGAACACGCGGTCGCAGTATTCCTGGACATGGAGAAGGCCTTCGACAGGGTCTGGCACGCAGGCCTCATCTATAAGATCGCGAAATCCACGGCGCCCAAACAACTGGTAAGGGTTATCGCCTCTTTCTTAACGGGCAGAAACTTCCATGTTCGAGTCGACCAAGCCCTCTCAAGTAAACGCCCAATAAGAGCCGGAGTCCCACAAGGCAGCTGCCTATCGCCGGTGTGCTACTCCTGCTACACAGACGACATCCCTTGCACAGAAGATGCTCTGCTCGCACTGTACGCCGACGACGCGGCTTACATCACGAAGAGCATCTCCCCCCGCCACGCAGCGAAGAAAATGCAGCGAGTCCTGGACGAGCTCCCCGCCTGGCTGTCCAGATGGCGACTGTCTGTCAATGTGGGAAAAACACAGGCAGTCGCCTTCACCAGGAGACGCGGCCACATCAAAGAGCTGAACCTGCACGGCGAGCCCATCAAATGGGCGCGTACCGCCAAGTACCTCGGGGTCACCATTGATCGCGGTATGACCATGGCACACCACAGCACAGCCGCCCGAAACTCAGCCCGAGCAGCTAGAGCGGTCCTGAGACCAGTGCTTGAGGCAAACCTCCCGCTTCGCATGAAGATCGGCCTATACAAATCGTACATCCGCCCGCGCCTGATGTACGCCGCCCCCGCCTGGTATGCTCTGCTAGCTGAACCACACAGGGCGAAGCTACGCGCGCAGCAGAGCCTCTGCCTCAGGGAGATCGTCAAGGCGCCGCGGTATGTACGAAACGCCACCATCCAGCGGGACCTACAGATGGAGAGCCTGGACTCCTTTGTGGGCCGCCTAGCCAAGAACATGTTCAACCGGCTCGAACACTCGCAGTTCCCCCACCTGCTGCATCTAGCACCACGTCACGAAAGGCCTGACCGGAGCAAGGCCTACGCCCGCGAGCTAGTCATGGACAGTGGCAGCGAAGCGGAAGACGACTCCATGAACCCGGACCTGAACCGCAAAAGCCAAAGGCCCGCGGTCCGCCCAGCGGCCCCCCCTGCACAGGGAGGCCCCGGTGGGCACTAGGACCCAGGAAGAGGCGAAGGAGAGGCTCCTCGAGCCAACCCAATGACCCCCCGGTCGAATCCGGGGGCGGAATAACTCCGCAGCAAGGGGCCACAGCCCGAAGCTGCCACCCACACACACGCCGGCAATCGAGCATTCTCGCTCGAGCTGTCGGACAGTGCGGACCTAAACACTGCTACCCGACAATAAATTAGAACAACGTCTACTGGAGTTTCATTTCCTTCCACCATGGACATCCACCACCAGCCTGATGACAGGAGTATGTCATGGGCATCCACCGCCAGCCTGATGACAGGAGTATGTCATGGGCATCCACCACCAGCCTGATGACAGGAGTATGTCATGGGCATCCACCACCAGCCTGATGACACGAGTATGTCATGGTCATCCACCACCTGCCTGATGACAGGAGTATGTCATGGGCATCCACCACCAGCCTGATGACAGGAGTATGTCATGGGCCACCACCACCTGCCTGGTGATATGCGTGTCACGTGCGACTACCACACTGCCTTGACCTGCCTGGTGCAGAGCGTGTCACGGGCGACCACGACCTGCCTGATGACATGCGTATCATGGGCTACCACTGCAACCCCTACTTCATGGGGGACCACCACACTCTGACGACAGGAGTGACGACTGTTCCGTGAATGACGTCACTCCCCTTAACAACAACCACTTATGAGGCATATCTCTGCTCTATCACACCACATTCCTGGCTATAGGGAGTGACTTCAGTACTGTTGGTGTCTGCTGACGTCACTTCCCGTATCAACATTCATCTTTGGAGCATACTTGCTCCGTCATGTATTTTATAACTCCGACCAAATGGCCGTTAAAAATGATATTCAGTTTTTTTTACATCTTCTTTGACAATGTTTGCAGCACATATTCTGTTAATGTTATTGTCAAAAACGTTACATTAGAAAATTTAATACAAAAAAAATTACGGTTTTATTCTTAAATTTTATAATTTGCGCAATTTTCTTAATTTTTATATTAAGAACCGTCTCCTGACAACAACAAAAAAATAATTAGCGAAATTGGTCCTGCCGTTCATGCGTGATGCCGTGACCAAAGGAGGATTCTTTAGATTATTGTTCGTTCAGGCTAATGATATATTTACATCTCGTACTACTATGATAGGAGACGGATACTTGATGAATGAGTTAATGAAAATGGAAATCCTTTGGAAAATTGCTCACAAAACTGGTTGAGTTTCGTTTTGGAATACAGGCTAGAACTCCAAACAGACGGCTAATAAACTGTTGACCTTTCAACAGTTTGTGTGATAAATAACTGCATTTTATTAACTAGGTAGTTCGAGATAAACTAGAGGGTGCAAGTGGGGCAAGTGGGGCTTCATGTAAATGTCATAACCGCCACTGACGTAGAAAGCACTCATAAAATTTTACAGCTAGCTTCTTGAATGCTGTATAATTTCCATGTTTTCCATAAATTCACAATTCGAGTGAACTATTCATATGTTCAGTTTTAGTGTGAGTCGTAAAAAACTAGTTTAAATGCTCGGTCGATGTTTTAGTTGAAGCGTACTCGTAGTTATGGTGAGTTTGCATGACTGGCCGACTTTGATGTGGAAGTTTAGTATAAAGTCGGACGCGACTCACACGACCAGAGAAGAATCACGAAGACTGACGAAAGAGTATTCTAAATAAATAATAAATAATTATTTATTTAGACGTAAATTTTTGACCAACGAGCAAGCGTAGATACAAAGTAACGCTTTGACGTTGGCCAAAATCTTTCGTTACGCTTGCGAAACGTCATTGAAATATTCGTGATCTCCCTACAGTTGTGGTATTTTCAAACGTTCGAAACGTTTCGGAATAGAATCCGACAGCGACGATTGAGCCGTAATAATATCAAGTGTCGGCCTGTATCGTGTTGTCTTAGCGATCTTTTGAGATCTTAAAAATCAATAGGAAAAGAAATAGAATCAAACAAAAACTCTCAAATTTAACTCGTAAACTTTTCCATTGTTTTGAAATCCCTTACTCGTTTAATAATCCTTAGCTTTGGCTGGAACTTAATTCTTGGAAATAGATATGATTGTGGTATTGGACATAATAATTAATATAATAACACATCCCGTTTATTAATGGAAATTTGACTTATAAATACGTAGATAGCTCGTTTTTATTTTATGCTCGTTTTGTAGATAGGTACTCGATTGCTTTAACAAATTTCATATATTGTTGCTTGCTGTCTTCATATATTCTTAGAAGTAGTTTATTTCCACAAAACGGCACATAAGTATATTTCAACACAAAGCTTGTTGCCTCCTCAATAAGAACCATAATTTTTACGTAAAATAGTTTTTCATAGTGATTCCTTATGACCCGAATTCAAGCACAGGGTGCCTAGTGCGAGTTTTTTTACCAGCTCGATCGCGTTTGCGTTTACAGAAATTTTTATGGAAAGGAGTCGGTGCCACGCGTTTTTCACTAGATGGCGCTATCTCGATTCCATATTAATTTGCGTAAACGCAAACGCGATCGAGCTGGTAAAAAACTCGCACTAGGCACCCTGATCTCAAAACTGATTGTGACTCTAGCACTTTTTTTGACAGTTCTCAATACAAATCTCTGCTCTGGAGGCCTAGTGGGATTTTTCTACCAGCTCAATCGCGTTTGCGTTTACGCAAATTTATATGGAATCGAGGTAGCGCCATCTAGTGAAAAACGCGTGGCACTAACTCCTTTCCATACAAATTTCTGTAAATGAAATTTTCGTTTATTTACATTTATTTTTATTTAGAATTTAAAAAATATTCAGATTGTAGTGGTCGGTGGTACTTCCGCCTAGTACCAGTGCCGCAGCGCTATTGGTTGATACCAGCAGCGCTGCGTCATTGGTTAATTTGATATTTTTTTTTGTAAAATGGCCGGGCGACCCGCCATCTTTCTTTTCTTTGGAAAAATCGGGCATTCGTCTAGAAAGTGTGATCGAGGTAACACCTTGGAGAGGACTTGCTGTAAAGCTTGTAAAGTTCAATATATATATATATATACTAAGTATTTAAAAATTATAAATTGTGCGGTAATGTAAAAAAAAGAGGCTAAGTATTGTGTCAATATCTTTAATTGTAAATTATATTGATTAAATATGGTGATATCCTTTAACCCTACTGTTTTATTTCTAGTTCGGTTTACAGCTCTGATTTCAACTTAGGGGTAGATTGACAATGGTTCTTAGTCAGAATAATGTTTTTTCTCATATTCCTCACAATTCTGCGTGAACTACTCGTACACGTACAAATCTCAATCAGCAATATCGTGACATAAATTTGTAAAAAGGTACCTACATATTGTGTACTAGCTGACCTGCCCGCAACTTCGTTTGCGTGTATACTTTTGTATAGTCCGTTTTCATGTAAAATGTTGCCTGAATATGGTTATTTTACACCTAACCCTAAATATCTACGGAATAAAAAGTACCAACTTACATTGCCTACATTACCAGGTTAGGTCCGGGTAGATACCCGGACCCGCCCCCATCCCCGTTCCCGTTCCCGTTCTCGCTTTCGCTTCCGCTGCCTTTTCCGAGTCCGTTCTCACTCCCTTTTCCGTTAGCGACCCGTCGCCAAGTCACAGCCAGTTAACAAGTATAGGTATCATGAGTTTTTGTATCCCTTACTTGAAAAATTATTGGTTCCCCGTGCAAACTTTAATAATCCCCTATCTGTCCTTTCCATCTAAATCTAGTAACACTTAAACACTCTCGTTCTAGGGTGAAGCTGCTGATCGATCCGCTGCTGCGAGGCTCACAGCCAACGTGCGAGTGTCTAGTGTATAACACTTAATTTGAGTGCTGAAAACACACTTGTTCTAGGGTGCGAGCTGCTTAATCCGCTGCTGCGAGGCCTACAGCCAACGTGCTAGTGTCTGGTATATAATACTTTATAATCCTGAAAACACACTTGCTCTAGGGCGCAAATTGCTGCTCGAACCATTGCTGCGAAGCTCGCAGTCAACGCGTTAATGTATAATGTTTAACACCGAGTGCTGTAAACACACATTGTTAAGGCATTTAGGCGTGAAAACGTAAAAGAAAGACAGACAGTCACTTACTGTGAGCAGGCATATAGGTACGTATGCCATAATCGCGTATATCCTGTTTTTTTCAGTTCTGTGTTACGGAGATCTTAGGTATAGGCCCCACTTGTCTGACCTGGCTCGGGCATGGCACGGGCGCTTTCCTATTCCATTCAAATTTAATACAAAATTCATGGAAATAAAGCACAATTTAGCTCGGACGACTTCGCGTCATAAGCACGTCCGATCAACGACATACCGTGTGTCCTAAATTGTGCTTTATTTCCATGCATTTTGTATGAAATTTGAATGGAATAAGAAACCGCCAGTGCCTTGTCTGCGCCCGACGCTAGTCACATTCATCGGGCACGGACGTGGCGCGGACATGGCACAGGCGGTTTCCTATTCCATTCAAATTTCATACAAAATGCATGGAAATAAAGCACAATTTAGGCCACACGGTATGTCGTTGCTCGGACGTATGACGCGCCATTTCGGCGCCCGCGCCCGATCGCCGCCAGATGGGCGTCCGATGGCCGCCAGATCGTAGTATGTACTTGCTTGCGACATACGTCTGTTAGTGATGTAAAAATGCGTGACGAATGACGATATCGAATTTAATATTGAATTTTGTGAATTGATTGTAAATGCAACGCTTTATGATCATTGTCGTTCCGATTATTGTAACTGAAATGTTCAAGATAAATTGTGGCTGGAAATCGGAAAGAGATTAAACTAAACCGGTATCAAGATTTTTTTATGTAATACCCATGGTAATACTAGCTGATCCTTGTGCAAATTCGTTTGCGCGTATTTTCTTCATCTGTATCAGGGCCCGATTTGGTAACCCGATGAAGAGGTTTTCGGCAGAGTTTTTCCAAAAGCTTAGTTAACCCTCTCCGTATGGGTTTACACTATTATTTGATGGGATAAACCATTCAAAACCCTTTTGATTAGGTTACCTGATCATGAGGGTTATCAATAGTATTGGATTTTGGTATTATTCCAAAACCCATTCCTTAGGGTTACCCTTTTTATCATTGTAACACGGGTTATACGTGGGTTATAGGAGATAAAGGAGAAAAAATATTCGGTCAAAAGATGAAAATTAATTGCGGTAATTGTGTTCTAAGCATTGAGGGCGGAAATGCAGACTACTAATTGTTTTTATTACGCAATAATAATTATATTATAATAAAATTGGAATAAATTTTCAATGACAGCTGTCAAACTTAAATCGACCATATCTCGAGAACTACTCATTTTAGACTTGCCTTTACTAGCTCAAATGATAGCTATTGACATGAACTTAATTTTCGATGACAGCTGTCAAATTTAAATCGACCATATCTCGAGAACTACTTATCTTAGACTTGCCTTACTAGCTCAAATGATTGCTATTGACATGAACTTAATTTTCGATGACAGCTGTCAAACTTAAATCGACCATATCTCGAGAACTACTCATCATAAACTTGCCTTTACTAGCTCAAATGATTGCTATTGACATGAACTTAATTTTCGATGACAGCTGTCAAACTTAAATCGACCATATCTCGAGAACTACTTATCTTAGACTTGCCTTTACTAGCTCAAATGATTGCTATTGACATGAACTTAATTTTCGATGACAGCTGTCAAATTTAAATCGACCATATCTCGAGAACTACTCATCTTAGACTTGCCTTTACTAGCTCAAATGATAGCTATTGACAAGACCTTAATCGGTGACAGCTGACAAACTTAAATCGACCATATCTCGAGAACTACTTATCTTAGACTTGCCTTTACTAGCTCAAATGATTGCTATTGACATGAACTTAATTTTCGATGACAGCTGTCAAATTTAAATCGACCATATCTCGAGAACTACTTATCTTAGACTTGCCTTTACTAGCTCAAATGATTGCTATTGACATGAACTTAATTTTCGATGACAGCTGTCAAACTTAAATCGACCATATCTCAAGAACTACTCATCTTAGACTTGCCTTTACTAGCTCAAATGATAGCTATTGACAAGACCTTAATTTTCGATGACAGCTGTCAAACTTAAATCGACCATATCTCGAGAACTACTTATCTTAGACTTGCCTTTACTAGCTCAAATGATTGCTATTGACATGAACTTAATTTTCGATGACAGCTGTCAAATTTAAATCGACCATATCTCGAGAACTACTTATCTTAGACTTGCCTTTACTAGCTCAAATGATTGCTATTGACATGAACTTAATTTTCGATGACAGCTGTCAAACTTAAATCGACCATATCTCGAGAACTACTTATCTTAGACTTGCCTTTACTAGCTCAAATGATTGCTATTGACATGAACTTAATTTTCGATGACAGCTGTCAAACTTAAATTGACCATATCTCGAGAACTACTCATCTTAGACTTGCCTTTACTAGCTCAAATGATAGCTATTGACAAGACCTTAATTTTCGATGACAGCTGTCAAACTTAAATTGACCATATCTCGAGAACTACTCATCCTAGACTTGCTTTTACTAGCTCAAATGATTGCTATTGACATGAATTCAATTTTCGATGACAGCTGTCAAACTTAAATCGACCATATCTCGAGAACTACTCATCATAAACTTGCCTTTACTAGCTCAAATGATTGCTATTGACATGAACTTAATTTTCGATGACAGCTGTCAAACTTAAATCGACCATATCTCGAGAACTACTTATCTTAGACTTGCCTTTACTAGCTCAAATGATTGCTATTGACATGAACTTAATTTTCGATGACAGCTGTCAAATTTAAATCGACCATATCTCGAGAACTACTCATCTTAGACTTGCCTTTACTAGCTCAAATGATAGCTATTGACAAGACCTTAATCGGTGACAGCTGACAAACTTAAATCGACCATATCTCGAGAACTACTTATCTTAGACTTGCCTTTACTAGCTCAAATGATTGCTATTGACATGAACTTAATTTTCGATGACAGCTGTCAAATTTAAATCGACCATATCTCGAGAACTACTTATCTTAGACTTGCCTTTACTAGCTCAAATGATTGCTATTGACATGAACTTAATTTTCGATGACAGCTGTCAAACTTAAATCGACCATATCTCAAGAACTACTCATCTTAGACTTGCCTTTACTAGCTCAAATGATAGCTATTGACAAGACCTTAATTTTCGATGACAGCTGTCAAACTTAAATCGACCATATCTCGAGAACTACTTATCTTAGACTTGCCTTTACTAGCTCAAATGATTGCTATTGACATGAACTTAATTTTCGATGACAGCTGTCAAATTTAAATCGACCATATCTCGAGAACTACTTATCTTAGACTTGCCTTTACTAGCTCAAATGATTGCTATTGACATGAACTTAATTTTCGATGACAGCTGTCAAACTTAAATCGACCATATCTCGAGAACTACTTATCTTAGACTTGCCTTTACTAGCTCAAATGATTGCTATTGACATGAACTTAATTTTCGATGACAGCTGTCAAACTTAAATTGACCATATCTCGAGAACTACTCATCTTAGACTTGCCTTTACTAGCTCAAATGATAGCTATTGACAAGACCTTAATTTTCGATGACAGCTGTCAAACTTAAATTGACCATATCTCGAGAACTACTCATCCTAGACTTGCTTTTACTAGCTCAAATGATTGCTATTGACATGAATTCAATTTTCGATGACAGCTGTCAAACTTAAATCGACCATATCTCGAGAACTACTCATCCTAGACTTGCCGTTACTAGCTCACATGATAGCTATTGTTAAGATCTTAATTTTCGATGACAGTTTTTAGTTTGACAGCTGTCATCGAAAATTAAGATTTTATTAGTAGCTATCATTTGAGCTAGTAATGGCAAGTCTAGGATGAGTACTTCTCGAGATATGGCAAATTCAAGTTTGACATATGTCATTAAAAATAAAGATCTTGTCGATAGCTATCTTTTGAGCAATTAATGGCTAGTCTAGGATGAGTAGTTCCAGAGATATAACCATTTACAGATGAATTTGTAGAATGAATTTCGAGTGGAGCTTTGAGTTGAGTTGAGTGTGATAGTGACAGTGACAATCCAAAATTATTATTCAAAATAGTTTTGAAGGTCATATTTTTTCTTTTTAACACGTTGACTGCGGGTCTCGGACATAACGCTTTACAAAATGCTCATTATGTGTACTGTTGGCTTTGCCTAATAAATACAATAAAAATAAAAAATAACGCTACGCAGAGTACTCTGCGATGATGCCCTATGAAAACTGACTGAAACACATTTTTTTCTTTTTAACATGTTGGCTGCGGGCCTCAGTCATGACATAACTGATGACTTATGAAAACTGAAACACCATTTTTTTTTTCTTTTTAATATGTTGACTGCGGGTCTCGTATATGACAAAGCATACTCTGTGATGATGACCAATGAAAACTGACTGAAACACAGCACTTTCCTTATGTTTTCAAAACTTTTCTTTAATGCAGTGACGCTCTTCCTTCAACCAAATAAAGCGATCCGAACTAATACCTAATGATTGATGACATAAATCAAGAGTCAAAATCTAAATTCCCCCACCCAGTGTCAGGCGTAATGATAAACATTGTGTAACATTCAAAAAAACCTATCAAGAGGTAACTATATTCATTCGTTTAACCTCATAAGAGGGTAACCCTATCGACTGAAAACCAAAAGGAACGGGTTACACTTTCGCTTGTGTTATGAAGGAGGAATAAAGGAGAAGGGAAAGGAGAATACCCAAACGAAAGGGTAATCCCGTCAACTGTATAACCCAATGAAGGGGTTTCACTTTCGAAGCAACTAGCTCGAAATCGGGGTTGTACGGGCCCTGATCTGTATATTAATTAATTGTATCCACGAGAGCAAGAGCATCTTCGTCTTCTGAGGATGACATGCTGACACATCGATAACGGACAACAGACTGCACTACACCTGTGCCTCTGTCACGTCATTTCTGCGTCATGTCCGAGCCATGTCCGCGCCATGCCCGTGCCATGTCCTCGCCACGTCCGTGCCACGTCCGCGCCATGTCCGCGCCATGTCCTTGCCCGATATGTGTGACCTGGGCCTTAGGTATAACTGTGAGCAGGTATGTGTGCTAACACAATGTTCGATTGGACTTACTTTTGACTACCCCCGACTAACTTAGTATTAGTAGTAGGTTACTTACGTGTGCCTAAGAACAAAAAGCAAGTGGAAACACTAATATTTGCATTGATAACGCGATCTATTTTATCCAATCTGATCTGAACTACGACGTCAATGAAACCTTCTATCATTCTTACCATAAGTATAGCTAGGCCACGCTAGGCCTAAACCCAGCAGTGGGTAAAATCGGGCTGCGGATGATAATAGGTCAAAAATGCAGAAAAATTATTTACATCATACCAAAACTATGAGTAGGTATGATACACTTTTATATCCCCAACTTGAGAAATGATTGGTTCACCGTACAAAACTACCCTTCCCATAACCCTTCCTATCTTCTATCTCTATATAAAAATTTATTAAAATCGGTTCAGCGGGTTAGGCATCAAAGCGTAATACACAGACATACAAACAGATTTACTTTCGCATTTATAACATTAGTTAGGATAGCAAAGTCGTGATGCACGATTTATTCTAAAAATATTACGGCTCCCGCGCAACAAATAAAGGCAAACAAAGTTGCGGGTGGGTCAGCTAGCGTTGATACCGCGATCCAATAACCTCGTCACTCGCATAAGGCTAACCTAGGCCGTCGATTCAATACAAAAGTTAGTTGACCATGTTTTCAACTTACTGAACTACGATGTCAACGAAACTCTAAGAAATGGAAGGTCATGTTGTAATGGTTATTAACTTTTCTATTATTGACCTATTTCAAAAACTATACATTCTAGAATTAAAATAAAAACCATTTTAGAATGTACAAACAATTTTTTTTTTGCCCATTTGGGACTCCATACCTTGATGACCCCCTGTCTGATGTAACTCATATACTTCCCAGCAATAATTTCATTTAAAAAAAACTTATCGACCCACCAAATTGTATGCAAAATAGATCACTAGTTCGAGAGTTATGCTCGGACAAACATATATACAAACTTACAATTCTACCTCATTATATAGTAAGTATAGATTTGAGTCGCGTCTGATATTTTGCTAAAAGCCATCTAAAAACTACCGACATTATCTTCTAAAAATATGTAATTGTGACTTTTGCGTGGGATTGATTAAATTATAATAGTAGGCCGGTCTTGTCATAAAAATATAGTCTTAATATTGTTTGTATCGAGAAGTAATAAGTAAACCGAAAGACATCTTCAGAATTAGAATATTCACTGAATGAAAAGAAACTTAGAAGCTAAACATAAAATGATGAATCAATATTTTTGCATCAATGCCGGTGACAAGCACGTGCGTAGTAACACTTTTGGGTTTTTTTCTATCCAATCCATCGCGACAACGACGTCTCTATACCTACGTGTAAAAATATTCAGTTTTCCTTTCGGAATTCTTAATTTGCTATGTAAATTTTTTTTTACAAACTCATTGATTCGATCGCATTGTACACATTATAGCCATCGAGATTATATCCCACTAATGTATATAAATTTACAATATTAACTAATCATCATCATCCTCCGCCTATAGTAGTTCACTGCTGAACATAGGCCTCCCCTAATGAGCGCCCTGTTCTGAGTTCGAAGCATTAAAGCAAACTAAATTACAAAGCAATATTGAACCTTAGGTTCACGATTTTTGCTTAATAACCAGATCCTTTTCTGTGAATTTCGTCAAGAAAATACCAAAGTCAACATCACATTCTATAATAATTTTATTATTTGAACAGGGCTCATGGTAACGATGTTTTCAAAAGATATACTTAGATATACTTACCTACTTATAGTTATCCATTGCTAAAAGATAGCCCTGTCTATCATTATCTATTTTTAGTTTGTCATTATCCAACGGTGAGAGATGGCAATAGTCTATAAGCATTGTTGAAATTTTGACAGATTCATAAACCTAAGTAAGGGTCTGCTTTGTTCATTACTTTTATGCGCAACCATATAAAACGGATAAATTTGCACTAATTCTTACCTAATTAATAAACTGCTTGGAACATGGGCACGGAACCAACTGGCACTGGACCCTCGCACTAAATCGCATCCAACTCTTATAAAATGCTACTTTTATGAACACCATCAGCGAGAGTCAAATTCAATTATAAAAATGCACCGGGTTCATAAACAACTCTGTTTACAGTTGTGGCGTTAAAATGTGGGTTGAAACCTGCCAAATTCGTCTGGTCAATAAACTATACGTACTTATTTTATTTATTGCTTTTCATTTGACTGATTACCTATTTACGAGTATTAACTTCTACTTAATAGTAGATATTAACGTATCACCGTTTTCAAAAACTTCCAACAATATATCGTGACGACACATGACAAATTGTCGCGACAGATTTTGATTGCTCTAGTCTAGATGTAATGAGTACTTTAGGGTTAGCACGCCAACCTCTTGTTCGAACTTGTTTCTGGTTGGGAAGTAAGAAGTGCCTACGGCATTAAGCCCACCTTTTGTAACATATTTAAAGCCTGTGCAATAAAGTGTACAAACAGACGATAGCATTCAATTTTGCTCCCCCGATAGACGACAATGAGGATGACATTGTCGTCTATAATATTAATAATGTGAACACGCTTTAAGGAGTCATATATAACTTGCTACACTTGCTGTAAGCAAAACTATGAAACTTATTAGTTAAATAAATCAATGAGCATCTCGATATCGGAATAGGGAACCAATAAAACAGAAATAAGGAGGTAGGCAGGGTAAGTCGGCGATAGTGCCGCGGCAGTTACCGCGAGCTATGGCCCATAAACGTCAGGTTGCTGGCCACTCGTTACCGCCTTGTTTAGAGCAACAGCAGATCTCACACAGTTTAGTCGATATGAGAAAGATAACTCTGCCAACTTTACTTCAGACTGTTTCTCGAGCTTTGTTGTTGGAAACAACACACGATTCAAAGTGATCATTGAATCTTATAGAATCCCGCTAGTTTTAAGAAATTGTTGTTTTAAAAAAAAGACGTGTGGCACTCGGGGACTGCCGCGGTAAAGCTATTGCATAGCATTTTGTATCAACTTATGCAATTATAATTATTTATTTATTTTATTTATGCAGTATTTCTTTTTCTTTGATATTAATTCAAGTTACTCTTTTTGAGCGTGGTGACCGATAAGAAAACAATTTTTTTTCTTTTATTAAATAAAAATACGTCTAGTTGCACGCACACAAACACCGTGTCGAAGACTGCCGAAAAGAAACGACATTAGACAATGCACGGCCTTCAAGCCACACCTCCGTGCCCGTCGGAGTGGGGAGCGTGAGGTTTTTTTTCGTTACGGAATTTCTGGATTCAGTCCCCGCGCTCAAGGCCCTCGATAGAAGCTATGCAATAGCTTAAAAACATTCACATAATGTTTGTTCCTCTTTCATTAATAGATTTCTTTCTCTTCTGACGCATTGAGGTGAACTTGCACGTCAGTTCAGGTTCCTTGCTTAGATCTAGTTCTACATGCTTTAGGAAACTACTTATGTGAAGTAGAATCTATTAAAGAATATTTGAGTTTGGTCAATTGGAATGCTTTTATTTAAACGAAATTATGTACAATATTCACAACAAAATAGGCACAAGTACCTGTGAGTATTTATACAGCTTCTCGCTCTGTTCCCATATGTTCCATGTTTCGGCTTCAGATCAAAAGTACAGAAAAACACCCTTTATTCAAGAGTAGTCCTTATTTAAGCCTATTTGTTACTAGTTTCCACCCGCGGCTTCGCTCGCGTGGTACCGGGATAAAAGTAGCCTAGGTGTTAATCCAGATCACAAACTATGTATATTCCAAGTTGCATCTAAATCCATTCAGTAGTTTTTGCGTGAAAGAGTAACAAGCATTCATCCATTCATCCATACATCCATACTCACAAACTTTCGCATTTATAATTTTGTATATAGTAGGATTCCTGGTATACAACTAAATTATATGTAAAATTTCAAATTAACCGTTCCGTAGTTTTGGCGTGAAGGAGGATTACAAACTTTCTCGTTTTACGTTTCTCGTTACGTTTTAAAATCTTATAATAGGATTTAGAACGACCAAAGTATTTTTAAAGATTTTCACCAAACTTATCGTTAAACATAAAGTAACTGTCCCTTTCTTATAGATTCTGATAATAGGGATTAAAGGACTTTTTATAGACTTTCCCTTGCGTTGCCTGTGCCATTAGTTTTTTTAGTTTGCTGGCCAGGTCCAGAAACCCAGTCAAAATTCCGGTTTGCTTTAAAATTAAATTGTAAAACCTACGTTTTAAAATAGTAACTTCACATGGATTTACAATTTACTTAAGATTGGTTATTTTAGTTAACATGTATAGGCCTACCTTGTTTTTACATTCTGTGACCATTCCCCCAGTGACAAAATAGTTCCCCACATACGTCCGTTTAGTGTTAAGTTCGGCACGCGTTTATCTCGTTTTGTTTATTTCAGACACATCCTATTAAATAGAAACTACCTACACTTATATTATGAACTATACAAAGAATACCTACGTCCTATAGCTATCTTAATGTGGGCGGCCTAGTTACTACGTACAAACACATAAAATGTACATGGTTACATTACTCTTCAGTTTTGAGAAAGGATAGAGTTACTAGTGGCGCTGTTATCTTCTTGAGTAAATTTAACTATTTAAAAGAGAAATAATAGGTATTTACTTAAAAAAATACCGTTCTATAGTGCAGGCCATTCAAATCTGTTCAAACTTTCAGCTCATTATTAATGAGTAGGATACGAGTGTTACTTAGCCGGTAGCAATAAACCATTATAAATACTTCAAATTTAGTTATTCTGTGTGTTATTTAGAATTTAGTAATATTGAATTTCCTTTTTAACTACCGACCAAACATATAATGAAGGTGGTTAAAATGAAGTTGCATTTTGTAAAGGTGTCAGGCCACAGGGACGTTAATCTCCGCAGGCCGTGAACACGTCACCCACGACTGTGTGGCGACACTGTGTTGACACGTCGTCTAGTGTGGTCGGGCTGAAGTGGAAACTGCTATCGTTCAGGACACCTTTTTACCATCCCCGTTACCAACGAAAATGATAAGCCCTGTATTATAAACTAAGCAGGCCAAAGTTTCAGGGATAAAGATCTGATTGTCATTATAGACAGGCGCGAAAACTGTCAAAACTCTACGGAAATTAGACAGTTCTCGTGATATTGTCTAATGTGTTATTATTATAGTTTTATTTTATGTGAATCAAGGCCCGTACCTTTATATAAGCTAGTGGCAAACTCTGGTTCATGTCTTGTGTCTATGTATCAAATAAATCAACTGAAACGGGTTTTATTGATAAAACGCATACCTACTTAATTCCCTTTTTTTCTTTATGCACCACCAGCAGATTATTCAGTCCACTGCTGGACAAAGGCATCCAAAATGGGCACTTCCTATATGGGAGGCCGATAATCTCTACGCTGGTCATGTAAGTTGGGGATCGCAGGGTACAGCTCCTCGGACCAGCACCCACGCTGCTGCGTCAGCGACTAGGCGATTGCTGTGCTCGTGTAAGTCAAGTGTCACCACGGGCACCCTTGGGATTCCTTTTGTTACTTTATAGGCTATTAATATTTTATGTCAAGCAATAGCATGATGTACACATAGCGGTGCCCGTTGATCGATCAATAGGAGTATCTTTCCTCAAACATTGTTTCAAATTCTATTTACTTACGTAGACGTGACCAAAATCAACATTACCATAATCGAAAATGTTTTTCATAATAATTATTTTACAATAAAATAAACACAATAATATTTTTACTGTGTTTATTTTATTGTTGAAAATTTGACTTGGCATAGGAATTTTATCAAGAATTCTTAAGAGAAAAACACAGACACAGGCTTACGAATATAATCTCCATGGATTCCAGATTTCTGATTCCATTATGAGATCGTCTTGGGATTAAATGAATATTATGAACACGATACTGTGGCCCTTGAGAGTGCCTTTTGATGGTTGGTAAAATAACTAGGCAGGTTAAAATATTTATTTATAAGAAAATACGACTATTTTTAAGGTTTTCAGGACTATACTGTCCTGGATGAGATTGGTTTAAGCGATAAGGGCACCCTTTATACTATTATGTATAACGCATATTTACTCTGTTAAATTACTCGTATATGGTGTTCATTTAATATACCTAATAACTTTATATTTTAAGTAAACGGTCAAGTCGAAAAAACTACGTATGAAATTAAGCCTTGCATTTCCGAATTAACAAGCAGATAGTAGATATATTTACCTGGCGAATGAAAACTTGGGTCTAAGGCACATTATGGACAATCCAAACTTAATAATTATAAATGTTAATGTGAATTTCTTTATTTCTTTATTTGTTACGCTATCACGACAAATAACTTAACTTACACACACTTATAACAGGTTATCAAGAAATTTTGCGAACACGTTGTCCGGGGTACAGAGAAAGACACAAAATTGAATTGAATTATATTTTATTCGTAACGAAAGTTAATGTAAGGCAATAAATTTAGATCTTTATAAAAAAACATACAAAGGAAATTTCACATCTAACACAACTGAATAATGTCTCAAAACCTGAAAACAGAGGCAATAATGTTATCGCGGTGTTGTTACAAATAAGGATCCAACTCAGCAGTAAATTGCTTATGGTACCTTTCATCCAGAAAAAAGTACTGTTTCCGAGGAATAATAACTTTAAGAGGGATTGTTAAAATTTTCATGAATGCAAGCGAAGCTAACAAAAGCTAGTAATATTTATATATAGTTATGGTCGTCGGGATAATAGTTCCTTTTGTGGCCATGCTGATTCATTACCTCTAAAGTTTATCCAGTCACACGCCATACCTCTTATACCTTTAGGAGTACCTACGCTGTTTAGATCATCATTATCAGGTAGCTTCGTCACCGTTATAAAATTCTAATAACAGAAGAATGTATGTTACTGAATAGTAATAACTACAAAAAACGTTTTTTAATTTGTATCAAAAATATTCTCCGATCAGTGTTTGAAACCACGATGTTAGGAACGGAAGCTCAAAACTCGGATCCACAGGAAACGGAAATGTCGCGTGTAAGCGACGTTTTCAATTGTTAGCAAATACCTATTAAGTTCGCTTTGTCTGTATTGTTTCCCGCTCTTCCGTTACTACGAAATGGGATTTTGAAACACGACAACTACAAATTAACATAAGCTTAGATCAGCGACAAGCTGTACCTGGACTTTTCTTGACCTAAGTAAATATTTTAAACTTAGATTGTTAAATTGACTCTTTCAAACCTTTGCTTCCTCAAAACTATTGTAATACAAATTAAAAATCAGAGTAAAATCCAATTTGTACATTTTAAATTTTTCGATTAAATGTTTAGAAATATTTTTGTTTACAACAAGCCAAACTATGGATAGCTATCCACCATCCATCCTTCCTGCCTACGTTTTGATAAGGTGAATAAAAAAGGCTTGTTGTTATTATACAAAAATATTTCTCAAACTTTTTATTACATTTCATGAAATTTTTATCCGTTTAAGTTACCTTACGAAGGAAAATAAACAAAAATATATTTAACTTTATCCTACCTAGATAACTAATTGATTCAAAATAATTATTTCCACCATTTCTTCATTTTCCTAAAAACAAGAATATCATACACATTCCATACATAAAATACCATTATACTCGTGTTAAAAGCTGTTTTTATTTTCACAGGCAACCTCGAGCGATGAGCTCGTCTCCAGCAATGCCAGCTCAGGATTATACCTGCTTTTGTTCACCATAATAGATGAAAGGGTCTTTAGAAAGGTAAAAGGCCTCGGTAGTCCATCTGCGTGTATAGAATTTGCAAGCAGGCAGGGACGTCGCTAGTCTAATTTCTAGTACGTTTCAAACGATGGTATGAAAGGGCTTGCAATAGAAAGTGTCTTTCTTGTGGCACATTCTGTTGATCATTGAGTTCAGATTGGTCCTGAAAATAGTTTATAGATGGTGAATATTTTTTTAGTTGAGAAAGTAACAGCGATACGAAACAAGTATGAATAATTGATTGTATTAAAATTATGAACCTTGGTTAAATAATATGAACAATACTACACACTACTACAACAATAAGTTTCTACTTTTCTATCGAAGCATAACTGCTTGATGGGAACAATAACAATAGGTAGGAAATTGACACACACTTGCTTGTATGTAAGCATACATTTATTCAGCAAGCAAGCATTCATTTTATGCGAATTCATTAATAATACCAACTTTGATGAAGTAACTAAGTACCTAATTTTGTCTTCCACACACACACACACACATCCACATCAGCCTATATCAGTCCACTGCTGGACATAGGCCTCCCCTAATAAAGGGGGATATACCAATAATCCCCACGCTGGGCATGCGGGTTGGGGATCGCAGGGCACAGCTTCTCGCACCACCGACGCTGCTGCCCGTCGGTTGCCAGGGGATTTAGCTGTGCCTATGTAGGCTGTGCTATGCCGCAATCAGCCGGTCTCCAGAGCCCCGTTCGTTGTTTAGCAGGGTGCACAGGTGAGGTTGGCTTGGGTTCCGAATATAGAGGTTGGAACCTCGTACACCCCAAGTAAGTAAGTAGTACTAAGTACCTAATTTTGTCTAACTCAAAGTGATATCGTAATTGTTCGTACTACTAAAATACTAACTAAAACTAAAATACTGGATTATGTTGATGGCACATACATATAATACTTTTCAAAATTATATTGAAATTCAGGCTTTTACACTGGTTTTACAAATATTTTTTCATTAAATTGGTTGGCGCGGGCTTAGTTGTCTAGTTTGAAATGTGTGTTCATAGAACCGCCGCATCTAGGTACGTGATTTTGCGGTCTCTTCATTTGTTCTATAACACGTCATGTGCCGGCTGCCAGCCAATAGAGGCGGCGGCGTTCAAAACCTATGTCGCTGTTAAAGCGTCAACAGTAATCATTACATTATTACTATTTTCAAAACTTATGCAAGAGGGTGCTAGCAGCTGCAATTTACTAAAGAAAATTACTAGATAGTGTACATAGTTTCGCCAGAATTTAATAGGATTCCAACACCAAATTCTCCTAGTTTCTATAAGGAAAATATATGGACAAAATTGTAACCAATTACTCTGGCAGGTGGTTGAAGTATTTCTCAACGCCCCATCGTTGATACCACTGTATTTAGCCAAATAACAATATATACAGTCCGCAACAAAATTCGATTAACAAAATGTGTTTTCAAAATAATTCTTACTTGAAAATGCCTATTAAATCAATAACTTCATAAATTAAAAAGGAAATCATCATGTTACGCTTTTTAATTTAGTTAGAAATTTTACCTTGCAGAATGATAGCAATTTCCAAAACAATAAGTATCAATCTACTTTTGTCACCACGTAATGTGGTGGAAAATAAGTTTTTTTTTGTGTTTTGCACTGTCTAAGAAATTAATCTATTTAACTTCGTATGTGCTATTACCATTTTCTAGCGTTCGTGATGTGGCTTGCTTCGCAGAATCATGTTGGTTATGAAACACTCCACCCGGTCACTCTTTGGATGTGTGACTCTTAACTGAATTTTAGATCTCAGCCCTTCAGTGGTTCGAAAAGTACATTAAGATGTTGGTCCCGCTTTAGTCATTAATATTTGTCGGTCTAAAAACTGAACAAAACTAAAAACCAGAGTTGGCCACAAGTTAAGAAGAAGAAGGAAGAAACCAATTTCCATATATTCGTAATTAATATCTGACTAAAATTTAACTACAAATAACAATAACACTCGTACTCAAATAGTATTTGATATAATTGTTTGTGTTGCGTACATAGCCAATAATTAGCCATAAATAAATTAACTAATGAATGAATTAACAACGTCGGTATAATAGCAAATTAACAAGATAATACAAAATAGTTACAATTAACTCAATTTAGATAAACACCAATCAGCTTCTATTAGGGCTATATTTCACCGGGACACCATGGCGGTGCAACCAGTCGCCACTATCAACAAAATGTAAGGTTCAGTAAGTGTATGGTTCGGTTGCGCAACCAAACGGACACCAGGTGAAAAACTCTCTATAGAGCTAATTTGTTGGTAGCGGCGACTGGTTGCGCCGCTATGGTATCCCGGTGAAATAAAGCCCTTAGGTTTTAAACAAAGCTTTATTATAATCAAGGCAAAACAAATTGTTCTTGGTAAGTTTGAGTTAATAAGTTATCCCGAAAAGAGGAAAACCTACTCCCGGTTAACATTTGTTCAAAGAATTTTTGTAACTAGTCGTTTTTCATTTAACTGGATTTTAAAGTTACGCCATAATTGACCTCAAAAATTTTAAGGCAGCCCTAGAACAGTTGATTTAAAGCCTAGCAACCCTAGAACTGTTAATTTTGTTAAACTATGTTCCTGACTCAATGATGATGATATTTGTAGCTCTATCACATTTTATTTTTATTTTTAGGGCTGCCGCACACAAAACAAAGACAATCTTAAATATTAATATTTTCATGAAGAAAGTTTAAATCACGCATTTTTATCTGAGGTTCTCACAACTTGTGTCAATGGCTTCACTACTGGAAGGAGGAAAAAAATTATCTTATTATTCTATTCTATTCTACATTTTTTCAGTAAGTACAGTACGGGACGCTGGGACAATTTTAAATAGCTTCAAATTAAAGCTATTTCTATTCGCCCTAAAATCGCACACGTTAATCAAATCACGTGAATACCGGAATCAATATTCAATAGGCACGCGAAATTAATTCAATTTCCACTCAAAGACAGTTTAAATTAAAATTTAACAGTCGTGTTGTGTAATTGTATCCATTTTGTGTAATTGTTCTGCTCTGTGCTTTCTCTTGAACCAAACCCTACCAATATTATACAAGGTCGAAGTTTGCAAGTGAAATGTGAACATATGATATGTATGATTGTGCCTCCTTCATGTTAAAACTATTGAACGGATTTAGCAATAATTTTGCACATAAATTTAGTTCTAGACCATAAATAACATAATTTAAGCTACTTTCTATCTGGATACTTTGTATTTAGTTACGCGAGCTAAGCTAGTATTTAAAAGTCTACATGGCTGTCTGGTGGCTTTTGTTTAGTTGGGCGAGCTCATTGGAATAAATGACAAGAAATGCAAACCACCTTAAACAGTGTCAAAATAAAGTAACCACCACAGGTGACCACTTATTGATGGCGAAAACGTAGCATTGAAACTAATTTTCATTTTGAAATAATCCTAAATTATTATCTCTTTTATTTTAACTGGCCTGCTTTGAGTATGGCACATGATTTTAAAGAGATAGTTTTATTGCTTGAAATGCTTGAAATAAAAAGCTCGATGTTGCCTGATCTTAATTTTTTCCCGAAAATAAAAGTGATTTTACACTCATTGATTATTGAAAATAAGTAAACCCGACAACAACGTATAACGTAGTGCAGTTGGTAGTGTCCCAGTATTTATGGGAAGGCTACGGGTTCTAATCCCTCCGAGTCAAAATTTATGCGATACTAGGTTCCGCCCGCGGCTTCGCTCGCGTGATACTCGGATAAAAAGTCGCCTATGTGTTAATCCAGGCCATAAACTATGTATATTTCAATTTTCTTTAAAATGCATTTTGTAGTTTTCGCGTGAAAGAGTAACAAACATCCATACTCACAAACTTTCGCATTCATAATATTAGTAGCAAACAGGATAGGATTATAAAGTCTTAGATTTTCCCTGAAGTGTAGGCTAACACTTTGAATACAAAAAAGTATCTAGTTTTTTCTTTTAACCTGCCTTACGTTTTCATGGAGTACAAATTGTCACCAGTTGATTATCACCATATAGCTCAAAAGTAAATTGCTTGTGAAAATAACAGTTTGTCATGTCTTTGTGATATTATTACTAATAATATTAGTGGATTGAAATAGTAAACTTTGATTGTGGAAAGTTTTCGTTTATGCCAACATATTTATAGTGATCGTAATATCACTCAACCACCGCATGTAACGTCAAATGTCTTCTGGTCTACCTCTTATTTGTTCGAATTTGATTTCCTGGATTATAGCATTTATCAATAGAAGTGAGTGATCTATTTGAAGTGATCCTAAATATTCTCCTGTATGTATTGTAAAGTCTTTTAACAAATTAAGAGATTAACAAAGATTTGATTCCTTATAAAAATCTCCCGCAATAATCGGGAAAACGGCAATTTTTTTACTGGCAACATTACATGATATGAACTATTTAACAAAATTTTCTTACTTTCTGTCATTTTAGCAAAAAAATCAATAGACATGAAAATAGTAATTCCGTGCGATTCTTTTCGCAATTGAGTTAAAAAAATGCAACTTTTCATCACATTATTTGCCTATTTCATGGAAGTGTCAGCATCGTCCGACCGAGTGCGGTCGACGTCAAGATGTTGACATTCTTTCAGACACAAAGAGAGCGTAGAGCTCTAGTGGTGAGAGGTAATATTTTGATTCGTAGGTTTTCCCGGTGTACAGAAGAAGTAAAAGTAACGCTCTTTAAAGCATACTGCCAGAGTTTCTACACCGGGAACTTATGGGTCAACTATACTAAGCAGCAGCAACTATAATATTTTTAAGATAATGTTGGGACTGCCGCGTTTCTGCAGTGGATCGGGGATGTTTGCAGAGAATGAGACGGATGGGTTTCATGCAATCCTCCGTAAAAAGACTGCTTCCCTGATGCACAGAGTATGTGACAGCCCTAACACCATCCTACAAACTATAGCTGATAGGATCACCTCTCCCACGTGGCATTGCTTCGTGCGGAGAGTGATCTAACTACTTTTAGTATTAATAAGCCTGTGGTTTTTAATATTTAGTATTCAGTGTTAATAAGTTGTGTATTTAGTGATAAGAACATATTAGGATCATCATCATTTTTTGTGAATTGTAGCCTTATTTAAAGGGCTGCTACACACATCGCAACAATAACCTTAATGTTTTTGATGAAAAGTTTTGCATAGTATTTTAATTGAGGTTCTCAAAAGTTGTTGACAACCAGGGTCCAAATTACCCCCTTTCGGGATAACATACGAACGATACGGATTAACTCTCTATAAAGCTGTATAAATTTTGTTGGTAACAGTGACTGGTTGCGCCGTCATGGTGTCCCGGTAAAATATAGCCCTTAAGGTTGCGCCTAGAAACATTACGCGAGTAAAACCGCGATAGTATAAATTAAATCAATATTCCACTAAAATAATTTTGTATCGTTATTAGTTGTTTGTATATTTTGATTTACTGAATTAAATAATACTATTGGCGCTTTGTAGAACAATGAACTTTACGGTAATTAATCAATTCATAGCCACTTTCATTGAACCAGGTTGTACAATGGACTTCAATATGCTACTATTTTGTGCAAAAATAATTACACGGTATAACATAATGTTTTGCGTACAGAAGCTACATTCAATAATGTTTACCAGAAATACTAGCTCAATTATTATTATGTAAACCAAATTTGAAGGATGAAAGGCCTCACTTATCTATCAAAGTTAAGCAATGCTCAGACTATTGCCTCTTCTATCTATTTTATCTCTTCATCATCACCATCATACGCAGAGCAACTTCACCCACAGCTGGGTATAGGCCTCCCTTTGTGTGTGCTTGTTGCCACGGTTCTAAGATCCTCTCATCCAGCTTCGGTCTGCGATGGATAATGACAAACAGTGACAGGGTTAACTTCAAGCAATGGACAACTTTGAGTAGCGGTTATAAGTTACTATATAACTTCTACCAGTTAATAATAAATAAATAAAAAATAATCCTGGACGTTATCACACAGCATCATGTAGCCCCAAACTAAGCAGAACTTGTATTATGGGAACCACATGATTGATATACTACATAGATACATATTTTTTTTGTAAATACATACATATCATACAAAGAAAACACCCAGACCCGAGACAAATATCTGCAGAACATGCAAACATTTGTCCCGCAGCGGGAATCGAACCCGCAACCTTCTGCGTCACAGGCGGGCCTTCGCCCAATGCGCCACAGAGGTCGTCAAAAAGTTAATACGTGTTAAGTAGCATCCGGTAAACAAATTCTAAAAAATAAAGAATAATTCTAAAATTTGACTTAAAGTTCGCATTACCTCCTTGCATCTCCTCAGCTTCTTGTTGACTTCAACACTGGTATGTGATGTATTCCAAAGCTCAAGCAACGCCCATCTTCCAACGAATGCTCTTTTTGCATCCATCCATTTTCTTGTAAGAGCATGCAGGGCGATCACGAATATTTCAACCTAAGTAATCGTAGGCTTAATAAAGAATTTTGGCCAATAACAGAGCGTTATTTTGAATCTACGGTAATTCATTGGCCAACATTTTACGTCTACTATACGAATACTTTTTTGCTAGTCTTCGTCATCGAGCCTCTGTACAGGTACATACTGGCATGAAAGTTGAGCACCACGAGATCCCGCTGTCTCCCTAACGCAAGGCCCCGTTCTATCAATACGTAATAGTTTAATATTTTGATAATTAATAAAAATGTCCCAATAAGATACGTGAGAAAAATACTTTATTCCGTAAGTGAATATGTAAGTGAATAAATAAAGGAGGCTATGTAATATATTGAAGACTGTTATGCAGTCAGCCCTAACGTCACCAAATCAGTAACAGCAATTTTTTATTGCTGTTGCTTAGCAGATCGTCTTGGTTAAGCAAAACTCCGCCCAGTCACTACTTGTATTGTAGACCTTTACACCTGAGCGCTTCCGTGCTTCGTGAGGCACTGTAATAGGTTACTTTTTCAGTCGTTTTGCCATGTTGGAGGCCTTTAGGCAGCCTAAAAACTCCAACACCAGAGTTGGCCATTAGCTCATGCGAAGTCTTCTTCGACGAAGACTGCTCTTACTTTTTTTAAGTGTGAATCGATATATCGATAAAATCTTTTTTTAAGGTACTTGAAAATGGAACAAGCACATTGCCCACCTGATGTTAAGTGTTAACCATTACCTTATAACAAAGCATCGCATCGTAGATAACGTTTTCGTTTCGTCTTTCAACCAGAATGTCAAAAAAAGAACCAGTAACCCGACCAACCAGCGTGAAATCACAAATCACCAGTCTGCATAACAGCTGTTGTCTTGTCGTCATTTATCTTCTCTTCCAGACAAAATAAAATAAAGCAAGGCACTACTTGAAATGATTCATGAGGCAATTTTTTACTTTCCACTCCCTGCGAGCAATATATTAGAGCCATTTTGCACTTTTAAATTCCGGGGAAGATTAAACTGCTTGTTGTACCTAGGTATCTGTACTTGCTCACTTAGCTCTCCCGTGACTACTACTGAAACTCGAAACTGTGACTACGATCGCTTTAGCAAGTACTATCGCCGTGAGGTTTCTGTCGAAAGTAAAAATACGTGCCCAAGGAAGACCAGTGCTGGTTGGTAGTAGCTACAACTAGTAATATGCTGAGTTAGGGCATTTTTGAAACTGATTTATTATGTACTTGTGAAATGAAATAAACATCTTCTATTTATCGAGATAAATGACAGTAACTGTGTAAATCCATGTGTCTACGTACCCGTGATGCAAGAATAAAACAATAATTTTGACCAATTTAACGATTAAATTACTCAAAGTTCTCACTCCTAAGTGCCATCGCAAACTGGGCGACTTGTCGCCGCGACAAACGCGGCGTTATCGTTTGCATCTGACGTCTTGTCGCTGTGGCACGTAACGAGCGCGTGCGACTCTCATAGCTTGTCGTCGCGACTTCGCGACTCTGACACCAAGTGTGCGGAGCTTTGATCTTCATATTTTGTAAATGAAAATTGTTGGCCGCAGCTGTCGTCGCGTCTAGTCGCCGAGCTGTCACTATCGCGTGTTGCCTAGTGTGCATCTATGTTGAGAGTGACTATTATAATAGTGACTTTACTAATAATTCCCTTTGTTATAAATGGAGAAATAAGAGATATCAGAGAAAACAGTAAAATAGCTGTAAAATAAATTTTAGTTGAAAATCCTAGAGGGACTGTATATGTGACAATTGAATGGTAGCATCCTTGTTATGTGTGGGTTTACTAATAGCACAGAATACAATAAAACAACATTACCAGCCTCTAACAGTACACTGCTGGACTGACTGGTTCCTGGACGAACACTTTGTCGTAAACACTTACCGTTAGCTGCTCTGTAGAATTTTATTAAAATTTTGAAGTAATAGCGCTTTCTTGGTTCTAAAACTTTGTGAAACGATAACATAACCTGTAGGAGTGAGTTGAAACACAGTTTTCACAGCTTTCATCACGGATTTTTGCGAATAACTCCAGCTGATATTGTTGGGAAGAACGTGAGTAGCGTACATTTTCAGTGAGTCATCCTCTCATACCCAAAATATATCCAAAAACTTGAAGTTCAATTGTTTTGTATTCAGAGTACATTTTCTTATTCACTAAAGCCGACAATTGAATAACAGCTGATCAAGTTATAATGACACTGACAAGTCTCAAGGAGAACACAGAGAGTTTTCGTTCGGAAATGAATAAGTGCCATATTTTAAAACTGAACTGATTTGTAAACTGAATCCACGTAGGGTTACCAGCGCAAGTAAAATAAATACCGCCAAAAGAAAGGAAAAATAAATGGATCAACAAGAGAATGTCACGTTGAGACGTGCTAATACACAAGTGGACATGGTTATTCAAAATGACTCTAATATGAGCATCGACACGCTAGATGAAACAACTAGCAGCCTTCCTGACCTATCTACAGATGTCAATGAGCAGGTCAAGAACCTCGCACTAAAAATAGAACAACTGCAAATAAAATTAAACAGCGCTCATAGTGAAGTAGAGAGACTGTCACTTCAGAATATTGAACTGAAACGGAGAAATATTGAGTTGACACGGAAAAACGAATTATATAAAAAAGTTAATAACAGCCCTTCTAAATCACCCACCGGACTAAAAAAGGATAAAGTAAAATTACAGTCTAAATCCAAATTAGAATCGAAGGCCATTCAAACAAACATCGCTACAAAAATTGACAAAAAGTCTACGGTACAACATCACAAGGAGACGCAAACAACAAAGCACGAAAATGAGTTATATAGACCAACTGTTGAGAAGAAGCACAGTGAAACACAAACGACAAAAGCCTTCCATGACCTAGAAAAAACTGAAGTTGAGAGAAAACACAAAGAATCACAAACTACTACGGAGATTGACACAGAGACAAATAAAAAAATGTATAATACCACGCAGGAAAGTTCAGAAAATGAGGAGAATATACGAAATGAATTGTTTCAATACCAACAATCCAAACTAATTATACTTAGCTCGAATAAACAGAATAAAGTTCTATCAATTGCAGAAAATACTTTAAGTTACACAAAGCTCTGCCATCACCTCAAACCAAATAGGAATACTATAGAACTGATTAAAGATGTGGACACTATAGTAAAAGACTTTACCATGAACGATTTTTGCGTGATTTTGATTGGAGATGAAGATTTCCTGACAACCCGGGACTATTTCAAAACAATTTCGGGAATTAGAAATGTGTTGCAAAGAGTAAATAATACAAACATCATAATATGCCTTCCCACGTATAGATATGGAGCTCTGATGAACATGTACAACTGGCGAGTGGAAAGTTTCAACAACCTTCTTTACCTGGACGTCTCCACACACGAGCATGCATACATATTTGACTCAAATGAAAGACTACACTACGACTTTACTATGTTCAGTCAATACTCAGGAAAACTTAATGATGTAGGTTTCCGTACCATTTTTGAAAACTTAAACATATACATGGACGTCATACTTGATGGAAACCGTACAAATAAGCGAAACAACAAGAGGGGGTCAATAGATACCCACACGCAAACGGACAATACAGACACAGAAATAGAGTTTTTTCGTGACTAATAGAAATACTATTGGCAACATTATTACAGATAAGACCATTATAAACATCTTACATCAAAATGTATGTGGTATTACTAGTAAAAAAGACGAGTATGATCTTTATTTATCAGATATGAATATGGACTTTGTTTGTTTAACGGAGCATTTTTTGAATAAGACAAACGTTAATTTATTTAATCTGCATGGCTATAATTTGACTTCTTATAATGTTAGGACTAAAAAATCAAGGGGGGGTTCCTTGATATTGAGTAAAAGTTACAGGGAGGTAGAGGTTTTGGAGGTGATCAACAGACTTTATAAGATAAATTTTTTTGAAGTATGTTGTGTGAAGGACATTGAAACTAACCTGTGTATATGTTGTTGTTATAGAACTCCAGATGGAAAAAATTTTGATATGTTTTTGGAAAGACTCGAAAGAGTTCTAGAGTATTTTTTTAAAAAGAATTGTGTCATATGTGGTGATTTTAACATAAACTTACTTGTAGAAGATAAACATCGAACTGAATACCTTACCCTTCTGAAATGCTATAATTTTAGGCCCCTAATACTTGACGCCACTTTTATCCGAAATGACACGCGTTCTTGTCTGGATAATATCCTGACCAACATTGATGATAACTCTATAGTAAACCCATGTAAAGTAGATCATAATGGCCTTTCGGATGGACATGGGGCACTCCTTTGTTCATTATCAATGAATAAAGTTAAAGCAGTCAAAAGGGTTACTCAGACTATCGTTACATATAGACCTTACAATAAAAAAAATACTGACATCTTTAGACAAAAGATTCTGGACTTTAATTGGTATGAAATGGGCATAAACTCCTTTCTAACCAAATTCAACACAATTTTCAATGAGAGTTTCAGGAAGGTAGACAGGAAACTATTTCTCAATTCTAACCGTAGTTTACGCTGGGCTACGAAGGGTATAAAAACCTCAAGTAAAATGAAACGTTTCCTATTTTCGGTTAGCTGTAACAATATTCATGCAAGTATCCTGTCATATCGGAATAACTTTGTCAGGCTGTATAGGAAAATTATTAAAAGTGCAAAGCGAATAGCTATAGAAGAACAGATACAACATGCGAGAAATTCTGTAAAAGAACTATGGAAGGTTGTAAATAAACATACGAACAAATTAAAACCAGCTGAAATAAAATCAATGAAACTTAAATACAATAGTAAAATTATTGATGAACCCTTAAGTATGGCAAAAGTCTTTGCAGAACAATTTTGCTACAACAGTCCTCCGCATACCAGCACCAATAATGCCTTAAAGTTTTTGCTTGAAAACACACCCAGGATTGAGACGGACATGAACATAACTCTAACAGATGAAAAAGAAATAGAGAAAACAGTAAAAAGTATGATGACAAAAAAATCTTGTGGATACGATGACATACCCATCACAGTTATTAAAAAACATATAAGTATTTTAAATGGGCCATTATCTTATTTTTTCAATAAATGTTTTGTGGAAGGAATATTTCCTGATCAACTTAAGTTGGCAAAGGTAGTTCCAGTTCACAAAAAAGGATCTACTAGTGATCCCAAGAACTATCGCCCCATTTCGCTGTTACCTACTTTTTCGAAAATATTGGAGAAACTGATTAAAAGTCGTCTTTTAAATCATTTGTACACTAACAGAATCTTACACCAAAGACAATATGGTTACCAAAAATATGTAGGAACTGCTGATGCTGTAAATGCCCTAATTGATGACGTAGTAATTAGATTAAATGAAAAGAAAAAGGTAGCTGGGATTTTTCTAGATCTAAGCTCAGCTTTTGACACGGTAGACCATGAGATTTTATTATATAAACTTGAACACTATGGCGTGAGAGGCACTACGTTAAACTTATTCAAGTCATATCTAAAAAATAGGAAAATGTACGTAGAAATAAAGAGTAGTTTCCATGATATTGGCAAAGAATGTGCGTACAAATCGAATCTGACTAACATTTTGACAGGAGTACCTCAAGGCTCCATACTAGGTCCAATATTATTCATAATTTTTACGAATGACTTGATAAATTTTATAACTAATAATATAATTGACATAGGATTAATTGTATATGCGGATGACACAAATGCGATCATAAGCTCTGACAACATGACTTCTCTCAAAACTAAAATCGGACATACTTTAAACGCCTTTCAAAGTTGGTTTTCGGAAAATAAGTTAGTTATTAATGTTAAAAAAACTAACTTTATGTTATTTAAATCAACCGCAAGAAACAAAGAGAGCATTGAAATACGTTTTAATGATGAAAGTGTAGAAAATGTTGATACAGTCAAGTTCCTTGGTGTTCATATTGATGCCTACCTAAATTGGAAACAAGAATTGGAAAGCATAGAAAATTCTATCGCTTCAGCTTGCTATGCGCTACGTACCTTGCGTGATGAAGTAAGCATTGTCCAACTGAAGGCTGTATACCATGCACTAGTTGAGTCAAAAATTAGATACAGCATTCAATTTTGGGGAAACAGCTACAAATATAACTTAGAGAAAGCTTTTATAATGCAAAAACGAAGTATTAGGACAATCGTTAGAATACATCAGACAGAATCTTGTAGGGAACATTTCAAGCGCTTAGAAATTATGACAGTGCCGAGTATATATGTGTATGTCCTTATGATGTTTTTATCAAAATATTTATATGAGTATGAGACTCCTGAAGAAAATTGTGTACGCTTAGTTAGCAGAAACCTAAATTTAAAGAATAAAATATGTCCTTCACTCAATATTATGAAACATTGCAGTAGGTATCAAGCGGTCTCAATTTTTAATAAACTGCCACTCGACATTAAATCAGTGATACACAAAAGAGGCACTCTTAGAAATAAATTAAAAGCTTTTCTTTTGGAGAAGTGTTTGTACACACTGGATGAACTTTAAAATTCTTGTTGATCACCTTTTAACTTCCTAATCTGAACCTTTTCTTTTTTTTTTTTTGTGCTTTTATATAATTTTTACTTTATGCGTAGTTGTGTCTGTGTTTGTGACCTTTATTGATTTTTTTTTTTTATTTTTATTGTGACCTAATGTTATTATAGTATAGGGCAACTCATTCCGCATACAATTATTATTGTTTAATTTAATTTATTGGAATAAATGACTATTATGACTATTATTATGATTCCTCCCCAAAAAATAAGGGAATAAAATTTAAATAATGCCCACACTTGGCGTTGCCTGTCCATGTCCTGTGTGGACAATGCTAACAGTTCACATAATGAGCATGATATATATAACTCTTATATTGATGATAGTTTAGAATGCGTGCCAATAACAGGCAGAATTTTTACATTATCCAGCAAAACACGACAACAGCTAAATACACAAAGTATAATACAAAACAATATGAGAGAAAAATTAATAAAACTAAGTCAATAAAATAAAGTAAAGACTTTATTATGACTTTAATAAGAATACATTATTTTGAACAACTCCACATATATACAACATACAGGAAACGGGGAGTAAGGGCTGACGGTACATAACTCTTAATAGCTCATGATAGTAACCCGAGTATGCCTAAATTAAAACCATTAGATAATTGCGAAACTTTTAGATATCATATCAAAGTCAAAATAAAGTTAGTTCTTATTAATTTTGTTTGAAGTCGAAACGCGTAAAAGGATGTCAAATCATCTAAATTATCCAATGCCTTTACTCAGCAGCAGTTGAAGTCGAGCTGCAGATGATGATGATTATTATTGATGAACATTATTAGACTCTAACACCAAATTATATTCAACTAACTTCCGCCCGCGGCTTCGCACGCGGGGTACCGGGATAAAAAGCAGGCTAAGGCTTTTGCATGAAAGAGTAACAAACATCATCGTCCATTCATCCATACGTCCATACTCACAAACTTTCACATTTATTTATAATATTATTAGGATTGTAGGAAGGATTTATTTAGGTCAAGATCTCTTATGTGTTTGATAATTACAATGCGTAACGTATCTACCTACATATGTAACGTCAAAGTTATAGCTTGACCCTAAATTCACGTGCTAAAAGCTAGTGTAGATATAAAAATAGTACAGAAATGTTTGTAATTAACGTAAAAATCAAGTACATTACGTTCGTAGTACATTATTCCAGCGGTGTTTTGTGTGTGGTAATTAGTAAGAGTATTCGTTAGGTAAGTATTAACTTGATCCAGGTTTGCGGTTACGTTCACTCGTCGGCTTATTTCGAGGTAATTTATATCTTATTTTCGTAACTAATTTCAATGCAAAAGTTTTGTTGTAATTTTTTCTCTATTGTTCTTTTCTAATAAAAATTGTCGAGCACTTAGAACGTGTAGTGAAGGAAAAAGTTTTGTAAGTTTTTAGACATTTTTTATAAGTAAATGAAAATGCCATAGTTTAGTTAAGAGTGACTTCCGTGTTGATAAGGCTTGTTGTAGGCTATTAGTCGGTATTTTTTTGCAAATTTCGTCCAAAAAAATGTAATGAATTTACATTTGCGTGTACTATGTGCGATCTTTAAATAAGTACACATCAAAAATAGGCGAACAAGTTCTATAGAATGCGTCAAAATATTTTCATCTTATATTTTATTATCTGACTCATAAAGAATTTTCAAAGGGTCATCTGTCTGTAATCTGTATGCTTGTATAGCCTGTTTAAGATTCATATACCTAGTTATTTGAGGTGAATGCTTTTAAGCACTATTTCTATTTGAATTGTTCGTATTTTTGCATTTCGTACCTCGCTTTTTATATATATATTTTTTTTAAATTAACCTGCATCGTCTAACTGCAGGGCAAAGGTCTCTCCTAAATTCCACTAACCATTGTGTACTAATATATTTTTACGATCTACTATATCCACTTATTTAAATAGAACCTACACAGGTATAATAGTTAGTTTGTGTATCAAGTTAATCACTTTGTTAAAATACAGTAACTCTTATGTTCATTTTAGTAACTGACATAAGTAGATAAAGTAGATAAGCACTATTAGCAATTTATAAGGCTAAGCCCACAAATTCAAATAATCTTAAGCAAAGAAGATATTCCAAGTAAATTAAGAGGAATAATTTACCGCAATAAAACATTTCGTTTATACGATTATTTAAATCAAGCCGATTGTGTTTGAGGGAGCGAATAATGTGTGCTGTGTAAATACGTTTAAGAAACGGATTGGTGCAAGCTTATAGCGTGTTCTCTCAAATAAGCAGTGGCGCTATCAAGAATTTTTCAACCTATCGTAAGCGTGCTATGCTTTCTCATTGGCAAAACTTTAACGTCTACGATACGAATACTTTTTCGCAATTTTAAGATTCGAATATATTTTTTAATCGTCATGATCAAGGCTCTTAAAAAAGGCTCTTAAAAATGATAAAAGGCGGATACTGAAGCTAGTGTCAGACTACTGGGAGAATATGAAAACCAAGTGTTGAAAGTATCCGGCGAGTATACCGTTTGTGTATTTTATTGACAGGTACTTATGTTATGATGTTGTGTGATAATAAAATTAAACAATAGTCAGTGTCCGCTTTTTAACAAAATCCCAACTGAGTGATTAATTCATCTGCAAATAAATTCAAAAATGTTGTTAAACGTTATCTCTGTAATAAAGCTTATTATAAAATATCTGATTATTTAGATGACAAAAAATTTTGGGACGCAACTGTCTCCAACACCCTCAAAAACAATGTAATAATTAAGAATTAACTTTGTAAAAAATAAGACTAAAAAATATAAGCCAAGCAGAGTTTCTTGCCAATTCTTCTCTGTTTGGTCGCGTTACTAATTGGTGTAAATTTAAATTTAACGTTTCAAATTGCACTTTATGTGATTATTGAATAAACGTTTTTTAATTATTATTTTTTTATAATGTCCGTATTGTCATCATTTGTACCAGTGTACCAGTCCGCTTTGTTGTCCATCTATAAAAAATACTGGGACAAATATTCCATTTATCCTGTAAATTTGGGGTTTCTTGGGTGATATTTGGTAGGCGCGTGAAGTAAATAACTTTCATGTCCTACTAAATATTGTAAAAGTGAAAGTGTGTGAAGTGTGAAATCTTGTACTGAAAATTACTGAACGGATTGAGCTGATAGTTCTAGACTACGGTCAGTCCACCAATTTAAGAGCTATGCTCGGAATCACTCTGAAGGATAAAATCCATAACGAGAATTTCCGCCAGAAGACCAAAGTAATCGACATAGCCCACAGAATCAGAAAGCTCATGTGTGCTGGTCACATAATATGCCTAAGAACTTTTAATCATTGGGATAGACAAGTGGAGACCGCGTTACAAACATAATGTAGGGAGCGATGACTTGCGGGAAGTGGCTGGCAGAAGATGGACACGGAGAGGCAAAAACCGGGCCGAGTGGTTACTAGGAGTGGACTTTGTCCAGCAGTGGACTAAATATATATATACTGTATGACGGCCGAATGAGTTGTATTTTTAATATAATTCACAATAATGTTACTCAAACAACGGTCGTCATGTTGCGGTATTCACTCCACAGTTAGCTGTGTCTGTGGCACATTATCTCTACATCCCATGACTTGCGTCCCGCTGTCCGCATCGCTACCAGCGGTGATTTGTGTGGTTTGCGCAAAACGAATGGAATAGAAAATGAGATCATTCCATCTTCCGCGTCGCGCCGCGATAACTCGTACTAAGTCCGTACCGACTCGTATCGGCGAACCTCTATGCTATTGCAGTACTAACTTATAGCCAGTAAAAGTCGAAGTTGAAGCTTGCGAAGTGAGTTTCTACTAAAACACTAACAAATTTACAGATTTTTTTATAAATAAATAAGCAGATGATATAAGAAAAAGTGAATTTACTCGGTGTCCACACTCCACCCAGTCACTACTTTAATAGGTATTTAGTGGTATTTAGATCTGAGCGCTTCCGTGCTCCGGAAAGCACGTTAAGATTTCAGTTGTTAAGCCATGTCGGAGGCCTTCGAGCGGCCTAAATACCCCGATATCAGAGTTTATAGAGTCACTCCACCATCACCTAAACCTTTAACCCTCTCTTCCTGAAAGTTTTTGTTTAAGACAATTCCATAAATCTTCAGCATTCGTGCAAAGAGTGCGAATGCGAGTATCCGCATATACTCCGCGAGATAAAGAGGGCACTACTATTGGCACTCGGGCACGTTTTGTAACTCAATGCCTTTGTATCAGCGGGCCCTACCATTAGTAACTTTTTAGTATTACTTTATGTGCAAATAAATCGAGAGGATGCCCAAACAAAGGTGTGTAAAGGACTTTGTTTCCATGTTCGGAATCCAAACCAACCTTGGTGCACCCTGTTAACTATCAAACGGAGCTCTGGCTGTCGGCTCATTACGACATAACACAGCCTAATACCGTCCCATCTAAATCCCCTGGCCACTTAAGGGCAGCGAAGTCGACGACGCGAAAAGCTTGGAATCAAATACCCGCATGCTGGGATGGATTATGAGTTTTCTGAAAGACTATTTGAAGCATGATTCACGTTACGCCATGCTGGCGCCGGGCTGCCAAACTAATTCACATCGCACCGTGCCACTGGGTGTACGTCCTAATAAAAATTGCCCCTGCGCCTGGCCTCGACACGGCATATACATGAAACATGGTTAAAGTATTTCCAGACAGAAGTACATTAATAAGGTCCATCATTAGAATAGAGTTTTTTAAAAAACACTAATAGGTACATAATTCTCTCGCACACTGATTTAAAGGAATGATGGTCATCATAATCCAGGTAAACACTCGCAACTATAATTTGGAATAATATTATCATACTCACCATCTCAGATGTTGGTCATCAAACGATGTCCTAAAACTCCGTTACCAGACTTGGGCACTAGCTCATACGTAGCAAGGATGGAAGGAAAATCACTTTAAACTGGAATGACACACTTTACAAAACTAGTTACTAGAGTTAAATTTCTTCACAATTTTGTTTTGACCTAGACTTTACCCAGATACGTAAAGTTTTTGCTAGCTTTCTTGGTAAATTCTACAATCTAGAGCAATCATTGCAGGTGTACGGGGTCCCAACATCCATCTTCGGTGCCAAAGCCATCCTCACCAACACGTGGTGTATCCTGCTAAATAACGAACGGGCCTCTGGTGGCCGGCTAATTGCTGCATAGCGCAGCCTACATCGACACAGATAAATCCCCTGGCCACCGATGGGCAAAGGCGTCGGTGGTGCGCGAAGTTGTACCTTGCAATCCCAAACCCGCATTACCCAGCGTGGGGATTATGGGCATATCCCCCTATATTAGAGTAGGCCTATGTCCAACCGTGGACTGACTTAGGCTGCTGTGGAGCAATTATTTAGAGCACTAAATTCATCTTCGAGTTTCATTCGAAAACCGCCAGTATTACCATCATAAAGAGCTTCAAATTACGTGCATTGTCGGAGTCACGTCTCCGCGGCCATTACACCTCCTTCTTTGTCCGAGTCGGTCTAATGCAATAAACCTGCCGATAGTACGTGGCCACGGATTTTATATCATCTACGTTAAATGATTGGGCTTTCAGATTGTAAGGTTTTTCTGATAAATATTTCGGTAAACGAATTTATTAGGTAGGACATGGATAGATTACAAAGATACTGATTGGCTACTTGCGACTCGACATTGTACAGTATAACAATGTCGATTGTTTTGATTCTATCACGTTTTCTTACCAAAAAACTTGCACCAATGTAATCATTTTTGGTGCAAATTTTTTGGTAGGAAAACATATTGGGTTCAACATGATATTCTTGCTGAACCTTTGTTTTGATATTTTCTAGGCCGTGAAAGTTTGCTATTTTGCATAACTACATTCAGTGATTTTATATCATCAAAAATGTTGAATAGTGCGAGCGAGAGGGAGGTTTGACCCTTATAGTCACCTTAATAGTAGTTAGTAGTCTGCTGCCTGCGTGCATGCCTGTTAAGCGGTTAATTTCAGTGCGATGGCTTAGATATCATCATCAACAACAGGCAATAGCATTTAGCCGTTCACTGCTGAACATAGTCCGCCCCTAATGAGCAACATGCACTCTGTCCTTAGTTTGACGCATCCAGCTTTGACCAGCCGCCTGTCGCTGATGATCTGCACCTGGCCGGAGATAGGTAGGTATATATTATCTAAATCCAGCCTAAGAAATATGACCCAGCCTCGAATGCCCACCTAGAAGATACTGTCTATTTGCTAAGTTATTGAGCAAAAAATACACTCAAAACTTTTATAATTGCTAAAGTTTCAAAATGCCCGTTTGGGAGACAAAGAGGACTGATATAATTTGGACCCTCGGATCTCTTCGGGTGGAAATAGAACTGGAAAATAAATTAGAATACCACTTTGTAGATACGAAACTTTGTCACAGGTTAGTGTTATGCTAACCATTTTATTCTGACAATAATGCCTATGTTATTGCGACGTTACATTTTTTAATAGTACTGTCTTCTTTGTATGAATTGACACCAGAGTTGGCCAGTAGCAATCTCTGGTTACGGAGTTTTTAGGCCGTCCGAAGGTCTCCGACAACCGCTAAGCGACAACCGCTGTGGTAAACGAGTTCTTGAATGGAGACCGCGGCTCGGCAAGCGTAGTGTAGGATGCTGGTAGAAGCTGAATGCGTCGAGCTCCGAACAGTGCACAATGGCGTTCATTAGGGGAGGCCTATATCCAACAGTGGACTGCTATAGGCTGATGATGATGATGATGATGATGATGAAGGTCTCAGACATGGCTAGACTATCCTAATTTATCATAAATGAGGCAGCCATATAAGCCTGAGCACTATGTTTTCTTATCTACAAAACTTAAGCTGCATTTAGGACGCGGTACTCGATACTTCTGTTTTAATTATTTCGATTTAAAATACGTTGTTAACTGTGCGTATTTCAGAATTAATTTTCTGGAGCAAGTACAGTTCCTGAATTTTGCTAAAATTACTGATACAATAAAATTCTACGACACGCCATTCACAAATAGTAATGGAGTACTTAAGTACCGTTAGGTATAGACTAGGACACTGAATAAAAGTTACACTGAAACCTTTTTCAGCTTCAAAGGCTTTTATGTTTCGGAAGACTGAAAACGAAAGGAAAACTTGAGATGTACTCAAGATATTAGAAGGTCTTTCATGTTACAACAACCTGTAATAAATAATCGGTCGTGGCAGTCTCGGCAAATAATTTAGGCCCTTATGTAAAAGGCATCTATGGAAACACAAGATAGTTTCATCTGCGACCACTTGCTTGTGGAGCGAGGTAGAGTCCTTCTTATCTAAAATTGAATACATTCTCCATTCCCACTACACTAACACCCTTTGATTGGATGGGATTAATTTGGATTGGATTTATGTTTTTTCATTAGTTGGTCCATAGCAGGATCGTGGTGGATGGCACAAGTTGAGCCCAGCAGTGGGTGAAATCGGGCTGTGGATGATGATGATGATGGTCCATATTTTTCATGCTGTTATTCTGCTTCAAAAATGACCTTTAATTTTTTATCTCGCCGTCTAATCTTGAAACAAGATCCCTCCAATAAAACTCTACTGGCATTTAACTCGTTGAAGGCGCGTTTATTTTTAGGCTAGACTTAGATCTCTATTATAATTATTACAAAACCTCCCTTAAGCAATGTACACATCAGAAGACTGCGGGATACCAACCTAACCACACGGGTAAAGCCGATAGCAAAAAGCGACACAAATACTCGATATCATAGATCCCTAGGATTTATTGAACATGGCCTCTCAACAACAACTTACATTGAGTTGTCAGCTAATTTATATTTGTGAAAGATGTGATATCAAATAAACGGTTTGGCAACATTTCGATGGCTTTGTCGTGTTTATTGGAGTGGAAATGATATTTGTGTAACAGAGGGGCAGAAAATGCCCTACTTCACTTCCAAATACGGAAGCTTTGGGAAAATATGACGGGTCCACCTTCGCTTTTATTATGTAACGTTTAGTAGTTAGCTAACGTGCCCCGTGAAACTATCAAAAAATAGTTTTGAGCGTTTTATTGCTAAATCATTAGAGTATTTTCAAAATTTATACATGTTATCATTAGTTGGGGGAGGCATATCCTGGAAAGCAAAACAGTCTCAATGCTACCGATACCTAACTTATGGACTTATATTATGTTACCTACCTTTGTTTACAAAAGTAGGTAACATAATATACTTTTGTTTACAAAAGTAGGTAACATAATATAAGTCGACTATGCTATTCTATTATATTATGAAATCACGCAAGTAAATCTAAAGATTTCAATTTCAATTGCAAAAACACCTTAATAGTAGTTTTAATAGTATTTATACTACTTACTTTATATAGATAATAAAACTACTATTAAGATGTTTTTGAAATTGAAATTGAAATCTTTAGATTTACTTGCGTGATTTCATAATATAATAGAATAGCATAGTTAAATGTGCAATAGCTCCAATTCTGTCCAATTTCATAAGTATATCATATAATTCGGCTTAATCATATCCATATTAGTGGTTTTGTAATTATATCCAACATATTAATCAGTATTGGGACGCCTCTCAACTTGTGTATGAAGTTTTCTACTTGAACTCTCGCTGTCTAATTTCTAGAATCCTATTCTTAGTACATTCATAAAGTATTCAAGATACGTACCCACCCAATTTTCTTCGTCATCATCATTATCATTCTTCTGCCTTTTCGAAGGCTGAGCTTTTGATTGTTAGAATTTTGAGTATTTTAAATTGAAATTGCAAATTGAGTAACAATGTGACTGGATGCACGTGGAGACGGGAATCGAAGAAGATTATGATGTATTGTGTAAAAGGAGATATGAGTGTCAAAGCAGTGGGCACAGGTTTACCGGCCAATAGGAGTACAGGCGGAAAATAAACCATATCGTGCCGACCGACACCACCTAAAATACAAACACCTATCATAAGGCATTGGCAGGAGCTTGATGATGATACCATCTATTACACTGACCCTACAAGGAACCGAACTAAATAAATAACGATATTGTAACTTTCCACTCCATTGGATAGCTGGCCTAACCGTTCCCAACTACAAAATGAGCTGACACAAAACATAAATAATAGGCGGGGCAGGTGGGTATTTCAATACCGCTGACCCTAGAGGTGCACTTTATTTCCTGCCGGGGCCCTAACGTGCCGTAACTAATGGCCTGCGGTGATCTTTGGCGTTTGGTCGAAGGAATAATACTAACAATCTATAAAACTGTCGTGTATTTTCAAGCTGGTCCCCAAAACTAGACAAAGACATTGCAGCAGGACCCATCAGGTTCATTGCAGTATTATTGTACTTAGTTGCGTTACTCGCAAACATAATGCATAAGATTTCATTTAACTATTTATCAAAATCAGTTCAGTGCTTTAGTCATATAGAAACAACATGTCCATCTCCTCTGTATCTATGAAGACATCTAAATTTAGAAAACTATAAAAAAACTGACTAACCGTCCACAGCCTTGAGTTTGAGGGTACGTTCTTACGTGCACCAAGAATGTATTTCCTGTAATGAGTGCAACGGGAAAATACCTCTACAGATGAAGTCATGGGGCGCTCATTAGTTACACTCAGTATCACTCATGTGTTTATATATTTGAAGAGTAGATCACGGTTCCCATTTGGTAGATTATTTATTTAACACATTTTCATTTCAAAATTCACGCATATTTGACTCAACGAGAATAGAACCTAGACAAGAAATATCTTCTCAGCCAATGTACCTTTAAACTCGTATTTTTTCCAATATCGCGATGTCTCTCACCATGTACCGAACAGAAAGTGAAATAAGAATTTATTATTGGATCCACCAAACCCTTTATTCGACAGGGCGAGTGACCGGCGTTACGGCCACTGCCGATATGGATGTGGACTCTTACTTTGAAGGTCTCTGAATGATCGTCACGAGACCGGATCAATGTATAGCTATAAAATCACATGGATATTATAAATCTATTTTTATATGCTTTTAGTTCTTAAGGTGAAAAACTCTCGTTATATATTAGTTTTATGATTTTTCTGATAAATTCAAGAAACGGCCTCATGTTTTTCATGTCGCTCCATTCTAGGATTGCGATATTATATCATAGGTACATATCCTGACTTGTTCAAGCTTATTATATTTCTGGCTTTTCATTCAATGTGACATAAAAAAGTGATCTACGATGCAATGCCTTGTATACATACTTTGGGTGATGGTTACCACCACATCAGGTGGGCCATGTGCTTGTTCCATCTTCAAGTAGTATAAAAAAGTAAAAAAAATCTTCGCTAATAGCTCATACAAATAAGAAGAAGCGAAGAATGGCAATAATATTATTTATATAGCTAGGTCCACGTAGGTTTTCAAATTCTTCGTATGAGCTAGTGATCAACTCTAGTGACTGAGGCCTAAGGCCTCCGCATGGCTCAACGACTGAAAAACTGAACCAATATCATAACGTATGGTCCAATAATAATTTCAGGCATAAAACAAAATTTGTCCTGCAGCAAAAATGGAACTTAAGTCTACTCGCCACGTCACGGAAGTCATCACGAACAAGGTTATCTAACAAAGTAATGACGTAACGAATAACGGACTGAGATTGGACGGGCCCGTACACTTTGATTTTATTTGATGGCCGGACCAAAGGGACGCTGGCCTGACGCTGGGTTAACAAGGTTAACTTAGAGCGTGTAGCAGACGCGATGTGCAACAAACGCGGCGATGTTTCAACACCTGTAAGCCTTTATTTCTTTAAAAATGTGAAATTATTTGGCATGATAGCTAATAATATTCTTAGGTAATGCACAAACATCTGAAGCCAAATATTGCATTCGGCATATTTCGAATCGTCTCAGTTTTTTGTATGTGCGAAAAATTATTAGTGTCGTGATTATTTGAAATAACTTGAGTCCTTGGATTAAATCCTTCTATGGATATCTTAAATTAAACTAGGAATTATATTAGGAGATAGGCACTCAACAACAACAAATACTACATACAATTCTGTTGCCAAGCAAGGTGATTAATAACTTTCCCATAATATCTGCTATGCGAGTTCAAAACTAAGAAGACATCTAGAATTATGTATATTTTTTCAAATGTGTTATCGTAAACCCTCGAATTTATTAGTAAGCTGGACAGGATCCTCGTTCGACGACTTCCCCAAATCTATCGCACGTTTTATATTTACTATAAAACCCCAGAATCATTCGGACCGCATATAAAATGCAGAAAATCCATCGGCAAGCCGCACGCATGGCCAACTTTTAAAATAATTTATGTTCTATCAGTGAAAGAAGCAATTTCGACCGAAACTTGAAAACGAAATTTTGGACGACATCCAAGTTCTTTCCATCGGCAGTAATAATGTAATCGCTCGGTCCGAAGCCCGATCAAAAGTTTGATAACTCAATGTTTTAGATTATTTCTCTTTCTCCGCAGGCAGCTTAGCTGTAGGAACTTATATCGTAAATAACAAACAGGACCGCCGGATGGTTGACAAAGTTACAATCGGTAACAGGGAACAGCGGTAGACATGTCATTATTGCTAACAATAGTAGGAAGTAGTTTTCTAAGGAATTAATTATCTATCTTTATAAAGGCGACAATAAACTGGATAGTCTTCGGACAGCTTTGGACCTTCAGGACAAGAAATCGATGTAAAATAAATCGAGTTTTCCTGATAATCAATTTTCTTTATCAGGAATCGACCTATCCCTTACAGGCGTACCTAACCTACCCATCCACTAAGCCACCGAGATCTATCTCTATAGTTCTAATTTTGAGGTAATTCATGTTTCAAAATTAAACTCCTAAAACGAAATTGCCTTAACACCTTCACAGCTTCGAACACCACGAATTTGACGCTACGAATTTTGAGCTCCGGATGGTAAATTAAAATAAATGCACTGTAAAATATATAAATACGGGAAATAAAATTAAAGCAATCGTGACGTAATATGGTTAAGCATACGAGTATGCAAAATGCCGACCATTCGAAACGAGTTTGACTTCGTTGTATAAATTTTCCTACCTAGTAGAGTAGCACTCAGAAAAGCCGGATTTACAATCGACACACTCTCATTTCTAAAAAGCTTGTATGAATCTTAAGTACGCTATGAATGACAAGAACGCTTCAATTTCTAAAATGTAATCAAAGGAATTATTTGTACCGGTTTATAATTGTTTAATTTGATAAAAGTCTTCAATCTTGATAAAAAAAATCTAGTATCGGTTTAAAAACATTGGTTAATGAATGTAATTACATAGGTAATAACTTCAGTTATGATTGCAAATATTAACTACCTAAACCAAACTAAAACGGCCCTTAATGGGACATAATTAAGACAAAGAAAAGCTGTTGAAAGGTTTTTTCCGACTTCTAAAGCCTCATCACTACAGGTTTCGGAACAGAACATTGTTTCATTCCAACATTATTCCCATTTTCATAATAATATGGAACGTTATAAAATGGAATGTTATTGCATATAATAAAGATATCAAAACCTATGCTAATGCAGTGCGGTGCTAGCTCGTCCGTAATCAGCATAATAATTTCAATTTCTATGATAAATGTGGTTTGATAGTCGCTGGCATGCAAAACATGGATCTTGATATTCTTTTATAAGCCTTTGCCCGCGGCTTCGCTCGCGTGGTACACGGATAAAAAGTAGCCTATACATATAAATGTTCCAGGACTAGATACATTATGTGTAAATTTCAGCACAATCCTTTCAGTAGTTTTGGCGTGAAGGAGGGCCGGGCCAACTTGGCGTGAAGGAGGGCCAACATTACACATTTCACAAACTTTCACCTTTATAATATTAGTAGTATAGAATAAGATAGTTAGTAGGATTACTAGATAAATGTAAATAGATTTATAACTATTTATAAATTCGAAATAGCTCGGAGAATTATAAAGCTGAAGTGGCAGTGCGCTAGCAATATCTACCAAAAAAACCGGTGGGGTAAACGTATTTCGCTCTCCTACCAGGTAGAGTAACGATCTCCGAAAGGCGGTTGGTAGAAGCTGGATAGGACTCCCTCCTGCCAGGTAGAGTGATGATCTACAAAAAGCTGCTTTTAGAAGCTGGATGCGTCGGGGAAATGGCGCTCATTAGGGGAGGAGATCACGTCAGTGATCAGTCCAAGATGCGCGGTCTGATCTTTACGCGCCATTAGCATGAAAGTTTGATCCGCAGTCCAAACCGTACAGATCGGACTGCGGTTTGGAACGCAGCCCCGATGCGCGGTCCGATCTTTACGTGTGCAGGGCGCTAAATAAATATGACAATAAACAATAATAATAATGAAAGTACAGTGGGCGGTCTAATCACTTAGAGCGATCTCTTTCAGGCAACCTTTAGAAGTTCTGGACCTTTGGATGTCTTTTCCTACAGGAATCATAATTATAATTGTCTTTCTAATCATTCGCTATTATTTTGGGTTTTCTGGTAATCAGTTCATCATCGTTTTGATCCCGTGACATGACAGGTTGCCTATTCAATACTCTTAAGCAATGGTTCTATATATTTTGTGATATTCAATAAAATATTGATGGATATTCACTGTATAATAATCATGTTTTCAGTGGCCGGTACCGTCCACTGCTGCCATCGGTGCACTTGACATGAGGTTTCTATAAAAATTAAGGAAGAGACATTATTTTTGTTGAAAAATGTATGGTACTTTGCCTTTTATAAAAATAGGTTAAAGCTTTATTTAAGAAAAAGGTAAAATTATTCTTTATTAAAGAAGGTTGCGGGTTCGATTCCCGCTGCGGGACAAATGTTTGCAAGTTCTGTAGATATTTGTCTCGGGTCTGGGTGTTTTCTATGTATGATAAGTATGTATTTACAAAAAAAAATTATATGTGTAGTATATCAATCATGCGGTTCCCATAATACAAGCTCTGCTTAGTTTGGGGCTACATGATGCTGTGTGATTACGTCCAGCATTATTTATTAATTTATTTATTTTTCATCTTGATTATCTCAGAATTCAACCAAAATGACCAAATTATTCGTAAAAATTCGTAAAAGTTCAATGATGATGTACATGTACATTCATTAAATCATCCTTACACTTTTTCTTATTACGAATTTGACGTTTCATAAGTGTAACGAGCGTAGAGCTCGGGCGCAATGACACTCATTAGGGGAGGCCTATGGCCAGCAGTGGACTGCTATAGGCTTGATGATGATGATGATGATGAAGTGTAACGAAAAATTTAGGGCAATGACAAAGCATTTTTTGGAGTCTACGCTCACTCGTTGATTCAAATTTTCTTCGATACTTTTTCGCTAGCCTCCATCAAGCATCGGGTTTTTTTGGCATGTAGACAGCAATTTAAATACTTCAGGTGTTTAACATGAAACAGAAGTTTCAAAGTTACGCTAAACTCAGTTACCATGCTTGGTAGGTGACCTGTGAGTATATGGTTAAAGATGGATGTCACTTCATAACCTGATTAAGTAACAAGCTACGTGTAATTGAAGTCACATCCAGGTATCTGTATCTGTGCCTCGAAAGCTCTGAACAGAGCGCTCACCACGACGCGACCTCGCCGAGCCCCATCCAGACATATTTTTAACAAACGTGAGGGGCACGTGTACTCCAACCCTTTGAGGCTTTCATGTTTTGATAGTTAAAAATAAATTGATGTTTTTTATCATTATTGACATCAGCCTGTAGAGGCACGTAGACCTTCGGCAAAGACTGCCATTACCAAACGAAATAACCATTTGTTCACAGATTTTCTTCGATTTCAATGGGGATTTTATTTATTGTTTGTAATATTTAAATCATTTAAAAGCTATAACGTATTGGTGCTTCTATAATTTGAAGTGATTTTCAAAAAAAATATTAAAACTATCTGATGATGAACGATCTAAAATTGAATAAGTACCTACTTTTATGCTCTTATTACATTCACCATCATCATCATCACTCCATATATCGCATAGGCTCACATAGACCTCCCCTAATGAGCGCCATTGCGCTCTGTCCTGAGCTCGCTTATTACATTATGTTTTACCTATTTACCCAACAAACCAAACATAAAATCATATTTTTACATTATACCAACCAACCAACTGGTATCAACCAACATAGAATCTTGTTCTTTTTGTTACCTCGGTGGGCTATTTTATAACTGAAATCAGTGTTTCCTCTTTCAGCAAATATTTGTTTTTAATTTTTTTGTCACTACCCCTAGACTAGTCTTGTATTCAGTGTACCTACCTTTAATAAATTGTTATTATTATGTACGAGCTTCCACCTGCAGCTTCGCTCGCATGGTACCTGTACAAAAAGTAGCCTATGTGTTAATCTGGACCGCAATCTAAGTATATTCCAAGTTTCATCCAATTATGTTTCGCCATTCTGGCGTAAAAGTGTAACAAACATCCATACATCCTCACTGTCACGTTTATAATATTATTATGTAATAGGATAGGAAGGGTGTGTTTGTAGTTACAAATAAAGATTTATGTATTTATCTGTCATAAAAGTAACATTACCTCAATTCAACCCGCATTTCCAAAAAATTCACCGTTTCATAAGTTTTATTTCCCTCTGAAAAAATAAATGTACAATTCTCAGTCGGGTGGACGGATGAAAGTGCTTTATTATTTCCAAATGAAGTGTTCGTATCGATTCAGTTTCTCGTTTGATTACACAAATATACCGTTTCTAAGGTTCTTAGTCCAATTACTTTTGTCAGATTTGGCCTATTTTGGATGAACAATTACCTACCATAATAAAATTTAAAAGGTGATAAGTTCAAAAATGCATCTCAAAATTTTTAAACAAAGCTGGAATAAAAAACTTATTCAAAATAGATAAATGCCAAAACCACAAAGCTTGTGGCTCAAATATAAAATCAATTTTAGGAAGTAAAATCAACACCTAAATCGGATTTCCAAACTGAAAAGTTGTGCGGTTCAACAAAACGTGCGGGATTTGGTTTCAGCTAACAGTTATTTCCGTACAAAAATATAATCGGTTTTATCAATTATCCAGCCATTGTTCGAACCCTATCACAGTTGGTTAATTACAGTTCTAGTAGTCGTTTCAAATGCCAAACTTGTGACACTTGATCCAGCGCAGGCTCATTTGCAAGTGGCCGACTTGACGGGCTGTTGCCTCAAAGCTTCAAGTAGTTGTTTGCAAGAAGGCATTAGAGTTTGACTTAGAGTATGTTTGCTGATTCAGTATAGCAGAGGAATCGGCTTATATTGTTAGTCTAATGTTTAAAAATCATTTATTATTATTTTACCTATTATGCACATGCCTATTATGTACCTACCTATTATTTATATTAATGAAAACTAATAAATTTTAAATTGAATTTATTATTATTATTTTAATGATATGCCTAAGTTATCTTGCACTGCAAGCTTCTCTTCATTCTTTCCACTCCTTTCTATTTAGCGCTGTATTTTGTTAGTCTTTAACAGGCTGTTATTAAATTTCTGTTTCACGTGGTCGTAACGCAATCAGTACGCTGGCTAAAAGTGTCTTGACCGAAACGCAAAACGCTGCGATACGCGTTCAGCAGTGTAGGATGCTTACCCCTGCTTACGCATACTGCGAGAGCATTCGTGGAAGAAGACCATTCTAGAAATTTTTCTTGCAATTATGTGTTTGACATCGCAATTTCGCTTGCCGCAACGTGGCGCGTTCCGATCCAGAGACAACATTTCGTTAAGTTCCTGCCCGTTTATATCGATCTAATTCGCTATTTTATGGTAAGCTAACAACAATACTATAATTTGGTGTAAAAAATGTGCATCATACACAACCGAGACAGTCAACCTCACAGGCAGGTGATAATCTGCCTTATTCCCCACAGAGAAGACCGGTATACAACGTGACTTATTTGAGAATAACATTGCTTATTCAGCAGGCAGCTCACGTACATTTTAGTTGTTCTACTGTATTTGCCCTGCATAATATTGAATAGGTCGCGGAGAATTCAGTTAGGCAAGTGAATAGCTTCTAGACTCTCTGGAAGTTTAAGTATTCGAAGTTGGGTCTAGATTATCCGCAGTAAAAGAATTTAGTTAAATGGTTGTACTTATACAGATATCTTGTTTAGTGAACAATTACTTGTTTTTATATTAATTTGTTTATTTGAAAAAATAATGTTTATAATTTTCCGTGAGAAAGAATTTCAGAAGAATGGTCCGAGATTTAATCTAACTTTATCATGTACATATTTTTTTTTTTTCCATTGTATAGATGGACAAAATCTATGACATAAGACTACAATTACTTCAAACGTGTTAACTACTTATAAATAATCACACTAATATTATAAATTCAAAAGTTTATGTGAGTATGTTTGTTTCCAATTAACTCAGTAACGGCTGAAAGGAATTGCAGGAAACATGGAATATACATAGTTTGTGACCTAAATCAACGCATAGGCTACTTTTATCCACGTACCACGCGAGCAAAAGCACTAACTTTAGATCCAATATCACGCAAATAATTGCCCAATATCAGATGTGTTACTAATTTAGAACCTATGGAACTACCTTAGGCCTTTAAGATTTAATGTTATAGTTATTTACTTATAGTAATTAAAAAGGTGCAAATTTAGTATTTATACAGTTATTTATTTATTTATATCGCGCAAAGAAGCAGGTGTGAAGAAAGAAGCAGCAAAGAGTGCTATGCTGACTCTAGCCCTTCCTTCTGTTGCTGGTAGATGGTGGTTCAAATGATACGGCCACGTTACAATTGGATTGTCCTTTATTTGGTTTACACGTACACGGAAATGGTATGGTTTTGACTTCGTATTATTTTAAAAGGAGCAATCCCGGATCAGAACTGAAGAAAACAACACGGATACGTCGTAACAAAGTTCATCAAAGAAAATAACGTGAGGTACTCGTACAAACAAACGAATCAACAATCAACACCGGGGATTCTTTCCCGTCACGTCTCATAATTCTGTTGGGCTTTGTCGCTCGCGGCGACCAACTTTGTCGCAAACTCGCGAGTAAGTATTTTGAGTGTATGAAATTGTCGGACGCGACTTTTGTTAGAAGAAATGGAACATAAGTTAATGTTAGAATTACTGCTGGTAAATTAATAATAAAGCTATAAATAGCTGTAACGAAGTTATAGGTGCCTGAAAAGAGATCGAGTTGATTAAAATATATCCTACCCTACGGCTTCGCCCGCTCGATTTGGCGATACGTCATAATAGTTAATAGTAGTAAAGAGGTCGCGGAGAAAAGTTCAAGGGAAATATTCTTGAGTATATCAAAATGTAAACTACAGTGTTGAAAACCAGTATTATATATATTTAATTATTAGCACTCATGCTCTTACCGAAAGACGGCGTCCATATCTCCACTCAACCCTTGTCACCTTTCCAATCTACCAATGACATTAAAGCGATAATTATCGGAAAATAGTCGCGTCCGTAAAATCTCAATCTCCAACTAAACTCTCGAATAATACGTGCCACAGACGATAATACCCGAGCACTTGCGATTCTGCGCGCGACTGTACCGTATCCTTCTCTGACTTGTTAACTTGTTTGCTCTAGAGCAGGAATTATGGGATGATACTTGATGGATGGACTTGTCGTGATCCCCATCAATGGGTTAGACAAATAGGCTATAGCAACCAGCGAAAAAGCCATACAACATATCTACTTGTAGCATAAACAGTCCAAACGCTCAACTTTTTCGGATCATTCAGTGATAATGAAATAAATGAGCTCTCGTCAAGAACATCGACAGATAGATATATTAATAAGACTTGCTATAATTAGTAATAGATTTTTCAATAATTACATAATTCACTGAATGTTTTGTTTGTTGAATAAATAATATTGGAAACAAACCAGGTTGGGTGGGGTGCCAAAGATTATTTATTCAACCTGCCCGTGGTGCGAGGAGCTGTGCCTTACCATCCGCCATCCACATGCCCAGTGCGGCGATTATGGGCATATCCCTCTGTAGGGCAGGCTTATGTCCAGCTGTAGACTGAAGAACCTGGTATTGATGTTGTGTCCAACATGTAGTGATAACTGACCTATGAGTGATCGAACTATAAACGTATATAAGACGTACGTAAATATCAAACGTATATAACTATTTTTATGTTAAAATTCTCTAATAATTTAACAAAAGTAATCTAAAATTTAATTACAACGAAAATAAAGCTTAACAGCTGTGGTATTTGAATTTTACCATCAAATTACACAAAATTGGTTCGCGACTCGCGTGGATATCCTGTGGTCTAATTATGTAGGTGCTTACAATTTAATTACTATTATTATGCTGTGCCAAACATAAACCTTATTTTGAAAGAGCTGAAACAAAATAGTTGACTAATAGCATAGTTACTTACTACTACATATTATAAATGCGACAATTTGGATGGATGAGTGTGTTACGCAATCCCGTCAGGCAAACGTAGTGTAGGACGCCCTCCGGCCAGGTGGAGTGACGATCTGCGAAAGGCTGCTGGTAGAAGCTGGAAGAATCGAGCTCAGGACAGGGCGCAATGGCGCTCATGCGGGGAGGCCTATGCCAGCAGTGGATTGCTATAGGCTGATGATGATGATGATGATGATGAATGTAGTTTTAGACCAGGAATTACGTATAGGCTACTTTTGCGGGTAAGCTGTGGGCGGAAGCTAGTATAATAAAAAAAATACCAATATTATATTTTTGTTTAACCGTTCTCATCCCACTACTCTTTCCCGTAAACTTCCAAACATCTTTGTCCCGAGCTCCACATAATGTGAGTGCTGAATAACACAACCATCCGCCTCTCCTGGCATGGCGCGGAGCGTCATGTCCAAGAGCAGCAGTCAAAGTGTTAATAATCATAATTACATTGATTTTAACGTTAATAGAGTTATGGTTATATAATTATAGGGATACGCAAATAAATATCTTGAATCTTAATCTACTCCTCTACTATCTTTATCTCTCACAGGGTGGCGTAGGGTTTCTCGTCAATAAGGCCCTCTGTAACAACGTTCAGGAAATCTCCAGTGTGTCGACCAGGGTAGCGTACCTGATCCTTCGACTATCCAAGCGGTATAGTATGAAGATCATTCAGGCTTACGCACCGACCTCGGCACACTTGGATGATGAAGTGGAGGATATGTACGAGGACATATCTAAAGCCTTGCACAACACCACTAAGGCTCACTTCAACGTTGTTATGGGGGACTTTAACGGCAAAGTGGGAGTCCGAGTTGGCGACGAATCCAGAGTGGGCCCGCATGGTTATGGAAGTAGAAATCACAGGGGGCAAATGCTCGTCAACTTCCTAGAGAAGGAGGGGCTCTTCTTAATGAATTCGTTCTTTAAGAAGAAGCCCCACAGGAAGTGGACGTGGCGAAGCCCCGACGCTGTGACCAAAAATGAGATCGACTTCATCATGACGGATAAAAAGCACATATTCAGAGACGTCTCCGTGATCAACAGGTTCAATAACGGATCTGATCACAGACTTGTCCGAGGCTCTCTGAATATCAATCTTAAGCTGGAAAGAAACCGTCTGATGAAGTCCACGCTCCGACCCAATCTACTCCAGATCATGGCGGGCACCGAGAAGTTTCAGAAGCTTCTCGGTGATAGATTCGTTGCCGTGGAACCCACCGATGACGTTGATGAGGCCCTACAGAACGTGGTTGGAACGTTAAGGGACGAGGGCATCAAATTCTGCCAAATGCAGACTAAAGGCAAGAAGTCCAAACTTTCGGATGACACTCTTGGGCTGATGGCAAAAAGACGGGAAACCACTCAGGCCACTTCGTCAGAGAGGTCAGACCTGAACAAGCGAATTGCGAAGATGATACGGCGTGACCTTCGGAGCTTCAACACGCGCCTCATTGAAGAGGCGATAGAGCGAAACCGAGGGTCCAAAGTATTCACTCAGCAGCTTGGCAGGAGCCACCTGACGAAGTTAACAACACACGATGGCCGAACCGTCTTGTCAAAGCCGGAGATGTTATCAGAGATCGAGGACTTCTATGGCCGACTGTACGCGGCACATGCTCCTTGCCCCCAACGTGACAACCACGATTCCAGAGCCACCCTCACCCGCCACTACACCGACGACCTGCCAGATATCAGCCAAGACGAAGTCGTACTGGCCCTAAGACAGCTTAAAAATGGAAAAGCCCCCGGTGAAGACGGAGTCACTTCAGAACTTCTGAAGGCAGGAGGAGCTCCTGTTGTGCAGGAGCTGCAGAACCTCTTCAACTCCGTCCTTCACTGTGGGAGAACTCCAAAGGCGTGGAACGAGAGCTTGGTGGTTCTGTTTTTTAAGAAAGGTGACAAGACTTTTCTTAAAAACTACAGACCTATTTCGCTCTTGAGCCACGTTTACAAGCTGTTTTCTAGGGTCATAACGAATCGTCTCGCCAGAAGACTCGACGAGTTCCAGCCACCGGAGCAGGCCGGGTTTCGCGGAGGATATGGCACCATAGACCACATTCACACAGTGAGGCAGATTATACAGAAGTCCGAAGAGTATAATCAGCCCCTGTGTCTGGCTTTTGTGGACTATGAGAAGGCCTTTGACTCTGTTGAAACCTGGGCTGTCCTGGAATCCTTACAGCGATGCCAAGTGGACTATCGTTATATCGAAGTGTTAAGATGTCTGTACGAAGCTGCCACTATGAGTGTCCGAGTACAGGACCAGCAGTCTAAACCCATCCAACTGCGCCGCGGAGTGAGACAGGGAGATGTCATATCTCTGAAACTGTTCACGAGCGCGTTGGAGGATATGTTTAAGACGCTGGACTGGAAAGGTATGGGCATTAACATAAACGGCGAGCACATCTCACACTTGCGATTCGCTGATGACATAGTCCTAATGGCGGAGTCGCTGGAGGAGCTGCAACAGATGCTGGACGGCCTAGCATCAGCCTCGCGAAAGATAGGTCTCGGCATGAATTTGGACAAGACCAAAGTCATGGTCAATCACTGAATTGATCCGAGTCCTGTCGTCGTTAATGGACACCCTCTTGAAGTTGTTTCGGAGTATACATACCTCGGGCAGATATTGCAGTTGGGTAGAAACAACTTCGAGAAGGAAGCCAAGAGGAGGATTCAGCTGGGTTGGGCAGCATTTGGAAAACTAAGTCGAGTTTTCTCGTCACCCATACCACAATGTTTGAAGACGAAAGTTTTCAATCAGTGCGTCCTACCCGTCATGACATACGGAGCCGAAACGTGGACACTCACAGTACGGCTAGTCCACCAGTTTAAAGTCGCTCAGCGAGCTATGGAACGAGCTATGCTCGGAGTTTCTCTGAAGGATAAAATCCGTAACGAGTATATTCGACATAGAACTAAAGTTGTCGACATAGCTCAGAGAATTAGCAAGCTGGAGTGGCAATGGGCTGGCCATATCTGCCGAAGAACCGATAACCGTTGGGGTAAACGAGTTCTTGAGTGGAGACCGCGGCTCGGCAAACGTAGTGTAGGACGCCCTCCGGCCAGGTGGAGTGACGATCTGCGAAAGGCTGCTGGTAGAAGCTGGATGAATCGAGCTCAGGATAGGGCGCAATGGCGCTCATTAGGGGAGGCCTATGTCCAGCAGTGGACTGCTATAGGCTGATGATGATGATGATGATGATGATGATGAATCTACTCCAAAAATAAAGCATTAGTGGAGAGACTAGTTTCGGTGGATGGGTGACCGTGGCATTAGATCTGAGTGCTTCCGTGCTTCGTAAGGCTATGATGTTATATAGTGATGTAGAGTTTGTCACATCCACTTTCATAATAATGTATATAATGTACTTTCGCGGCGCGCGTTAATGTTTACCTGCTGGTTTATTAGGGAGGAGAGGATTATTTGACCGCACTTACACCGATGCGAACATGCATCACCTGTTTTGTTTGTAACACGCACAATGGACCAACTGGAGTCCAATTGCGGAAAAGGGAGTCCATTTAAATTTACATTTTACACCCGTTTTGTTGCACATATAATATGTATGTATAACATGCGTTTCCACTGAATTAACATGTAGAACTGACTAATGGATCGCTTACATTTTGTCTAGTCTCATGCATGAAGGAAGTAGACGATAGACAAACATTTATTTACCACTTGGCAAATAAAACACACAACAACGGAAAAAAAGTGAATAAAGAAAATAATTAAATAGCAGGTTAGAAATATTTATTTTATTTTGGTTTCTTTGGAAAACAAACAGTATAAGGTACTGTTTGTTTTCTAATTAAGTGTCTATGATAATTACAAAAGACCATTTAAATGTTTTCGCATATGCAATGTTTTCGCAATGGCCTATGTCAGTGGACTGCTATAGGCCGATGATGATGATGATGAAGCAATATAGTCCTGGATGTAGTTGTGTGCCACTGCAAAAACCACGCAAAAAAGCATCTTAAAGTGAACGGATATAACAGTTGTGCAACTGCTCGATAGACAAGTTTGATCAGACTCTCTTTTCACGTGGGATTGGTAAATTAGGAATGCGATTCACTCTATAGCATTATTACTTACAATATAGGTAAGTTAAGGTACAGTTTAAGCAGGGTGATAACTCAGTGGGGTTTTCTTCTGGAACCACCTCGTAATATTTTCAAAAATATACATCTCTACATTTTTCTTGTAATAATTATAACTTTTTTTATAAATATCATATTATCCCTGATGCATACGTCTTAAAACTAAAACCATCAGAGTAAGGCAACTTTTTGTTACAATTCTGTGTAAGAGAGTTCGTCAGTCGTCACGTACGCGGTGAATGCGGTCTTCGGCACCGTAATGGAATATTGTCACCTCTGCCATGCTTGCCACCGGGACATACCTACAACACACGTGCGAGGTAGATGGTCCATTGTATTGCAATTATTTATTTCTGTGTGGTACACAGTGCACTCATAGTTCCTGATACTTACCTTGGTCTTCCATATGCCAGATGAACTCTGGGCTAAAATATCAACAAAGTGGGTCGCCAACGGTGAAAGACGAAAAATAATAAACTACTATACAAATTATATATTGGTACCACCATGATCAAAAAAGGTGATGATGTTGCCAAAGCATTTGAATTTTTTTTACAGACATTCCAGTCTCATCCACAAGATCCTTATACTCTTCCCCTACAATTGCGCATTCATTATTAAATGAAAATGTACCGATATGCAAAATACCCTTTTATTTTAAATATGTTTGACAGTAGTGATATTATTAAAACGTTCAAACTGATTAATGTCAAAAAAACTACGAATCTCTGGGGAATTTCTGTTAGCGTTGTAACATCTTTGTCAAACAAAATGTATAAGATTTATATTACTAAATGTTGAACAAGTTAAAGAACAAGTTGACGGCCTCTGTGGCGCAGTGGGTGAAGGTCCGCCTGAGACGCAGAAGGTTGCGAGTTCGATTCCCGCTGTGCGACAAATATTTATGCAATACAGAACATGCGTTCTGTAGATATTTTTCTCGGGTCTGGGTGTTTCTATGTATGATATGTAGGTATTTACAAAAAAAAATGTGTAGTATATCAAACATGTGGTTCCCATAATACAAGCTCTGCTTAGTTTGGGGCTACATGATGCTGTGTGATTACGTCCCGCATTATTTATTATTTATTTATTTATTATTAAACCTAACATTAAAATAAAGGATGAAGATTTAAATCTTGTGATTACTACTGTATTTTTAGGCATGACTTTAGATAATAAGCTTCAATGGGGCGCTCGCTATGGATTGTCGAACAGACTCAGTTCTGCAGCATACGCAGTCAAAAGAATCCGTCAATTTACTGACGTGGAAACGACTAGACTGGTTTATTTAAGCTACTTCCACAGAATTACGTCGCACGCATTTTACTGTGAGGGAATGCTGCAGATATCAACACCATATTTGTGCTGCAGAAGAGGGCTGTTCATGTAATTTATAATATGGGCCCCAGAGAATCGCTTAGAACTAAGTTTAAAGAAATAAATTTTATGACTGTGCCGTACCAATATATATATGAAAACTTAATGTATGTCCGAAAACATATTAACTTAATCAAAAAAATAACAGCGACAATCATAATTTCAAAAATAGAAATGAAGATGAACTTGCTATTCCTACTGTGAAGCTCTATAAAGTTTTTTAAAGGGCAAAACGTACGTTTCTTTAACAAAATCCCAAATGACGTGATTAATTTATCTGTAAATAAATTCAAAAATGTTGTTAAACGTTACTTCTGTAATAAAGCTTATCATAAAATTTCTGATTATTTAGATGACAAAAAAGCTTGGGATGAAACTGTCTCCAACTCCCTCAAAACAAAAGTAATAATTAAGAAAAAAATATTGTAAAAATGACATTTAAAAAATATAAGCCTAGCAGAGTTTCTTGACAATTTTTCTCTGTTTGGTCGCGTTACGAATTGGTGTGAATTAAAAAAAAGTGTATAATGTGCGTACTGAATAAAGAAATTTTCACTTTCACTTTCACGGCATCGTGGTAGATCCAGATTGAGATAGTGCGATGACCTGGACTCTTTTATTAGAGATTGGATCGCCATTACTCTGGATTGCGAAAAATGGAAAGGGATAAGGAGGCATTTACCCTGCAGCGAGGCGATATAGGACGGCATGTCACATCTCGGCTCATATCACACTAATATTATAAACAAGCACTACCCACGGCTTGGCCTGCGTAGAATTACTTCATTTTACTTGAAGATAAAAATTACGGGACTCCCCCCACGGACTCCCCCCCACCCCCGACGTGAGATTTGGCTCGACCCCCTCCTCCCCTAAATGCCTCACATGTCAGAGGCCTTAGCTCCTACGAAGAAGGGTGGATGATACATTGATAATAAAATAATATAAAAATAATAAGCACATCATTTTTCGAAATAAAAATACCAATCACATTTTTATTATGGACAATTCATTGCAGTTGAGAGTCGAACCTATAACCGCCGGATCGGAATTTGGAAAACGTCCCACGAAGTCACCACGGTAAACCAGATTTATTAGGTTGATCAAAAGATGAGATAATATACATAACATTGTATGCCAAAATACATTATGCCTTTTGATATTGAAATTGTGTTGTTCATGTTCCACATAATTGGGATTCAAAATTGTTCGACTTCGTTTTCCAGAGTCATGTATTTTGTAAACAAAATATCTTTTATAGTAATGAGTATGCCGTGTCTTCAGTAAAATTGATAGGGTATTATGAAAATAATACGAAACATTCATTATTATAAAATCGTTTTGTGACTGACTGACTGATCAAATCAATTGAGGTTGAAAGCCTCTAACGTAAATCCTAGAAACTTGGAGGGTATGTTTCTTGCCATAATATGTATATACTATATATATATATAATACAGTAGGATTGCACTAAAATAGGGTTTCTAGAATTTCAGCCCTAAAGGGATGCAGCGGGAAACTACGCAGCCATAGTCACGAGCGTGCTTCTAGTCTGCAGAATAAATGAGAAATGGTTTCTGGAACTGGTTCCATCCATCAATTATTTATGAAGCCTTTTAAGAAATGCTATTTAAAATGTCGTTTGATAATGAATAATGATTTTCACAGAAACTTATTTTATTCTTATAGTAATAAAATAGTCTAACCTGTTTCAAAGATTTTTCATCATCATCATCATCATCATAATCAGCCTATAGCAGTCCACTTTTGGACATAGAAGGCTGGAAGAGATCGCTCTAAGTGATAAGACCGCCCATTGTACTTTCATTATTGTTATTGTTTATAGTTATATTTGTCTATGTTGGTGTGAGTACAATAAAGAGTTTTCTATCTATCTATCTATAGGCCTCCCCTAATGAGCGCCATTGCGCCCTTTCCTGAGCTCGACGCATCCAGCTTCTACCAGCAGCCTTTCGCAGATTGTCACTCCACCTGGCTGGAGGGCGTCCTACACTACGTTTGCCAAGCTGCGGTCTTCACTCAAGAACTCGTTTATCCCAACGGTTATCCGTTCTTCGGCAGATATGGCCAGCCCACTGCCACTTCAGCTTGCTAATTCTCTGAGCTATGTCAACAACTTTAGTTCTATGTCGGATAAACCAAAGAGGTTGGATTTTTTTTTTCGTTTTCAGCGGATAAACTCGTTACTCTTGATTTTATTCTTCAGAGAAACTCCGAGCATAGTTCGTTCCATAGCTTGCTGAGTGACTTTAAACTGGTGGACTAGCCGTACTGTGAGTGTCCACGTTTCGGCTCCGTATGTCATGACGTTAATGTTTCAAAGTTTTTTAAGACATTAATATTCATTCTCAAAATATGTATGAGTAATTTTTTTTAATAAGGTTTAAACTTCATAATAAGGATCAGTATATAATTATGTATTTAAACAAAAAAGGTCACCAGATTTTTCCCATTGTGGACATCTTCAGATACGAAGAACCCATTGTGAGGGTTAGTAAAAGCTAACTCCAAACATTACATTCGTACATACCCACTTTTTGCAACGGATATACTAATCAAATATTATTATTATTATTATTAGAAGTAGTAGAGTTCTTTGTGAAGGGCTAAACCGGGGAAGTACTGCCACCATGCCTATTTCTGCCGTGAAGCAGCATTGAAGAGTGAGGGTGCCGGTCACATGAGGCTTAACACCTGGATGCCTCAAGTTGATGGACGCAGGGTGTTGCATCGTAGGGTACGTTCCATAGATCCGTGTCCTACGAAGCAATACTTTGTTGTAGGTAATGGTTACCACCTAACATCAGGTGAGCCATGTGCTAGTTCCATCAATAGATATCATAAAAAAATATTTAAAAAAACGGCTTATTCCCGAAATCCCCACTAAGCCGCCCACTGGTGGGGATAATTTGATTGTTTTTCCAGTCATCCTGTGACCACGATCGTTGCAACACGATCGAAATGTCGGGAAAATAAAAAGGGAAAATTCGAGGAAGACAATAATAATTTTGTTTGATACTCGTGAAAGTTTAACAATATTATAATCCAAAAAAAAACTATTTATGATAGCTTGCCCGTAGATCTACTATCGCGTAGCAAATTCGTAGCATCATTTAAGTCTACGATGCTACGAAAGTGCTACGTCAAATAATTTTGGACATTTAATGCTGGTAGCCCTGAACTATACAGAGCTTGTGTTATGGGAACCAAATGACTGATAAACGACTTTATACCTTTTTAATAATACATAAAAAACAAAAGACAAAAGATTTGCAAAATAACATGAAAAAAATTTTCCTACAGCGGGAATTGAACACGCAACCTTCTGCGTCTAAACTGGACTTTCACCCACTGCGCCACAGAATGATGATCTCTATTAATGAAAAAGTCTCTCTTTACCTGCATGGCATCCGCAACGCAAAATAGTTAATTGCCTTAATGTAGCTATTTAAGGCTTTGACGAGTTATTTCAGTGAGACAAACATGTACATAATTTGCTTATCAATAACATAATTACCGCTTAACCCGATACGCTCGCTAATACCTCTAATATGAATAAATCGAATATTGCCATCAACTAATAAATCTATAAGCCAAATACTAAATCTATTAAGGTACTGGATATACAGTGCGTACGGGTAGATGCGGGAAATGCGGGCTATAAGCTGGTAATGCGGGTTATGATTATTTTATGTAACTTTTAAAACTATCATGGTTGTGAACTTAATGCTCATAAAAATAAATAAAATAGGACACATTCATCATGCTAAATATCCCGTTATTATTAATTATTACGATTATTTTAGTTGCGGGCAGGATATAAGTAATTAGTTTTAAAATAATCATCATCCGACAATAGCATCCTACTGCTGGACATAGGCCTCCCCTAATGAGGGTCATTGTGCCCTGACCTCAAATTGACGCATACAGATTCCAATAAAAAAATGCTTTAAATGTTATTATTCTGAAATAAAAAATGCTTAGCAGCCATTTTATTTAAAGTAATCAAATCGCAATCCTTGAAGTTTTTATTGAGTAGTTGCGGTGGCCATCTGTGGTCTTCATCATCAGTTTCACTTCACCAAATGGTGCTTTCCGATAACAAATTTATGTAGGAATGTAGTTACTATAAAGTTTACCCAAATCGCTATATGTGTAGGTACCTTTAATATTTTAGAGAAAATTAAGAGTTTCCTCGATTTCTCCAGGATTCCATACTCATACCTAGAGCTGATGGCAATAGGACCAAAGGGGAAGTATACCATCCAAAACCAAAAGAATTTTCAAAATCAGGAGTTATGTGGTAATAAATATAAAAAAAATACAACCAAATTGAGAACTTCCGCCATTTTCTAAAAACGGTTAATAATATGAAAGCTTTTAAAATTATATTATTTTCTACTAGTCGCGCTCAAACACTGTGAGACACTGCGAGATTTTTTTCACGTCCGTCAAAGTCCATTGAACTTCGAGGAAGTCAAGCTGTATACACACTTGCCCGATTTAAATAAAATAATATACAAACAAACAAACATCTTTACAACTTTTTCCCCATTATGGATATCTTCAGTTATTGCTCAGTACGCAAATCTATTGAGGATACCTTAACGGGGATAGTCAGAGGCAAGTCCAAACATTACGTTAGATACATTCCCACTTTTTGCAAGCAGCTGGCATTCCACGTGATATGTTTCAAGCCCATCGCCGCTTTTTATTGGAACACTAACCTAGCACATTACCTTTCAAACTTTTTCGCGAGGGCAAGCCAGTTTCCTCACGATGTTTTCCTTCACCGTTTCGAGCTCGTGGTAATGCGAGCATAAAATAATATTTTATGTATATGTTGTGTTCCGTAATTATTGCGTGATCCTTTAACCAACATTTGATAGTAAGAATATATTACTGGGAATTCCATGGCAAATTCAATTTGTAAGTTTATTTCCTTTCTCTATGAGCAAGCTCATTGACCATCGAGCCTCGACGACTTCTGTGGCACAATGAGCCCGCCTGACAAGTAGAAGGTCGTTCGTTCAATTTCCGCCGCGATCTGCAAATATTTGTCTCAGGTCCGGGTGTTTTCTATTTATAATATGTAAAAATGTACAAAAAATATTAATCAAGTCATGTCAGTCATTGACTTTAATACAAGCTCTGCTTAGTTTGGGGCTAGGTTATGTTGTGTGAGCACGATCATGTCCAACATTATTTCTTTCTTTTATTTATTCATACTGGACAATAGGCAAACTCAGATATTTTTAAGTTTTAAAGCCGTCCAAAGCCTCCGACAATGCCCAGCTCCAAAAACACGGAAGCGCTCAGATGTAAATAGCACTATGCGGTCTGCTAAAGTGAGCTACACAACAAGCGCTAGCCCAAGTTGACTCACATCATGATATGTACACTACATTAGTGGAAGGAGTAGAAAATTACTGTCCATACTATTACTTTCCCAGCTCACTAAACCGAACGTGACCAATGTAAATCAAGCTTAAGGCCCTTCAGACCCTTACCCGTCGAGAAAAATGTGATCTGTCGATTTAAATGATTGATCGTGAAATGTGACGTCATCGATTAATTCCTGTCCACGCCCAGCCTCCCCGCAGTGTGGTGGAGCCTTAACGCTTTGTAACTGGGATGTGACGTCACGATACGTGGTTCCGCCGGATATTTGATTTATGGCGCGCTGTGTCTGGAATAAACTAATAAATTAAGATTATTGATCAGCCGAAATATCTGTCTTGAACTTACGAGTATAATGTGAATTGTGTAATACAGAGAGTTGATATAGTAGTTTATTTAATAATGTATTTTAAGCACCTTTTATTTTGATTCATAATATTGTTTTTGTACACGAATTTTTATTTATATATTGTTTCGATATAAATATTATGTCCGTTATAGACTTCGAAACCACCCAACCGATGTGCCCCAAGACGGTTTCATTCAAAAGGCAATAATGCGAAGATAGTTTTAAGCCTAAAACAATGCATTAGAAATTTTAGATTTTTTTTCCTACACACCGGGTAGTAATCTCTAGTCTCGTAACTCTTTAACGCAAAACGCCAAACACTGAAATGAACACACAGCATCATGTAGCTCCAAATAAGGTAGGCATTGTATTATGACTGACACGACTGATGTACTACTAACATATTTTTTTTAAACATACATATCATACATATAAAACTCATACAGACTCGAGACAAATATCTGAAAATAATACAAACAATTGTCCCGCGGCGGACATTTGGCCTGCAACCTTCTGAATTTCAGGCGGACCTTCACCTACTGCGCTACAGAGGTCGTCAACTGACCCTGAACAAGCCGAGCATGGTCCATATAAGGGGAATAAGAACTGATATAATAAGTAGCTAATTTGTTAAATTTTCTAAGCATATTGAAAAAGTTAAAGGTGCTGATACAAGATACTGAAGCGGCTAAAATAAATATTATCTTCTTAAAACTAGGCACAGATTTTTTATTTCAGGCTGCTAAAGCGGATTTATTAAAACGAATCAAAATAAAAGCGTAGGACCCTCAATTTATGAAAATAACCGCGATAGTATAGGAGCTAGCAACGTTTTCGAGAAAGAATTTTAGGTCAGCTGATTTTGTGATATGTTGTCCTTCTTGCACTTTCGGTTAGAGTCTGGGCTATCTGGCTGGCGGTAGCGGTTGCGTTCATTAGTGCGCATCCTACCTGTCCAGGTAATAATCCTGGATTTTAAAAGCATTTTAGAAGGCGTAATTTTTTTTTTTTTGTTTTTAAATAAGTCTACCTGACATACTTTTTTTATTGCCAGACATTTTTGACAATGCTAACTATGTGCCATACGCGATTTTATTTTTATTTTTTATAAAAATTTCAAAGTATTTTATAATGTCTGTAATTTTAATATTATGTTATTTAAAGATAAGAAAAACTTAAAATAAATTTGCCAGACATTAATTCGATTGTTAAGTCTTGAATTAAAATTAAAAAGTCATGTAAAGTATTGCAGTATGATGCTAGTAGTCCGAGAGAGACAGCTGAAGGTGCGAGAGAGATAGACAACGACAGTGGCGCGACAGGCAAGTCGCGCAAAAAAAAAATGGTGGACCACTGACCGCGGGGCAAGGCTCAAACTTATTATTATTATGACACTTTATTTAATTGTAAACTCGTCTAAAATACATTTTTTACTATAAACCTAATATTATCTACATTAAACATAAATAACATCAAAACAATATAGTAAAAAATGTATAAAAACGGGAGACCACCGACCTCGGGGCAAGGCTCAAACGGTCAGTGGCTAAGGCTGCAGAGAGAGGAACCTCCGCACAATGCGTGCCGAGTCCAGGAGAGCCGCCTTCTGTATCTGACCCTTGATCCAGCTGCCTAGCGAGAGCCTCTTAAGGTATTGGTCAAGGCTCTTCTTCAAGACTTAACAATCGAATTAATGTCTGGCAAATTTATTTTAAGTTTTTCTTATCTTTAAATAACATAATATTAAAATTACAGACATTATAAAATACTTTGAAATTTTAATAAAAAGTAAATAAAAAATCGCGTATGGCACATAGTTAGCATTGTCAAAAATGTCTGGCAATAAAAAAAGTATGTCAGGTAGACTTATTTAAAAACAAAAAATTAAAAATTACGCTTTCTAAAATGCTTTTAAAATCCAGGATTATTACCTGGACAGGTAGGATGCGCACTAATGAACGCAACCGCTACCGCCAGCCAGATAGCCCAGACTCTAACCGAAAGTGCAAGAAGGACGACATATCACAAAATCAGCTGACCTAAAATTCTTACTTTTCAAACGTTGCTAGCTCCCGTACCACGAGGAACATCTCGGGAATCGAATCGATGTACGTAATGAAGTCTCGCAGTCGATTCGATTGCTCGCGCCTCGCTTATGGCCGCCGCGCAATGTACGGAGATCTCTCCATCAGTGCCGGGTTGTACGGTTCACTAATCTTTCTTTACGGTAAGAAAACTGGAATTACACTAGTGCATTTTTGTTATTTAACCTCGGATAGGTTGGCATGCCCGCCATCGCAGCTTTAGCTTTAGGAATTTTTCCTTTCTTAGTTTGTAGCAATACCTAGTTTTAGTTATCACTCCTATCTCTGTTTATTACTATTGCCAAAATTATGTACCTACCTATATAACTACATTTTAATAATTTTGAGTTCTCCGTGCTGTAATTGTGTTTTCTGAATAACCTCTGTTAACTTAACCTTATGGATTTGCTATGGCTCATGTGTATCGATATTCTAGCACTATGATTAAAGACAGCCATTATAGATGCATACTTATTATCTTTTAACGGGTATTCCTATACAATCTATTCTATTTATAAATGCAATAAACCTGCGAGCACGGCAAAAACATTGGATTGCGAATCAGCCGCGCTTTGCTTTTTGCAGTTTACAAAGAAAGGTGTTCGACACTACCAAAAAAGTATAAACATTGTAGGATAGAAATATCAGAATTATACTATTCAAGCACCTGCTCCTACTCAAAGTTAATGATCTTTTCATCATGTGGAAAGTCTACGGGCAAAAATCTACTCCCTTTTCAATCTACCAAAGTGCCGAATAGCCTGAGTAAACCAAGGCAAACCCAACTTTTAAACCAACTAACCACAGAAGTAAGAGATTCTTTAGACAACAATGATATCCGCTAACGAAATGTTTGTGAGCAATTTCCGTCAACTTGTCTCACCAGTGTGAAAACATTAGAAACATCCAGCTTGGACTAATCCTGAGTTCGATTAAACGCCGCCGGTGGATTACCCGTGAATAAAACGTTCACGTTACACTAAATGGAGCTATAAAATATGTAATAATAGCGGGTTCAATTCCCGCATCTTGTTATTGTCTGTATCTACTATTAGCAAACCATAAAAAAAAGACGTGTGGCACTCGGGGACTGCCGCGGTAAAGCTATTGCATAGCATTTTGTATCAACTTATGCAATTATAATTATTTATTTATTTTTATACGATTTCACTTATAATTGAAACACATAAACATCTAAAAGCAATAAAAATTCCAAAGAAAAGATTGTGATGACAGAAATTTCAAAACAAATCTGAAATTAGATTCAGGTGAAAAACGTCAGACGTCAGTTCGTGTCAGAAGCCAATCATGGATGTGTAGCTATCTTTACTGTGTTGAACACTAGCGCTGCGACGTTGCGACGAAGAACTAATAGAATACAAAAGTTTGAATATGAACTCTATTTCCAAGCAACAGTTTATAAAATTAAGTAAAAGTGGGGAGCGTGACGTTTTTTTTCGCTACGGAATTTCTGGTTTCGGTCCCCGCGCTCAAGGCCCTCGATAGAAGCTATGCAATAGCTTAAAATATCTATTAGAGATATTAATTTTAAAAATCTTATCGACTATATTGAAGGATCCAGTAACCAAAAACCTTTATATAGAAAACCCCCTATAAACGACGTGTTTTTATACGGCGGTTTGACCTCGAATAATACTCCAAATAGTTAAACCCTGCGCGCACTCTGCCCTCTATCTCGAAAATGGTTCAAGATATTAAAAAAATTTGAAACAAAAGTTGTAGAAAATTTAATGTTCTACAATATTTATTAAGATATAAATAGCATAAAACCCACAGGGAACATGATATTTGCAATAAATCGATTTTTTGTACCTTTGAACTTTGAATATCTGTAGAAGCTAACACCCTACGCTAAGTAGAATTTGTGACAAGTTTTAGGGTGCTCAAATAAAGGTTTATACAAGTTTATAGCCGACTATCTCTCATTCCGAGGTGAAACCCCTAATTTTCCTGGACTTTAACAAATAATGAGTATCGAGCAATGTCACATGAATTCAAAAATTTGTTTAGCAGACATTCATCCTCTTTGTCACGTCCGTTTTATTGTATTTATAATTAAAAAAGACCTTTTCAGAACGTCGCATCCGGTCGTTAACGAACTCCCGTTAAGTTAGTTACGTACGTTCTATCGTTTATTTTATGAAGCGACTAATTAGCAGCTCATGCAACGTATGTACGTACGAACTTTGTATTTTTGTTACTTAAAAAAGAGGTTCTCAATTTTACTGTATTCTTCTTTCTTTACTGTATACTGAGAATGAGTGACTTTAAAACACAATTGGATAAGGGTAGTCGAATGATGAAGAGAGTGACTTCAATAACTATTACATCAGAATAATGTAACGGCCAGCGGCTTTGTCTGTGGAGATCTGAGGACCTGACTGGAAGTCATCATCAGCCTATTGCAGTCTACTGCTAGACATACGCATCCCCTAATGAGCACCAATGCGCTCCATCCTCAGCTCGACGCATCCAACTTATTTTTCTTCTTCATTTCATTTTGACAGAGTGGTCATGGTCATCATGCTAGGTACATGATGACCATGGCCATATTATTAGAGACTGATATGGGTCGCCTCACGATATCTCGCCTCTTTTCTCTATTGGTCTATTTAAACTTCTACCTTTGCAAATCGTTACTCCACCTAGCCGAATGACCTGGCTTGTCTATTGTCCATTCTTCGTTATTCTTCTTCAGTCTATTGAAAATTAAGCGAAGATCTGTACGTAATATTCCTGCGAAGAAGATGAAGAAAGATGGTATACATAGATACCTCTAGTCAAATTGCCAGATATCCGCAGACAAAGCCGCGGGCCACCGTTACATTATGCTGATGTAATAGTTATTGAAGCTATGACCCACATCCCAGCTTGGCATGGCCACAGAATAAATAATAATGGCGTAACCTCGTTTATGAACAATGACGCGCCGTGCCAAAGACATCTTAAAACTGTGAGTACTAAAATGCAAATAGTTTTGACTAGCTCCCGCCAGTGGCCTGGCTTCGTCGTACCCAGATTTAATGTTATTCTATTCGTTTATTTTTTGATTTAGTCCCGTAGTACCTACCCATAACAAAAGCTCTGCTTACTTTGGGGCTTGATGTTGTGTGAAAATGTTGGGCATTTGTTATTTATTTTATTCCATAAAGTACGTAAACTCATAAAGACATTCACCCACTTAATCAACGAGGTTTCTTTGATAATTTGATAACAATTCATCGATTTCATCACAATCATTTTATTCAAAGGCACATTATGTGCCCTTCGGCGAAGAGCTTTGTGGGTAAAAAGCGCATTATAGACTTTTGAAAACGTGAATTTTCGCTGAAACACACACACATTGATAAAAGGTGCCTAGGTGATTGACTTATCTCCAGTTTGGATTCTGTGAAAACTATCACTATTATGCAAGAAAATCGGCAAAAAGGTCGTCATCATCAGCCTATAGCAGTCGACTAATCGACATAGGCTTCCGGTAATGAGCGCCATTGCACCCTATCCTCAGTTCGACTCCTCCAGCTTCTACCATAAGCTTTTCGCAGATGTTTACTCCACCTGACCGGAAGGCGTCCTGCACTATATTATTTGCCGAGTCGCAATCTCGACTCAAGAACTCGTTTATACCAGGGATGTCGGTTCTTAGGCAGATATGGTCCTTTTAACAATTGACAAAAAGTTACAACATACAATAGAGGTTGGATCTGGGTGCCTATATGCAGATATAGGCAGATATGGCCTTTTAACAATTGACAAAAAGTTACAACATACAATAGAGGTTGGATCTGGGTGCCTAGTGCGAGTTTTTTACCAGCTCGATCGCGTTTGCGTTTACGCAAATTTATATGGAATCGAGGTAGCGTTATCTAGTGAAAAACGCGTAGCACTGACTCATCACTGTGATGGAGCTGGTAAAAAAACTCGCACTAGGTACCTAGAAAATGTATTTATCTTTTATTTGTGCGTCCATACATTTTAAAACTACTGTACACTAAACCTCGCCAACGATCAACGATCAACGATCAACGATCAACGACCGACGATCGACGGTTCAACGATCGCCAGCCGCCTTTTTGTTCTTATGAAAGGCGCGTTTAGACGTTTGTCTTACTTTTTCAGTTGTGCCATATTAAAGGCCTTCGGGCGTTTAACATTGCAAAGAAGATTGTCAGTCAGTCGCAGCCTCGCCTCTGTTGATGTGAACATTCCATGTTACCTTGTTGAGTTAAACTTTCTCTAATTTAAATCTCATCCAGTCCACCCGTATTCACAAAAGTTTCAACACACGGGATAATGTAATAATGATAATTAACAGCGCATATACGTATACAGGTGGCCAGTTCGAAATTATTGAGACAAGTTTAGGTGTTCTTCGTCTTACAAGGTTCCAGAAAATTAATTGATTGTAATTTTTAGGTTCGAAGCCTATTAAAAAAATCCTGAAAAAAAAATCAAGAAGATTGAGATATATTTTATTCTGTGTAACGGTATAAAGTCGATTGGGTAAATTGAACAGTACATGACAAAAAATCTATCTTTATATTATGAACACGCGCACTGATACACTGATTACACTCCGAAGCTTTCAAAGTAATGTATACTTATTTATACATATCTTTCCAAAGAAATGTGCAGGACAAAAAAAATTAAAAAAATGGATTCATTCTATTGTGCCTGTTCATAGTTTGATGTTTGTCCGTTTCGTTCTTGCGTAAATTGTAGAACTCGTTGTTTAACACGTTCGAGGGCGGTACGTAATTGAACGTCAGGACATTTTCAGTATGATATGACAGAACGTATAGTGTCGTTATGAAAAAACACTTTGTATTGGGCAGACCGTGTACACACGATGCTTCGTAATGTTAAATCCTATTAACTAACTCTAAGCGTCACATCATACAAAAATTTCAAATTCCTACAGTCACATTGTGTACGTTAAAATTCACTCCAATGAGAGGTGGTATCTCTGTGATTGACCCACACACACAAATACACACCGTTATTACACGTCCTCAACTCATCGTCGCTCCATACATTCAGTGGAGTAGCGTCATGGGAGGTGAGCGCACGTCGGTTTTACCAAAGATGTGAATAATAGTCGATACCGTAAGTACCTACCTCCAAATATATTACCATAAAATAGTTACTGCGTTGCAAAGTTTAGCTGGGATATCTTGTTTATTGCTAAGGGATACTTGTAAAAAGGTATATAAGTATTTTATGTATTTATTATTATGTAGTCTATAGTTTAATTTTTATATTTTATGTAGTAGGTATAGAGTAGGTTCGATTCCCGCTGCGGGACAAATGTTTGCATGTTTTGCAGATATTTGTCTCGGGTCTGGGTGTTTTCTATGTATGATATGCATTTACAAAAGAAAATTTACTATAAGTAATTACTTATATAGGTAATTTTTTTGATATATATCAATCATGTGGTTCCCATAACACAAGATCTGCTTAGTTTGAAGCTACAATGATGCTGTGTGATGGTCCAGCATTATTTATTTATTTATTTAGTTAGGTATATGATATTATGATGTATGTTCTTGTATGTACTACGCCATCTTTTGTTTATTGTGATATCATGCCCATCCAAAGGTTGTCTGGAAGAGATCTATTAAAGCGATAAGACCGCCCATTTTACGTTTTTGAATTGTATTTTTTCCAGCAAACTGCTGAATTTTTCTGATATTCAATAAAGAATTTATCTAACTATCTTGTGGAATTTGTTTTTCTTTGTGTTTTAGATGGACAGACGTAAGAAAAATGTCAGGAATCTTTTCGAAGACCTATCTGACTCCTCTCCGAAGGAGGATAACTACCATGACGACGGAGAATATGGATCTGATCATGTTATAAAACGACCAACGTTAATAGGCGTTGTGTAACTGATAAGCCTTTTCACCATAATTTTGTACGACAAAACGTTAATCACGAGCGACGTCAAAAAACGTTGTGCCATTAATGCATTAAGATCAACGAATTATATGTGACAGAACGTCTTTGTACGTTCGACATTGTCATACGTTATTATACGTTGTGTCATATGAGGTATATATTTTTATGTTGAAATTGAAGAAACGTATTTACACGAGTGACGTTTGCAAACGTTACTGTCACAATACGCTGAAATATATGTTATAAGTATCGTGCTACGTATACAGACGTCGTCTGAAAATGTATGGAAGTTTTTAGTGTCATATTACAGACCACCGCGAATCGGGCACCGCGCTCGAACGTGTTAACCTAAAGTCTCGTTTATGAATAGGTACACCAGTCCGAGTATAGTGGAACTTCAAATTTAGTTACCATGAAATTAGTTCCCGGCGAATATGAGACGGTTATTAGGTTAGATGTGTTTATTTGTGCAGTGGTGGTTCCTGTTTAAAGTATGTACTCGCTTATCTACGAAATATACGTTTTTTTGTATGTTTTAAAGAGCTAGTTACGTAACTTGTTTTTAGGCGGTAAATAGGTACCTACTTATTTGTTTGATATATCAAAACTACTTAAAATAGAATAGAATAAAATTATTTTTATTTACACACACGACAATGGAGGCCAAGAGGAGGATTTAGTTGGGTTGGGCAGCATTTGGAAAACTACGTCGAGTTTTCTCGTCACCCATACCGCAATGTTTGAAAACGAAAGTTTTCAATCAGTGCGTCCTACCCGTTATGACATATGGAGTCGAAACGTGGACACTCACAGTACGGCTAGTCCACCAGTTTAAAGTCGCTCAGCGAGCTATGGAACGGGCTATGCTCGGAGTTTCTCTAATAAAATCCGTAACGAGTATATCCGACATAGAACTAAAGTTGTCGACATATCTCAGAGAATTAGCAAGTTGAAGTGGCAGTGGGCTTGCCATATCTGCCGAAGAACCGATAACCGTTGGGGTAAACGAGTTCTCGAGTGGAGACCGCGGCTCGGCAAACATAGTGTAGGACGCCCTCCGGCCAGGTGGAGTGACGATCTGCGAAAGGCTGCTGGTAGAAGCTGGAGGAAACAAGCTTAGGATAGGGCGCAATGGCGCTCATTAGGGGAGGCCTATGTCCAGCAGTGGACTGCTATGGGCTGATGATGATGATGACACAACAATAAACAGAAGAAACTTAAAAGACATAGGTGAGAAGGTAACATACAATTTTGACGGTAGTGCAAAAAAATAACTAAAAACTCTTTAGTTAAAATAAAATTAAAGTAGCACATCTATACATATCTATGTAACGTCATACCTGCATATGTTACGTCATTCTTGCATATGTAAGGTCATACTTGATGGTAAGTTGTTGCGCTAATTAGTCTCATCCATGTATTCGTCGTGTGGGCTAAACAGATACATAATTAGTTTCCAGCCACAGTTTGCTTTGAAACACCAAAATACTCATTATCTAAAAAAACTTAGACCTTGCATCTAATCTAGATGATTTATTCAGTGAAAAGCCAAGTGTTCACTAACTGGGAAGTTGTATAGCCTAGTTAGGCACGGGAAATGCATGGTCAAAACGTGTGGAGCTGACTAAGCCACGGGCTTCTTCAAGATGTTTTCCTTCGCCGTTTTGAGCACGTGTTAGGCTTAGGGCGCATATAAATATTTTTTGGTAGACGGGAGATTCGAACTCACGACCAGGTCACGGTCAGGAGTCGGGGTCCATTACAATAGGCCACCACGGCTCTACTCGTTATCAACTAATTAAAATATATATATATTTTAGTCTAGATCCCGTCAGCCTGGTGATGCTATTTAAATTCCCACTACGGCCCTTATTTTTATAAACAGAACTTAATTTAGTACAGTCTTAAATATTTCATTTCAATTATGGGTAGCTTAAGGGAACAGAACGAATTAAGCTGGAACTTTGCGCAGTGTAGTTCTAGACCAAAAATAGTCTACGTTTTATCTGGGGACCACACGAGCGGAGCAACGGGCGGAAGCTAGGTACTATTTATTATTTCCTTTGTTATCTACTTACGTTGTTTAAGAGACACATAAAATATTCAAAAACAAAGACTGTTTGTTATTCTAGCGAGTTGAATTTCGTATGGAATCTTGTTTTTGATCGGCTCGAAGCCCGACGGCTTAGAGGCTCACTCTTTATCTTGACGTAAGGGTTCGTACATTGACCCCGGCCGTGCTCGTGCCAGGCACTGAAAGCTCTTCCGTCGTATTGATCATTGGCAGTCAACACAGGTTGACATTGTTGACATAAGCGTGCTGGAATAATGCTAACGATTCATTTTATAAGTGAAAATGTTCATTTTGAAACCAGCGTCGGCGAAAGGAAAAGCTGTGTCCTGCAATCCACAACCCGCATGCCCAGCGTGGGGATTGTGGGCAGCACATCCCTCATTTTATTACAAAAGGACTATGTCCAGCAGTGGATTGAGGATAAAAGCTGGTGTCACTTTTCTCTCATCTCACTTTTTCGTATGAGCTACTGATTACTATTGTCGTAGTTTTTAAGCCGCCCGAAGATCACCCAGGCATAGATACTAAAAATAGATTACTGTAGCGCCCTCTAGTGTGTTACTACCGTAACATCTATTTATGAAAGCTCGCTATTCAAATTGCATCAAAGTCTGACTAGTAGTTTTAGAGAAAAATGGCAACAATGTTTGGCACAAACAATGTTAGGTGTTACGGTGACTAGCCAACTCACCAGGGGCTGCAGTCTCGACTTTTTCGTTAACTACCAATATATCGCTAAGAGTAAGCCCACAAAAAAGATCTCCCCGGGGAAAAATATTTACCTGTAAAGACGAGTTATTAAATAATATTATTCAATGTTTCTACTATTTAGATAAGATAAGATAAATAGGTATTTATTTCACCCAAGTTATAAAGTAGGCAATAGTTTATGTAAAATTAAAGTGTAATTAGTTACATTATCTTAAAATTAGGTACCTAAATAAAAATAAATGCTCTTGAATTGAGTAAAATAGGACCTGAAATAGATAAAATAGTATTTATAAAGCCGTTACAGATTAAAAGAAATTTGAAAAATACATAATTCAATTAATCGACGAATTTCAATCAAGATACATACTTAAATGGATAAAAAATATATATTTTGTGTCTACTATTAAAAAAATAAAAATAAACTAGGTACGTAAACTTTTTTTTGCAATGATGTACAAATTTACGCATAACAATGATGATTGTTTTTAGTTTGTTTGTAGTGTGAAGTTATATAGGTTTATGTTCTTGCAACGCTAAATTTAAAATTTAGGAAATTTGTTTTTAGTTAGAAGTTACCGAAAGTTATCGTTAACTTTATCGGGCTGTCATATTTGGCCGCAATGAAATTCACAAAAATTGTAGAGTTGACATTGTATGTCGGTATGTTAACGACGAAAATCGTAAACGTCAATGATCGGCACCAATCAGCGCAGCCCACCTCGACGCGCGCACTATCTTTGTATGAAAATCTGTTTCCGAGCTGCTACCGAACTTCGGTAGGTAGCGATCGCTAACTGTGTCGAGACTGCAGCCTCAGGGGCGCTGCTAACACATACCACGTGACATTCAGCAAGCCTGATTGGATACGCATGTCAAACGCGCGTTCAACACGCGCGAGCGAATCGTCTATCTGGGAAGGCTCTATCTAAAAACATGCACCAATCAAACCCAAACTTCAACTTTGCCTTGCACACGCCCAGTATAAGACAAAAAAGCAGTCTTGCTAGCCATAAACATAAAAATAAAAGAATATTACTTCGTATTTTATAGTCGTCAGCAGTAAAAGCGGTTTCAGATTAGCGTTTTTTAGGCGCGTATAAGCTCGTTTTTGGCATTTGGAAGCGCGTGAAGCGACGCGTTTATGCCACATGTACAAATTATACGAGCGTTAATTGGCTTATTAGCTTATGCGCGTACAACCGCATGCCGCGAGAGAATGACCCACCAGTTCAAACAAACACGCCGGAATATAAGCGTGTTCGGTTTTTTGAAGCGCGAAATGTGTAAGCGCGTAAGTTGATATATAAACGCAAGTCTGAAACCTGCCTAAGATGTAGGTAGATGTAGTTACCATATCAGACGAGTCTTGCTGACTCACGGTACGCCAAAGTTGTCAACTCTATATAGACATGGTTCTAAACTGTACCTACAATGTTATGCAGTCGACTGTAGATAATTATCGTGAAATCTCTCTCAAATTACGACTGATTGATTCCTGATTTCTGGGAAAGCTTATAACTATTACTAACAATGGTATTTTCAAATCTATCAGAGAGTTCGAGATAATGATGTTCATTGATTTATTATTAAATTAATTTGATATCTTATTTGCAAATCGCTGGTAATGATAATCTCTATAGCATAATTATTAAATTATTCAAACCATCCAGAATAGATGAAGAGATAAATAATTATGATGATCAATTAGTAAATAAACCCTTTACATACACGTGCACATAATAAGACTAAAAACCTAAATGAAGAGAAGTAGGACTTTTAAAAAAAATAAACCGACTTCAAATAAGTCACTTCATACTTCTTGCTCATATTGGTGATCATAGGACGAAAATTACAAGTGAGGATGAGGTTTTGTAAGTTTTCCGGGAAAAGTGCCAATCTCTCAGGAATAAATTATTTATATGGGACGATGGATGAGGATAAAGTATATTCTTTTAAACAAAAAAAGAATTTTGAAAATCGGTCTACAATAGACGGAGTTATCGGTGAACATATATAAAAAAAGTCGAAAAAAAAGGCTCCGACGAATTGAGAACCTCCTCCTTTTTGAAGTCGGTTAAAAAAACATAAATGCAACACATACCTAGCCCAACGGTCAGTCACTTGGCGTCACGGAAGATCAGGGTGCCTAGTGCGAGTTTTTTACCTGCTCGATCGCGTTTGCGTTTACGCAAATTCATATGGAATCGAGGTAGCGCCATCTAATGAAAAACACGTGGCACTGACTCCTTTCCATACAAATTTCCGTAAACGCAAACGCGATCGAGCTGGTAAAAAAACTCGCACTAGGCACCCAGCTATTGACAATTGCCCTCTGCCGAAGCTAATGCCGAATGGTGACCATTTTCAACGTCTTAATAAAGACGTTGAAAATGCCTAGCCGAGATGTTGAAATAAATGCTTTCTTTTTACAATTTTTCTTTATTCAGACTAATTCAAAGAAATGTATAAAAATAATGCTGAGACTTTTTTCGGCTAATCACATGCACAGCCTCATCTAGCCAGCTCCAAAGTAAGCGTAGCTTATTTTATGGGAAACTCATTTGGTTGGTTCAAGTTGGCCAGCAGAACAGCCTTACTAAAAATGTGTCTATATTGACAAATCACATTCACAGACATGCAGCACTTGTTCTCCTGCCCGTAGGAAATCCTGCCCAGAAAAATGCGACCCATTTAGACATGGTGGCTAATTACTGGTGCGATCAAATCAAAAAAATGAAAAGTGGGTTGAATCATTGACACGCAAAGAAGAAGATGGGAACCTCATGACTAAATTCTACAACAATTTTTACAAATTTAATTTTTAAGATCTACCTACTGACAGAAAACAATTTCTGTTCTGTTATCTGAAACCCGAAACAATTATTAGCAGATCATAAAAAAATCCAGCGGTGGGAATCGAACGCTCATCAAATAGATAGGTACTCAGTTACTTTGATTTGTTATATTTTTCAACTCTATTTAAAATTCCAATACCGCTGTGAAAAAACTCCAATACCCTCGGTGAGTGGACGCCATTGGCAGTCACAGCGGAACGGTCACCGACGCAATCAATACCACTCTTCAAACTTTCCTAATTGGACCGCTAAATCATGCCGGGGTTCCGCAGCGGGAGACCAGATGCATGGCCTTCCTAACTTGTTATTTGAACGTAGAACTGATTTGAGAATTAGTTTTACGGAACGTCTGTTTGGCTCTTTCTGAAGACTACTTACTCATATTACGCCTATCAATCAATCATTCGTTTCCGTACATTTATAATTGTTTGACTTTATGGTGGGTCATCATCATAATGGGGGGTAATAAACGTTAACTGGTAAATCTTATATAAGAGTTTCAAAGATATCTTTTAACCCGCGACCTATTCGAGTCAGTCTTTATCCTTTATTAGCGTGTTCTTTTTGGATCATCGTAATAAGGGAAATGTATTTCCCCTGCATAGTACTTATGCTGCCGCAGTTGGGTTAAACGAATTCTTGAGTAAATACTGCGTCTCGACAAACGTAGTGTTGGACGCACTAAGGCAAGAAGAAGTGACGATCTGCAAAAGACTGCTGTTAGAAGCCGAATGCGTCGAGCTGAGGACAGGGCGCAATAGCGCTCATTGGGGTGGAGAGGCCTATGTCCAGCAGTGCCTCCCGCATCCTGCTTGGATCTTTTTTGAACTACAATATCTACTAGTAGACTAAGAACTGTAGAAAATGAAATAGCTTAAGCAATACCTCATTCATTCATAAGTATTGTCTAAAACAATAGAAGAAATAGAAAATCATACAGTGTATTGTACGTGTTTCTTCACCAGTTCTCTGGCGAACACTTAAATATAATAATGAGAGTTCTTTATTAATAGAGCAAGTTAATAAAAGCGGAGGACTTGCATAACTAGCCCCCAGCCGTCTTTGACTGCGGCCACGCTGCCACTCACTTTGAGGACAAATTGAACTTCAAGTTTGCTCTAGATTGCTTTACTTAGCACTTATAAAATTAAACGAAAAAAAACATTGAGTGTGGATGCCATACAGCTGTCTACAGTTTTTATCTATATCGAAACGTTTCTTCTTACCCAACTTCAAAAAAGGGGTAGTTTTATGAACCAAATAAAATTATTTTTGTGTGGGAGGGTAAACTTCCAGTTTGCTCCCATTTGACAACCTCTGTGGCGCAGTGGTCGAAAGTCATTAGAAACAGACGGTTGCTGGTTCGATTTCCGCTGCGGGACAAATGTTTAAATTATCTGCAGATATTACTGTCATTGCGAGGCGTTGTGATGACAGGTTGACCGAATGGTGGCCGAGTATAGGCAAAAGAAGCGTTGGAAGACCAGTTGCGAGGTGGGTCGACGACATAGTACGCGTCGCCGGGCGGTCGTGGACGCGACTAGTACAAGACCGTGGTTGATGGCACAAACTTCGAGAGGCCTATATCCAGCAGTGCTTAAAGGCGGGCTGTAACCAAAAATAACAGGTAGCTATCTAGATCTACCTATGTGGTAAACGCATAGATCGTAAGGGATAAATTTATAGAAAAAAGGTGGATGAACCAAAAAACTTTTTAGTTTTAAAGTATTTTCAATAAATGTTTTAGAAGTCGGTTTTTTTTTTTATTTTAAATTATTGTTTATTTCCGAAGTTTTAGTGAATCTGACATTAAGACGATTACTAAAACTATAAATAAAATTCGAACCCATAGAAATTTTATTCCCTATTGTCTTACCCCCGAAAAACACAACGAAAAAGAATTTTTCAAATTCGTTTTTATATGAGATAATAAACATAAAACATGAATAAAATTCGAACCCATAAAATCTTAGTCCCTGTTTTTTAACCTTTAGAGTTGGTATTTTTTCTTCAAATTTTTATGGGACCAATCAAAAAGTATACCCTATACAAAAAACGAAGAGTTTTTTAAATCGGTTCATAAATGACGGAGTTATGAGGTAACAAACAAAAAAAAACTAATAAAATATGAGCCCATAAAATTTTCATTCCCAGTTTTCTCACCCTTAGGGTTAGTATTTTTACTTCAAATTTATATCGGACCGATTTCAAAGTATACCCTACACAACGAAAAAAGAATTTTTAAAATCGGTTCATAAATGACGGAGATATGAGGTAAGAAACATAAAATAAAAATTCGAGCCCAAAAAAGGTTCATTCCCAATTTTCTCACCCTTAGAGTTGATATTTTTTCTTAAAATGTATATGGGACCAATTGGAAAGTGTACCCTTTTCAACGAAAAAATAATTTTCCAAATCAGTTCATAAATGACAGAGTTATGAGCTAACAAACATAAAAAAAAATACAACCGAATTGAGAACCTCCTCCTTTTTTTGAAGTTGGTTAAAAAGTAAAAATGTCTAAAGGCTCTGACATGGTTTGATGAACTTCAAAAGTATCTTACCAATAATAACTACATTAAAACAACTTAAGTGTTCAATTCAGCAAAAAATATCCATCTTGTAGATAGAGTCACTGAATGAATATATATTGGAATTTATTAGCCTTAACAAGCACTATCGACTAACAAATCACCTATTAAGGCGTATCTAGATTAAAAAGTCTGTAAATGAAAAAAATATAAGAGCTCAGCTGACAATTTGACCCTCAGCGTCGCGTCGCTTCGGGTACATTGCTCTCAAATTCATAGAAGTTACAACTCATCCCAAATACATAGTTTCACAAAACTGATTCTAAACACGTAATTTTGAATTCTGATAATCAATTACTATGAATATAAAAAATAACGTGCGATAAAGGCAACGAGATGATGAATTACGATGAATATACTCGTAAAATCGTTTTTTGAAATATATTTTTTCCTATTATTTGATTTTTCTGCTGTCTGTGTGGAAAAAAAGAATGTGACGAACTTACAATAGTTGGTGGCAAGTGTACATTTGCCACAAACTAAATTCGCCAAGGAAAAAAGTAAGTGTAAATTTTCCACAATTATATTTTTCTTATAAAATCCTTCGTTTATTAACTTTGACTATGGTAAGTTTGTCACATTCTTTTTTTCCGCACAGAGAGCAAAAAATCTAATAATAAGTAGAACAACATTTAAAAAAAAATACAAAATAAAAACGTTATTACGAGTATATTCATCGTAATTCATGATCTCATTTATTATCATTCTATTATTACAACTAGGCCTTTCAACTAGAACTACTAACTAAAAGGGCTAAGTTTTTTGAAATTTGAAATGCTAGTCCGGTCGAGCTAGGGATAGCGCGCAATGGCGCTCATTAGGGGAGGCCTATGTTAAACAGTGGCTGATGATGATAAAATTTTAGTCTCTCCTGCTCGCCCGAAAAAATAAATGAATAAATCATTTCATTTACTTACAGACCATATAAGTGACTCGCGGCGGGAATCGAACCCGCAATTTTAAAAGGCCTTCGGCCACTGCGCCACAGAGGCCATCAAAAGGATGAGCGCTTAAAAAACACACGTGAATTAGGTAACTTTTAATATTATTATTTTAATTTAATATTATAGGCAATTGTTTTTTCAAATAAACCAGTAGTTACTTCAAAATAAAAGGTAGCTGCCCTCAATGAGGTGAGGTGATGAGAGGAACTACATTTATATGAACAACTACATATATGAACTACATATTATGTAGTTCTAGATCTGGAATATTAAGGCTACTTCTATCCTGTTACGGTGCGAGCGAAGCCACGGGTAACAGGATATAATGAACGAAGAGGTGTGAATGAAATCCCATATTGGAATTTTTATTGATTAAAATGTATTTGACGGCCTCTGTGGCGCAGTGGGCGAAAGTCCGCCTGAGATGCAGAAGGTTGCGGGTTCGATTCCCGCTGCGGGACAAATGTTTGCATGTTCTGCAGATATTTGTCTCAGGTCTGGGTGTTTTCTATGTATGATATGTATATATTTACAAAAAAAAATGTATCTATGTAGTATATCAATCATGTGGTTCCCATAATACAAGCTCTGCTTAGTTTGGGGCTACATGATGCTGTATGATAACGTCCCGAATTATTTATTTATTTATTTTTATTATTTAACTGGCTAAAGCATGGTCACCATCTTCAGTTCAGTGGCGAAGAACAAGTGCAGATAGCTGCAGTCAATAACAACAAGTGCATAACTCGCGCAGCACGGGCATGGCCTCGCGGGGCTAATGCTTTGTTCTCATTCAGATTGGTCTTTTTACACTAATAATACTCGCTGTTAACAACTTTACACACTACTGTGTGAGGCAAAGTTTTACCTCATTGAGGGCAGCAACCTTTTGTTTTGAAAACTATTAGTTTATTTGAATAAAAAATTACTTATAATAATCATCATCATCAACAAACTATAGAAGTCCACTGCTAAACATAGTTCTCCCCCAAGGAATTAAACGAAGAACGGTCTTGAGCCCTCTCCATCCGACGATTACCTATAATATTAAATTAAAATAATAATATTAAAAGTTACCTAAAACACGTGTTTTTTTTTAAGCGCTCATCCTTTTGATGGCCTCTGTGGCGCAGAGGCCGAAGGCCGAAGCCTTTTAAAATTGCGGGTTCGATTCCCACCGTGAGACACTTATATTGTCTTTAGTTAGGTTGTAAGTTGTAAGTCTGGTTGTTTAATAAGTATGTATTTACAAAAATACAACCGAATTGAGAATCTTCTTTTTTTTCGAAGTTGGTTAAAAAAAATTAAAGTCTGCTTAGTTTGGGGCTAGACGATGCTGTGTGAGTGTCCAGTTTTTTGTACAGAAACGTTTGTGGGTTTGTGATGTGCATACAATAAAAGTAATTATATTTGCTAAAATGATGTTAAGTCCATGTGCTTAAAAATTAAACTATCCGATGGCTAGATTCCGACCGCAGAAGAATTCACTTTTACGATGAGTGAATTTCTTCAGCATACGGTATCTTATTCCAAATATATAATACAAATCTCAAACTCTCGTAATTATTTCTCTCAGAAATTGAACACGCACTCCTTAAAACAGCCGGTCAACCTACATGCCACATAGGTCCAGAACCAATTACAAACAGAGAAAAGATCTGTAAATAAATGTAAAATTCTATACATCGCAAAGAGATTCATTTATCTTTTGTAATTATGTTTGGGATGTCTTCTTTATTTGGGTACGGGTATTGGAAAGTAGGTCAGCTTGCTAAAATAGGGTTGCGCAAGGAATGTTTTAGAACAGCCATAATGAAACAAAGACATACATTTATAGCCTTGACCCCACACAAGGATACTTTTCTTTGTCGTCTGAAACTATGAGATACAGGCCCATAGGAAACTGCCAAACCAGTTAAATTAAAATTAATTAAAATTTTATTCTTAGCGATTGCAGCATAATATAACCCTGACAAAACAAGTACAGAACAGCCACGAGATTAACAAGTCACAAAATAAATCGAGAGCAACATGGCAAATAATAAATAATCAAAAGCCCAAACCCATTTTCGTAACCTGTATTTTTTGTAAATTTGTTCGCAACATAGGTTACAAAAAAATTGGAATGGTCTTAAACATACAGCCACATAAAACTGCTTGACATCAGTGTTTTTTGTATGGCGCCGAGGATATTTAATAAACTACCTCAAGAAACTACATAATATTAATATGTTTAAAAGTAGGCTAACGAACATCCTCATCATCAATCATCAGCCTATAGCAGTCCACTGCTGGACATAGACCTCCCCTAATGAGCGCCATTGCGCCCTGAGCTCGACGCATCCAGCTTCTACCAGCTGCCACTACGTTTGCCGAGCCGCGGTCTCCACACAAGAACTCGTTTACCCCAACCGTTATCGCTTCTTCGGCAGATATGGCCAGCCCACTGCCACTTCAACTTGCTAATTCGCCGAGCTACATCGACAACTTTAGTTCTATGTCGGATATACTCGTTACGGATTTTATCCTTCAGAGAAACTCCGAGCATAGCTCGTTCCATAGCTCGCTGAGCGACTTTAAACTGGTGGACTAGCCGTAGGTACTGTGAGTGTCCACGTTTCGGCTCCGTATGTCATGACGGGTAGGACGCACTGATTGAAATTCCGATTTCAAACATTGCGTTATGGGTGACGAAAAAACTCGACGCAGTTTTCCAAATGCTGTCCAACCCAGCTGAATCCCCCTCTTGGCCTCCTTCTTTATCTTCTAGGATACTAACCTGATCTTTCTAGGATACTAACTGACATTGTTACATGGCTGATAGTATTCAAGACTATTTTAATTTTTTTGTAACCTATGTTTCGAACGATAAATAATTTGTATCTGTATCGGATAATGTGATGATGTTTCAATCAAGTCAAATCAAGGTTGCCGAAATTATTTATTGATTGAAAGGTATAGTTGCAGATTGGCATTGAGTTAGCCATATACTTTTTCTTCTAAACTATGTAAAATATCTCGATGTTAGTAGCACAATCGCTAAAAAACTGATAATTACCCTAAGTAGCAAAATAGCCCTAAGTATCTCTAAGTAGATACATTTGTATGTATTACATTGGTACATTTAAGTAAGTAAGGGCAAAAATTCCAAAGTTGGCGAAAAAGAAAGCCAGGATTGTAGAACCTTATTTAAAAACTAAATTATCTTTAACTTTTTATTTTCCCTCCATGTAGCATCGGTTTTATCTAGCCTATATTTATAGAAATATGCGAGTTCTATCACAGCCCACCATAAACCCTCGGATCGCATTACCCGAGTACCAAGTCCTTAAGCAGCTGCGAAGTTCTGTCATCAGGAAGTTCACAAGTCAATCACAATTAGTAAGTTAGCGCGCCGGCCGTTATACGGGACTACGGGTGACGCTATTCAATACGCCGATACAGACGAAGGAGGCGATAGCAAGCTCCCACGCGCGTTAACGCTCGCACGAGCGACTTAACTATTGTATACCCGTCTTCGAGTCGCTGGCTGTTGTATCGCGTATCACTACGTTCGGTGACTTTTTTTGGACTCTACTACAGTTTCAGCAACTTACAATCCACACACTAGATGTTTATGGTGAAGAAATAGACAAGACACACAGCAATTTTACCAGTAGCGACTTCCTGTTTACGACATGCGGAGTTTAGTTGTCCCACTACCCAACCAAGTGCTGACCTACCTGAAAGACAAAATACAACGCGAGTTTTTCAAGCGTTGTCTGTTCTTATTATACAAGTCACTAAGTCGCGACTAGCTAGCGCTAGCTGCCGGATCCTTAGTTAGTGCACCGTAATAAAGTTAGTATGGATTTGACGTGTTTTTGTTTGAGAGGTCAGTGCCCAATTCGAGATTGTTCGATTTGCTTGACTCACTGGGTTTAGTTTACTTAGTACTAAGTTCTAAGCTAATTTTACTGTGTACTTGATATCTTGTATTGTCTATATTCATTAACCAGCTATCGCCCGCGGCTTCGCACGCGTGGTAACAGGATAAAAAGTAGCCTATTATGGTATTCTGGTCTAGAACAACATAATTATATTATTTAAACTTCATCTCAATCAGTCGCGTTGAAATTTTGACTCCCCTTACACCCGTGTGGTGTTAGTTATTTTTTGAGAGAGCCTCAGTGCAGAATTTCAAGTTGGTAGGTATTTTTTTTTGTCCCCCGTACAAACTTTGCCACTCCCGTTTACCCCCTTCGATGATGTATTGCGAAAAATTGTGAAATAGGTGATAATTTCTATTTATAAGAGAAGAGACTCTTATTATATATAAGGTGTGCATACGTGTTTACCTATGCCCACCTGTGCAGAAATTCAAGTCAGATGAAGGTTGTTTTTGTTCCCCATACAAACTTTAACACCCCAATTACGGGGGGTAAAATATCTAAAAATGCTGAATGTGTTTAGAGAGTCTCTGGGCAAAATTTCAAGTCAATAGGTAAAGATTTTTTTCCCCCCATACAAACTTTACTTTACCTTGAACCTCTTACAGGTTTATCTGCAAAACATGCTGAAATAGGTATGTCTATTTATATTTATTAGAGAGTCTTTGTGCAACATTTTAAGTCAATAGGTGATGCTTTCAGCTCTCCTATGGCCTCCATACAAACATTACTTCCCCTTAAACCTCTTAGGGGTTGATCTACAAAAAATACTGAAATACGTGTTTATATATTTTTATTAGTCTTTGTGCAAAATTTAAAGTCAATAGGTATAAAGTTTTTTATCCACCATACAAACTTGCCAGCACATAAAAATCCTTAGGGGTTGATTTACGATAAATGCTGAAATAGGTGTTTATTTATTTATATTAGAGTCTCTGTAGAAAATTTCTAGTCAATAGGTAGAGATATTTATGTCCCAAACAAACAAACATACAAACTCTGCAACATCTTCAATTTAAATTTACCCCCTTAGGGGTTGAATTTAGAAAAATGCTAAAATTGATGTTTAAAATTTTTCATTAGAGAGTCTCTGTGCAAAATTTCCAGTCATTTGGTAAATATTTTGTGTCCCTACAAACTTTGCTACCCCCGTTATACTTTGTTTTTTTTATAAACTTTGTTACCCTTTAGATGTTGAATTTTGAAAAATGCTGAATTATGTGTTTAATTATTTTTGTTAGGGAGCCTGTGCAAAATTTCAAGCCAATAAGTATTGATGTTTTCATCCCACATAAAAACTTTGCCACCCCCGTTAACTGCCTTAGGGGTTTATTTGCGAAAAATTGTTAAATATGTGTCTATTTCATTTTATAAGAGAGTCTCTGTGCAACATTTCAAGTTAATAGGTGTAGTTAGAGGTGTAGGTTGGTATCGGTAGATATTTTTTTTTGTCCCCTATACAAACTTTGGGGTACAATTGGGGTGGTTGTAACCCTTAGGGGTTGATTTGACAAAAATGCTTGAAACAGGGGTTTGTTTATTTTCATTAGAGAGTCTGTGGGCCAAATTGCAAGTCTATTGGTGAAGTTTTGTTTCGTCCTGCATACAAAGTCTGCCACCCCCGTTAACCCCTTAGGAAGATGAATTTCGAAAAACCCTGAAATATGAGATTTTTTGTTTTATAGGAGTTTGCTCACACTTCAGGGAAAATCTAAGATTTTTATTTATCCCAAAAATTTCGACTGATGACATATTGATGGGAAGGTCTCGGGTTCAAATCCCACCTGAGTCGAAATTTTTGGGATATATAAAATTCCTGAAATATGTGTTTATTTATTTTTATTAGAGTTTATGAAAAATTTCAAGTTAAAGTGAAGATTTTTTTCGATCCTCATAAAATCTTTGCCACCCCTGTTAACCCTAAGGGGCTGAATTTCCAAAAAATCCTTCTTATTCGGTGGTTTGCTATAAAAGGAAGCTACACTCTAAATTTCAACTTTGTATCTTCAGTAGTTTAGACTGTGCGTTGATTCCAGAAAAAGGCCTTCTCTTTTTATATATATTATGACTATTTTTGCTGTTAACTGCGCTAAATCTTTATCATTAGAAAAGGTACGAGGCTTCCGCTCACGGTTTCGCTTGCGTCAGACAAGGAAAAATATCATTTTAAAATCACAATGAAACTGACCAGTCTTCTGATTGATAGTCCGTTAATTCCCCATTCATTTTGTTTACACCATAAGGGTCCAAGTACTCATAGCAAAAATTTCAATAAGTTTTTATTTTCCAAAAAAAAAATAGGCAATTTTGCAAAAATTGCCTTACCCATTTTATAATACACAACAAAAACAACACCAGCCTAATATCAGCCCACAGCTGGACATAGGCCTCCCCTAATAATAAGGGCGATATGCCTATGATCGCCATAATGCTGAGCATGTGAGTTAGAGATCGCAGGGCCTAGCTTCTTGCATCGCCGACGCTGCTATGGGATGTAATTAGTTGTGCTGGTATTAGACTGCTATTTACCATCAGTACCTATGTGTAGTGTTACGCGCTGAACGTTACAAAAAATTTAACTTTATTCGATAGAACACCAACCAGTGCGCGGTGCAGTGCTAGGAGGTCAGTCAAGATTAACAGCAATTTTAATACATTCTTATATTTTCAAATAAGATGAAAAATGCCGGAAAAACTGAACTATAGAGATACGTCGACACGTCGCCGTGAGTTCGTGAATACAACTAGCACAATGGTGATTGGCACAGACTTAGGGAGGTCTATATCCAACAGTGGATAAAATCGGGCGCGGATGATGATGATGATGATGTGACTGAATACCTTTCGAATCGATCAGACCTCTAGAAGTTCTCAGATGCATTCATCAACAAGAAGAGCTAATGATCCTCAAGCGGCTAAACCGCTTGTCTAAAAACACTCCCGATCAAGTCCCCTTCATCCTTGTTGGAGCTACCATATCACATACAGACAACTCGCTCTTTTTGCGGCGGGGGTTAAAATACTTTTTGCAATAGCAGTTAGTACTGTTTTTGACGATGAGCAAGGTTTTCGGTGGACATGAGTACATACTATTCTATATCGTATCGTATTCTAAAATACCATAGAGTAAATGGTATTTTAGAATACATCATTTACTACAATGAATATAAATTTTTCAACGAAATTCATTTTTAATTCAACTAATTTCCACTTCAGGTTTATTCATGGATGCCATGAAAACTATGAAAACAAATTATTTTGACGGAAAGACATTCTTGGCTCTTCTGAAAGCTACTTGGTGGACACTTATTCTTCCGATTAAAACGTTTTGGTTCACTATCAGTCTTTTGAATATCTCCTCCTAATTCATTGTTTTTATCTGCTCCGATGCCAAAAGCAGCGACTTCTTCCTTCACAGCGTCCTTGATCGTGACTACCAAATCAGCAAGCTGAGAAGTCACCTGCCCAATCGTGCTGTACGCATTTGTAATACAGCCCCGTAACATCTGCCCCATTGCGTGTATTGATGGGAAACTGGCATCAGAACTATCTTGACTCAACTGCTCTATTGTTCCCGGATATGCAAGTTTTATTCCACTTGTCGGACCATCCTGCTTAGGAAGCTGATTGGCGCAGGTTTTGCCATCTTTAGGCACTTTTATCGCACTTTTGGTGTTCAGCACTGGAGGTGTAAGTTTCGGTCCAGCTTTATCAGTGTCGAAATTTAGCTTTGGAACCTTTACATCGCTACATTTTTTGTCTATTGGCTGTTTTGGAGGCACAGGTATTAGAGGCGCAGGCTTTGGAGACACAGGCCTTGGAGGCACAGGTACTGGAGATACAGGTTTTGGAGGTACAGGCTTTGGGGACACAGGCCTTGGAGGAACAGGCACTGGAGAAACAGGCTTTGGAGGCACAGGCTTTGGAGACTCAGGCCTTGGAGGCACAGGCTTTGGAGATGCAGACTTTGGAAGCACAGGCTTTGGAGATGCAGACTTTGGAAGCTCAGGCTTTGGAGATGCAGACTTTGGAAGCACAGGCTTTGGAGATGCAGACTTTGGAAGCTCAGGCTTTGGAGATGCAGACTTTGGAAGCACAGGCTTTGGAGATGCAGACTTTGGAAGCACAGGCTTTGGAGATGCGGATTTTGGAAGCACAGGCTTTGGAGATGCGGACTTTGGACACACAGGCTTTGGAGATGCGGACTTTGGACACACAGGCGTAGGAGGTACAGGCGATGGACACACATGCATTGGAGGCACAGGTTTTGGACATTCACAGCTATCTGAGCTGGTTATCCGCAGCCCACAGACAGGGTCACATTTTGCTTTAGAAAGTAAACTAGGCTTTAAACCACAGGCTGAAGACACAGGCTTTGAACCATATGCTGAAGACACGGGCTTTGAACCACAGGCTGAAGATACAGGCTTTGGAGTGAAACATTGACAGATGCTTGGGCTTGATGATTGCACCCCACAGGCGGGGTCGCATTTTCCTTTACAATGTAAATCAGGCTTTGGAGTCACACATTCACAGATGTTTTCGCTGGTTGGTTGTCGCCCACGTACGGGGTCGGGGTTTGCTTTAGAATGTAAATAAGGCTTGCTTGCGCTGTTTTTTTGCAGCCCACAAGCGGGGTCACATTTTCCTTTAGATTGTAAGTTAAGCTTGGGTTCGTCTTTTTTTTGAGCACAAGCACAGGTAGGCATAAATTTTGCTTTAGAATGTAAATCAGACTTTGAAGTCACACAGCCACAGATGTTATTTTTATTAACCTTATTGGAAGGGCCCGGGTTTGACACCTGAACGCTGATTGATTCCAACTGACACTTGGGGTCGCATTTTGTCTCCTGCAAATCGCTTTGTACCCCAACGTGCGCTTCTTCGCCTGAGCGAAAATTGGTCCAGCTGAATGGTTCGTGTAGAATTTGATCTCCACCTGAAAGAGTAATAAAATTGAAGAAGTTAAAAACATTTTGTTGGAAAGCGCTGGGAGTTAGGATACAGTTCATCTCGTCCGACACCCAACGCACTGCTATCTTACAATGTATATTACTTACTTCGATATAATTTGCTATAGGTACTAATTTCAACGATTGTATCAATGATTATTGATATCTAAACATTCACAAAGTCAAGGCCTTTCCTTCAAAAGTGCGAGAAATAGCTGAACCTCTACATTTAAGGAAGTCTACAGTGAAGGTCCGCCTGAGACGCAGAAGGTTGCGGGTTCGATTCCCGCCGCGGGACAAAGGTGTTTCTATGTACGATATGTATGTATTTACAAAACAAACTGTATATATGTAGTATATTAATCATGTGGTTCCCATAATACAAGCTCTGCTTAATGCAAGCTCTCTGCTCTGCTTCCCCAAGCAACATGTAGCCCCCTACATGTTGCTGTGTGATAACGTCCAGCATTATTTATTTATTTATTCAAGGTCTATCGTTATACTGAGAACTCAAAAGTAGAATGACTAAAAGTGGTACCAAAAAGTCTCATGCATGCCTCAGATCTCAGAGGATCGGATTTTTATTCTTTTTCAGATAGAGTAGAAAAAAGAACGGCCATATTTGTGGTTTCATTTTTGAGATTATTTTTTGGCCTTCTGATAAATATCCTATTTCTATGGCCAGAACACGATTAAAATTATTTATCTACCGTCCGATTTATTTTTATTTTTGTTAACTTATAAACTTGATGACATATTCACGTAATTATAAATCATCAGTTAGTAATAAACCTGTGACTTGATTTCAAAAATGTCACATTATGATATACCCTATCAGTTATTTTTGAACCTATTACTTTATTTCCCAAATATTGCAAAGTAATATAATTCATGCATCTACAAAACTATTTTGCATCAGTTTCTTTTGAACCTACGACTTCATTTCAAAAACCTTGGTAATAGACCTATATACCTATAGTACCTACTTCATCATCTTTAGCAGCCTATAGTAATATTATCAGCCTATAGCAGTCCACTGCTGGACATAGTACCTACTAACCTTCAAAATGCCTCAATAAATAGATGTTTACATTCTTAAAATTACGTACATATTTTTTTCAAATAATAAGTCATGTCAGATACTTGTGGTGGTTAATGTCATCAGCTTAATTGTGGTATATTTTTCAATCACCTATTTAAGGAACATTTAAGCGCTCTCAAATTCTGACACAAATTTCGATCAGCAGTATTGACATTCTGAAACTCATCTACTTTTGATGCGGACTGTACACTGTACTGTACAGTCTTTACAGTACAGTGATTGTGTTTATTTACGATTGTAATTCTTTTATTTTTTATAATGTGTATAAAAGGAACCTTAAAATCACCATCTTTTATAAAATAAAGCACGAAATACAAGGTAAAAAAGTGTTAAATTATCAAATTATCCACAAAGTGCTACGTCTTTGTAGGTGCATCGGACAATTTTTGTATTTAAAAACTCCGAAACCCGTATTTTATTTATAAAAATAACTTGTAGAGGAGTTAATACGATAAGTGTCTATATAAAACGAAATTTGACTTTGATGCAACATGGTACGGGATTCCATACATCCATGAGCATTGTCCTTTACCTTTACAGATTTCAGAAAATCAAACCTATAAATAACAATAAAAATAATAAGTACTTATCTATGTGATGAAACCCGCAAGAAAATAGGTACAAATTCTTGAAGTGAACTAGGCAGGTAGAAATAAATTTTATATTCAATGCTCGAATCCAACACTTCTTGATTAAGCTGACACTTACCAACAGTGTGGTCCAGGCAGGAGTAGTGGACCCAGGCGTTGCAGCCATCCATGCATTTCAGCCCATCCAGTGAAGTTACTGGTTCTAGGCATACTAAACACATAGGTCTTGGCATTTTTATGATAATCTCTCATTTTTCTGATTTTTTAGAACGAATATTTGTTAACATTCGAGTAGTGAACTGGTGGGGCCTCTAGGGGTCAGCCATGTCCACAAGATTTGGTATGTTTTTACGAGAAAAAATAAAACCGTTTAAATAAGATCAATTTTGTTGTGACATGTTTCTATCAAATGACGTGTATCTTTACTAGAATAAGATGTCAGAATACACAAAAAGAATATCAAATAATATACAAAAGAGTTTTTACATAACCATATCATAGTTCTACAATGTTTATGATAATGTTATTTATGATTATGATACACACGTCATTAAATTATTAGTTGGAGAAAATGCTGCTTTTTCTGTTTTCTAATTGTTATCATTATTTTTGATGATTGTTTTAGTCAGTAGGGAAAAAAAGTAAGTATTTCTCACTTGTATGGGGCTACCAACAATTTTCCCTATCATTGTTACAACCCCATTCAGCATGGCGAATTCCCTTACTTTACGGGTAACATGTTTTGTGGCTTGCAAACGTACAAAGGGCGCTTCATATTTGCCCATCAAGTATGCACTGCAAACGCTTAGATATTCCAACATTGCCACCGAAATGGCATAAAGGCTTGCGCAGTATGCAGAGGCATTGATTTGTCCAACTCATTTGCACAAGCCGATGCCGACAGGTCAGGGTGTCAGGACGACGTAAAACCACAAAATAAAAAAATACTATGTATGTGCGAAAAACATTATTGTTCACCATCGAGATACTTGTACTATTCTGATTCTAAAAACACTTCTACAGAAAATAAGATTTATTTTTGGATTTTTATTTGTGTGACAGATGATTTCATGCTCACCAAATATTTACTGCTATAAGCAAATTTTTGATACCCTGGGTACCTATACTATTGCAATTATCTTAGGGACCTCTACTATTTATGAAAATAAAGACATCCTATGTTTAATGCAATTATATGTAGCTTTCTTAGGTGAAGTAATTTTTCAAATCAGGTTAGTAGTTTTTGATTTTATCCATAAGAAACAAATAAACAATATAAATGATTTTTAATAGTAAATAAAAATAATAGCATTGCATTGGTTACATAGATGTTTAAAATCATAATGTAAAAAGTACAGACGTGTTCTGCTTTAGAGCGTGCAAAACTTCGTTTGCATAATAGCATTAAAGTAATTTTGTTATGTACTTCAAATTCAAGCAATATATTGGGAATATCATAAATTATTATATTATTTTATCGCTCAATTATACTTTTATACTGTAGAATGACTTCTCTCGTAAAAATATATATAAAAACACCTCTTCTTTTCTTTTAAAATGGACTCGGTCCCAGCTAACGCCTACTTCCGTGGTGATGTGTCAACCCTAGGTACAGAGTGGTCAGAATTGACGTACAACCTACCTACACTATATAGTGGAAACATCACTTGGAGAGTGGAACATTTCTCATAGTCGAACGATGTTCTAGAAATATTATATACTGAGGTATTGTATATAATATTTTTACTTAAATAACAATAAATAGAAATGCACCTAACATTCTTAACAGTTTGAATCTGAATTTTCTAAAAAAGTTCAAATTACTTTATTTTTTACAAAAACTAGAGTATTTAGTCAACAAGAAAACTCCTTAATAGCTAATACCTATCACTAGATAGTTCATTTGAAATAAGTAGGTACTTATTTAATTTTGAGCTAACATACATTACTAAACATGTAATAATACTTACCTACATATTAAAGATAATATTTTTTACATAATTATCTAACTTGAACGGTGTCTCTTGACAATTATCTCGGTAAATAACATTACCCGTGTCACAGGATACTAACCTTTCAGCATAGGGAAGAAGGTGCACCATTAAACATTAAGGTAGACATTATTACAGGGCTAATGTAGTAACGAACTTGATACCCGCTGTATGAGAATATAACCTGTCTCACATACGTCCATAAAGTAACTGACATTATCCCCCAGGTTTATTAGTTCGTGAGCAATATTTAGTTTCGTTAGATAGTGATTTTGTAGACCATCCGACTATGAAAACAATTAAAAATTATCAACAACATTTTGAACCTTTTTTGAATTGGAAAGAAAGATTAATGAGTTTTACTCTGCATAAAAAAGAATGTTTTAGCTTGGTTTACAGAGTATCAAAACATATACTGAATAGATAATGTTTCTTGATTATTTAATTCTGTATGAATTTACAAGAAGAGCTTACTCCCGTGGGGAACGTATGGCAGTCATACTGTGGTCATCCTTCAAAAATGACCCGCTAAGGTTTAGTGGGCCGCGTGAAAGATGCTGATACCCCTAGACACCTCTGACGCCATCAACTGCAGGAAACAAAGGCACCTAATTTTTTTGCCAGAGAACTGACATCGCTTGCTTAATTGTTAACTTAATCGCAGCATTCAACCAATTTATACAACCAAATCGTGTATATGATTGTCTGCCTGAAAGTATGATCCGTAGAGCACCCGGGTTGGAGCCACGACTGGGTTTACCTTACTTTATCTATTATCTTCGGCTTAGCCATCGTTTAAACTACGCTTAGTTACGGTCAGGGTGCGAGGAAGCTGCGCCCTCCAAGCCAAACTGTTTCTCAATGCTTCTTGGATAAGGTTCAATTTCGTTTTCTCATCAATTTCGATTTAGTTCAGAGGAGCAAGATTAGTGAGACGAAATTAGTCTTAGCTTTAGTGGGAGTGGAGTATTTCTGGGGTTGTATAGTAATAGGGCTGTAGTGACCTGATGCAGGAAGCCATTAGACTAGAAGGAGGGTGTGTGTAGCATGTCTCAATATACTTCAATTCAATAGCGCCCGTATGCTCGGGTAAGTGATGCTCATTCAATTTGCAAGAAGCATCGATATATACTGTTACTAATGACAAAAAGGGACAATATTTTAAATACCTGTATGTTAGAGATAATAATGTACGATTCACACCTGACGCGCCGCATCGGAGCGCAGCGTAGCGCGTCGCAGCGGATGCGCGGGCACGCGCCGGCAGCCGCCTGACGGCTAAAATCTGACTGGAGACTGACGGACGCACTGAGCCGAAACAGTAGCCGCGAGCATCCGCGAGCAGCCGGCTGCGTACGGAGAGTGGGTCGCTGAGTTCGAGCGCAGCCGGTCGGCGCGTCAAAGCTGCGTAGGTAAATAGCATTCAAATAAGGAACGTAACTGCTTTGTGGTAATTGATGTTTCAATTTCCTCTAGCAATAATTAATAGTATAATAGTAATTATTAATATATTATAGTAATTTTATCTAGTGTTTTAAAATGCTCTCCGACACGCGCCGGCAAGTGTGAATCATACATTATTTACGATTTACATTTTTTATTTTTTGCGGCGCTCGAACTCCGCGACCCACTTGCGTACGCGGCCGGCTGCTCTCGGTTGCTTACGGCTGCTCGCGGATGCTCTCGGCTACTGTTTCGGCTCGACGCGTCAGTTAGTCTAGAGTCAGATTTTAGCCTTCAGGCGGCTCTGGTTGGCTGCCGGCGCGGGCCCGCGCATCCGCTGCAACGCGCTGCGCTGCGCTCCGATGCGGCGCGTCAGGAGTGAATCGTACATAAGAGAGTAGAAAATAAATAATGCAGGATATATCTGCAAATCATGCAAACATTCGGAATCGAACCCGCAGTCTTGTGGGGCTCAGGCGGACCTTTGCTCACCTGCGCCACAGAAGTCGTATTGACAGGCTCAGTTAGATTTAGTATTTGATGCGGTGGCATTTATAACAAACGTAAAAAAATCGTAATTCGTAACTTATCCATACAAGAATTACTTTAAAAAATATTATCTTAAAAATAATCTAGGTGAAAATTATCGAACGTGCACCCGATTTGCTCATCATACCACCAAACTGATTATGCACATAACAAAATGAAAGACGAAGTCTACGCTGTCAGGTTCCTTGAAACTCATGAACAAATAAAACTAGCGTCAGGACTTGAGTGGGGTTGTAGAGGCACCGTACTTATCCAGGGCAAATCTGAGCCAGAAATAGCCACCAGACAGGTTGCTAGGACGAATCGTGGGGGGCATTCCAGACAGGTAGCCAGGACAAATAGTTGATGGCATTCCAGACAGGTAGTCAGAACGAATCGTAAAATGGCATTCCAGACATATAAGCAGGCCGAGTCGTTGTAGGCCATTCCAGAGGTAGCCAGAACAAATCGTAAGATGACATTGGCCAGACATGTAAGCAGGACGAGACCATTCCAGATAGGTAGCCAGGATGTATCATCGGGGCATTCCAGACATGTAAACAGGACGAGTTGTTGTAGGCCATTCCAGTCAGGATAAATCCATGGAGGGCATCATCTTTGAACTTTATGATCTCCTTGACGCAGTGGGCGAATAGCTGACTTCTGCAGGTTTTTTTATGCGGGACGAATTGTGCTATCATTGTTTCTGATAACGTGAGGTCATGGCTGTGTAATTATTTATTTAGAACAACAAAGGTATTTACTCTAACTAATAGAACAAAGGAACTTAAATGTGACTGTATAAATAAATCTTTTCAAAAATGTTGGTGTGCAAGTGGATCTCATATTTTCCGCGATGTTCGACTGCGAGCACGCTCACCTGCTCCTGCAAATTGATATTCAGAGAATGAGATTATCTCGTCCGATGTGTATCGAGAGGATATAATTCGATTTATATTTGTACTGGTCGCGGGCGTTCCGCAAAATATATTCACAAAAGCAGTTGCGCTATTCAGACTTATAACAAAAATACTTTTACTTTTAATACATTTATAAAACGTTTGAATTGTACACAAAGATAAAATCAGAAAATTTCAAGAAATTGTGATTGTGACAAAAATTATATATATTTTATAAAAAGCAAATATTACAAAACCCATTAAAAATAGACCTATCAAATGCTCTCAGTCAACATTATGACCTTGACAACAGCTCTGAAATGGAACAAGGCAACTCAAATCGCGAATTTAATCAAAAAAACTGGCCAAGTACAAGTTGGACTCGCACACCGTACAATTTTATTTATGTACGAGTATTTATATTAAAAACGCCTACGACAATTCACAATTTTAGAGCAGTATTAATTTTTAGTATGTAAATGTTATTGGACAGTCATTATGCGTTTACAAAATATATTAAGATATTTATAACAGTCCAAGAATTTTCATTTTTCTAACACTTAATACACAAAAAAATATATACTTATTAAGTTAAGTAATTTCTTATAGCACTATAAAACGAAAAAATTCGAGAACCGTCATTTGTAGTTAAAAAATGATTTCATACTTACAAGTGCCCACTTTCTTGCCACAATGCTAAATTGGATAATAAGTCCACAATGCTAAATTGGTTGCTAGTTATTATGTATTTTAAAACATAATATAGTAACTTACTATAATATTATAAAACGTAGTAAAACATAGTATATACTAAGTTTTAATTATAAGTTTTGATGAAACTTAATGGCAAACGTGTGGGTTTGACATCAATTTTTGTTATGAACTACAAATTTCGGATTTTTTTTCGATTTCTAGTGCTTTATGAAATAGCTTCTTGCGAAACATGTTTCTAGTTTGACTGGAAGTACCCTAGGTGTTGATTCCTTTTCGTTTGTCAAAATATGGGGCATAAGCGGTTATATCAGTTGTTTGCTTTGACTTAGAAGATTGATTTTTTTTACAGCCCCAAGGGATTGTATACCTGAGTATTTTCAATTTCAATTTCAATTTATTTATTTGTCAAAAATATAGTACATTACCACTAAATCAATGAACTAACTATGAGTAAACTTAACTAGGTATAATATAAGTATTTATATTTATAAGAGAGGTACAAATCTTGTAAGCAGTAGGTAGTAAAATTTTTTGTAGCCTAATGGTTGATTTGGATTAGCCCATTTGGTTATTTTATATAATTTACAACTTGATACCTCAACGCGTGAAAAAGAGGCTTTGACCGACAGTCATACAGACGGACAACGAAGTGATCCTATAAGGGGTAATAAACCCAACATACTTATAAATCAAGTTACATTAGGATGCTACTGATGTAAATGTTTCTCAAAGATTTGATAAAAGTTCTTCAACGATTGATATAGATCCACTAGTCTAGTCCATTGGCCTTGTTAACCACCATAATAAAACGAATATAGGTAAGTGTGATAAGTGAAGATACCTATCTTGGAAGATGAGAACTAAAAGCTAGCCCCATAAGGTAAATCAAGACTAATAAAATAACACTGACTTATCAGAGCCTTGTCTTGCTGCAGTGATCAAAAATATCTTCGGTATCTACGCCAGGAGTCGTCAAGTTAAGAATTTATAAGATGGGATATTCATAATTAATTGTTTGTCGAGCTCCGTCTTAGCCAATCTGCTGAACTAGATTATGATTATGTATTCACAGATGGCGCCACTCCGTTGATTTGATTAAATGCGTACGTTGCTTGTGTTCCGGCCCGATGGACGGGAATATTGAACTGCCTGTAATAACACTCAGGGATAATTAATAATAGCATGCATGTGTTTCAAATCAATGAAGGAATATTTACGTATGTATTTAAGTAAGTTTCATCATCATCATCAGCCTAAAAAGTCCACTGCTGGACATAGGCATCCCCCAGTGAGCGCCATTACGCCCTGTCCTCGGTTCGAAACATCCTTTACGCCTTTATTTATTTTTAACATTGTTACCATGAGAGCTTTTTAAAGAATATTTTCTATTATAGGAAGGTAGGTAGCCGCCTAAAACATGGTTGTACCTACATTTGGACTTTTATACATAAAGTTAATGTGTAAGAGGTCAATGACTTCAACCACCGGTTCTGACGGCAGACCAGCGCTGGTTGGAACAACCAGGACATTTATTTATTTATGTATTTCATGGAAAACAAACCGCTTTTTAACAAATCATAGAACAAGGCTGAAAACAAACCAGCCTTCAAAGTTTTTACTTATAGAATTTTGAATAACTTCCAGAATTAATAATAAGGACTACACAGTGATCTATGCTAAATACTTAAATACCTACAAAACAAGATTAAGTTTTTATACCTAACAGATTAATATTCACAAACAGACACACAGTAATCCAATCTTAAGCCATATCAACCATAGATTTAATTTAATAATTTTGCTTAGTCCTAATTTAATGGAAAAAGCTTACAAAAGAGTTCATTTTGAAAAAGTTAAATTTTCCTGTAAATAACATGCGAGTCAAGGACTTATTTGGAGCAGTGGACAAACATTTTATTCTTTATCTTAACATCTTATCCTTATATGTATATACGTAAATCTACTTGTGTCTGTGGTAAATAAATACCATTCTTATTCTTATTCTTCTTCATAAAATTAGTAACAGACCCATACAAATGACGATTTTACGAAGTTTCTCTTTCACTTCTAAAGCTTTCTATGGATCTCATGAAAAAACAAAAACACAATTCCGCCTGCCCGCACGATGCTTTTCGCTGCAACTTTCATCCTGAACAACTAAGGAATGGATTGCTCTTCCGGCGTCAGTGTTTCCTGATCATTACGACTTAAGGGTCTTCAAGGGAAGAGTAGGTAAATACGTTCATTCTAGGCAAGTTTGCTACATCTTCGACTGCATCATCACTTACCTAAAGGTGAGATGGCGGTCAAGCGTAAGCCTATAAACTGTAAAAAAAAGAAACACAAACATTAAATATTGGGGAACATGGAACATTAAGAGCGCCTAATAAAAACACAAAATTATATTCTCTCACAAAATTATACCACTCATACCTAGTTACTTCGCTCGAATTACCAATTCAAGCGATACGTGAGTTTGAAGCTGTCAATGATACTTACTCCGCCGGCGAAGCGGCGACAAAGGTGTCCCCTTAATTCCCGCCATGAATTACTCAGAACATCGAAATAAAATCGTTATTCACCGATATTCCCACCGATAAAGCAGTCCACGTTTCGGCAATTTGCAAATGGCGCCACGGGCTCGCGATTTATTATCCCTACAACGAGTACCAACTTCATTTACAAGACCCTTTTCATCGGAATTTTTGAGACGTCTTTATACTTTTCATAGGGGAGTGGGTGAGCTGCGTGCTCCGATCATAATTTATGGTGGAACCGGAAATAGAGGCTTTGTCCATGGTAGGGTTATGAACTAACCCTAAGTACATACATACTGGTCAGAAGATAGTAAATGGAGAATAGTGGTTTTTGGAATAGCTTACCTAAAGAGTAATTGCTAATAGCTTTTAAAAATTTCAAGTTTAGGCACAGAATAATTAAAACGTTAAAAACAACCGTTTTATAGTAGGTTATTAGAATTAGTATTAATTATTAGAATATAAAAACGGCGTTTTCTGAATCTCTTTATTATAAAGCATTAAACATTCTGAGAATCGAGGAATAAATAAATTATATTGCTGCTTTCAATATAGGAAAATAATAACGTTAGATATTGATGTTACCGAGAATATTCCACTAATCATTGATGTATTTTGTTCTTCTTCTTCTTCTTCGTGTCGATGATATATTATGTTCGTAAATATTTTTGTAACTCAAGGTGTCCGCACCTTCCGCATGCAGAACCGAACCGTACGAGAGATGGTGAAAGTATACATCCGTGATACCATTCTTCAGAGAGTTGGAAATAATGACGCTCCCTTCTATCGTTCTATCCCTTTTAGCCACAATCCAGATAAAGACCACGCGGTATTCAGTCTGTCTTAGTAAGACTGTCTTACTGACTAAATGACTATTTAGTCAGTAAGAATTTCGCTATTACACTGCGCTGAATATCACACGATTACTCATTTACACTTATTTAATACATGGCTTACAACGTTGTCGACGGTTGTCACAACAAAGTTTTTGAAGCAAAATTATAACGACAACCTCAGGTTGAAAGGATATTCGTTTCAGGTTCAATTCCCGCCGCAAAACAAATGTTTGTAGTTATGATTTACAAATAATCTCAAATCTGGGTGTTTTCTATGTTTCTTAATGTAGGTATGTATCTAAAAATGTATTTAAGTATTCTGTGTTGCATCAATCACGTAATTTCCAAAATACAAGCTCAGCTTAGTTTTCGGCGAGACGATCTTGTGTTACAAACTTGAGGATTATTTATATCGATAACATTAAAAATTACTTATTTTTCCTTTGACCATGCTATTGTGCACGGCATGGTAAATCACGACACAACCTTTCTCTGCGACTGTTGTTGCGCGCTGACTGAACGGACTAACTCTCATTACACTACGCGTTATACAGACAGTTAGCCAGTACTTAGGTACCGGCTAACTGACTGGCTGTCAGACTGAACTCGGCCGACATAAAGGAATGAATACTGCGTGGTCTAATAAGAACTTTACTTCTTCTTCTTCTTCGTATGAGCTAGTGACCAACTCTAGTGTAGGAGTTTTTAGGCCACCCGAAGGCCTCCAACATGGCTTAACGACTGAAAAGCCGGGACCAACATCTTAACGTGCCTTCCGAAGCACGGAAGCGCCCAAATCTAAATGTCACTAAACGGTCACCCATCCAAGTAATGACCGGTTGGAGTGTTGCTTAACCAAGGTGATCTGCTAAGAACACCGAAGTTAACCACGCCACGAGCGCTTCACGAGAACTTTACTAAGACCGACTTACTCTTATTATACTAATAAGCCATATATGTCTAATAAGTCATAAAGCACGATACGTGTATGATACGAATACGTGCCCATAAGCTTACCATAGCTCGTAATTGGCCAGGTCAGCTAGATACTTGTAAGAGTTTTACTTTTATCTTAACAAATCTAATAACTTATAACAATCTTTTATTTGCATATTTTTTAAACTGTCTATGTTTTGAAACATGATGAACAGACCTAAATACCTACACATACCTAAAGAAATGAAGATGATGTAGAGGTCGCGTCACGTAAAAAGAACACTGAGGGGAAGCTACGCAAAAGGGGATTTATCGGTATTTACCCGTGTGCAAACACGAGGTGTGTTCACTCACCTTCGTCCAGCGTTCTTTTTACGTGACGAGTAGTATACTAGTAAATATGAGCAAAATATTACGGGCAATATAATATGAATTCCATTCCCGATAACCACACGCTCAATTTGTGCCGAAAATCAATTAACACAATATAATTTGACGGAGAGCCGAGCCTTGGTTCATTTATACCGCCTGCCTGGACCTGTCGTGATCAAAAAATATAACAGTATTATGTTATTCGTTTATCATAGCAGTCTCTCGAAAAATGTTAGTCGCTCTAAAAGACAACATCATTAAGAATACTAGACAAAGATTACGAGATAAAAAAATAAATTATCTTAATCATGAACTTTTCAAATTATAAGGATTCAAAATCAAATCGTAAAAACTGACACCCTGTGATGATGGTAAAGATGTAAAACCTTGCAAAAAAGATATAATTTCGGCTTGACGTTGATTTATGGGAAACCCGGTATAAGTTCGTATTCTACATTGTAATTATACTACTAGACAGCACACTTCACACTGAGTAGATGAAGTGACTGAACATCTTATGCAAATTTACCACCTCAACAAGACCATAATTCAAAAAGAGACAAGAAACAGTATTAAATGAAAATGATGGCGCAAAATTGTCAGTAATTATTCAAACAAAGCTTTAGAAATGTCTATTCTGTCTCTAAGTTGTGATTATCCGCCGGCCAATTTAACTATCGCTTAAAATTCACGACGCTCCTTGATCAAAAGGTACGATAAAATGTTTAAAAGATTTTTCCCTCGGATTGAAAGCTAATTTGACGGAAATTATGAATAGTTCGAGCATGAAAATGATGGTGATTTGAATCTTTGAGAAATTATCGGGGTCTAGTGATTTTTGTGATGGTTTAGGTAATTAGACTTTCTAGAGACCTTGGCTTTGAGATCTGTTAAAGAAAATGGCGCCCAGCCTTGGTGGTACTAGCAAAGAATTTAGGCCCCTGGTGGGTGAGGAACCTCCACCTAGAACTAAACTAGACTAGACTAGACTAGAAATAAACTAGACGCCAAATACACTAGACAGCATTGACTATAATATAATTACACTAGGGGGGATGTGCCAATCAACCTGATCACCGTGGTCATTATGGCAAACCTCCAAGATCAAGAAGATGTTTATGACTATATACCTAACATTGTAACTTTATAGGCCGAAAAAAAACATAGACAAATTCAGCTTACGCCATGCAACAAAGATAGCCAATCTTTGCAATCCCTAATGAGGCCGACATTAAAATTGTGGAGTTCACTTATTCCCCGTTCCTCGTTGCCAAAACCCATCAGACTCAAATTGAATTGTAAAAGCTTCAAAGGACATTGTCTTCATAGGGGATGCCGGTGGAGCGGCCGGCGAATTGATAGCGGCGCCCGGGGGAGCGACCATTATTGAACCATCGAGGCTTATCGATGGCCGGTAAGAGTTATGATAGCGGATTTATCAACTACAAGTTGTTTCACAATTCAATTGTATTAAGTGTATTTTTACGTTTGATAAAATGGGTGCCAATCACAAGTGACTTAGGAAAAGTTCTGTCATTTTTGGAGGATGTCGTCAGTAGGAAACTTAATTACACTAGGGAATCAGCAGGATTTACATCTGTATCAGCACTAATGCTCTATCAGATGAAAATCACCAATCTTCCAAGCAAGCTGATGGCAAACTCGCCAAATTGGGAGATGCCTAGCATAAGGCTAAAGATGATCACGATCATGAAGATTAAGAAGACAAAATGGAATGAATATCTAAAATAAGCTCATTCATTTACTCGTATTTATATTTAGTGTTAGCCCACAACTAGATTTTTTATAATCTGACAAAAATTTCAACCCGCAACGAACGAACTTGAACCCGCGATCTGCCCATAAATACCGGGATGCACTACCAACTACGCTACAGTGAAACACAACTAAGGCCCGTCGGCTCCATAACATCAACTATGCCCGATCTAATAATAATACGACAATATTCCGTATATATTTAAGTTTTCTATACATTTATATTCCTACCTACACATAATCCAATCTACTCATTGATCGAAAGTTATCATAATTTGAAGGAACCTTTTCATCCAACTAGCTAGTTACTATCTAACAAAACTATTTCAAACCCCTTCGAAAGTCGATACACTCGGTTAAAGGAAGTCCACGTTCATGTAAGTGGCGGATGTAGAACTTTGTCCTCTGAATAAAAACACCAAGTTGTTTATTCGAACACAAACTTGAGTACCTCTGTACGGGGGAATTAATTTCGTTTATCGGGCGAAGTTTAACGGGCGAATAAAAGCCTGGACATTTCATGAATTTTTAATAGCGAACTTCGGTGTTTGTGGACCTTAGTGTACCGTGAAGGGCCTTACATAATACGATTTGTCTAATTCAAATTAGTAGGTCGGAACAATTAATGTAATGCAGAATGAAAGAAGTAAGTAGGAATTAATAAATTAATTACAATGTTGCAGTGTGATGTTACTGATGTTAATGCCCTAACCGCAGAAAATTGGTCATTTTTTTCCAGGGACCAAAACCCTTTTAGAAAAAGGATAGATTGTTTAAATTTGAAATTGCATCCGAAACTCTAAAGAAAATTAAGACCCATCTTATTTTAAAGATCACTTCCATTTTAAGTTGACTTTTGGAAATCGGATAGTGTAACAGGCATTTTAATTGAGACTCTCGGGGGAAGGGAGGGCCCGGGGAGCCCTAGTTTGTGTAACTCGGGTCAAATATTTTTATGGGACGTATCGGCACCTTCGTTTTACGACTCTACATTAAGTACGTTTACATTTGTTATAACCTCATTAACTCTACAAATAGCTTCGAGTTATGATACCTAACAATATTATTAGTCTAGAATAAGTGAATGGCTTCTAGCCGTAAACCCGACAGACTATAGAGTTTTAGATTTAACTCTAAATCTAAGTTTACTTTTCATATTGAACTTTGAGTGATGAAAACACACTTGCTCTAGGACCTAGACACTCTACTATCTTAAGTTTTATCACCTTGACTGTGGGCCTTGGACATGGAGCTCCGCGCCATGCTAACGCCCTAGAGCAAGTGTGTTTTCATCACTCAAAGTTTAATATGAAAAGTAAACTTAGATTTAGAGTTAAATCTAAAACTCTATAGTCTGTCGGGTTTACGGCTAGAAGCCATTCACTTATTCTAGATTCACTAGGACATAACTAATTGCATAACAACATTATACAAATTATGCAAAATGATTCTTGCATATAATTGCTCCAAAATGGCTCAACTGAAACTTGCGAGTAATAGGTAGTGATAGAGTAGAACTTATGACACTTTTTATCTTGAAAAAAGGGGTAAAATCTAAAAGAACTTTATCTACGATATCCATGTTCTAGCTTTTGTCGGTTTTGTCACGATGTTTGCGTTCGTATACGATATTGAACTTTATGACAAGCCGGTAAATAAAGTGCACAACAGTTTTAGCACGCGTCTAGCGATAACCGCAATACGGAACATTTTATTGAATTTAAACATTGTCTGGGTATAATACCGGTTATATTGAGACGTGAACCGCTTTTAGCGAGATTATTCGATCGATGCGCGGTTTTCAAACGAGTATTTCCACTGCAGATAGGCTTCTCTAGGGAGAGTTTGTCATAATAGGTTGGTATCATCATCATCATCATCATTATAATCGGCCTATTAGCAGTCCACTGCTGAACATAGGTCTCCCTTAATTAATGCCATTGCACCCTGACCTCAGTTCGACGCATCCAGCTTCTTCCAGCAGCTTTTTGGAGATCGTCACTCAATCTTACACTACGTTTGCAGAGCTGCTGCGGTCTCCACTCAAGAACTCGTTTATCCCAACGGTTATCGGTAGGTATCAAACTTTCTCAATACCTATTTTACCCAATTGCTCATTATACCTATCTCATTATATCCTACTAATATTAAAAATGCGAGAGTTTGTGAGTATAGATGTATGGATGAATGGATTAATTTTTGTTACTCTTTCACGCAAAAACTACTGAACGGATTTGGATTAAACTTACACATAGTTTGTGACCTGGATTTACACATAAGCTAAGCTTTTTATCCCGGTACCACGCGTGCGAAGCCGCGGGTGGAAGCTAGTTATTATATATTATTAATGTATTTCTTTCTTTTTCTTCTTCTTTCTATAAGTAAGTAGCCAACTCTAGTGTCGAAGAAGACGAAGATTAATGCATTTATGTAATTAAGGGTTTGTTGACCCACGTACTTAGAGATGACGAAATTGTTGAGATTGTTTGGTTTAGTATGCTAGTTGAGATAAATATTTACTGAATGGATTCTATGTTTGATATAAATTGAATAACTCTAACCAGCATATAACTGAAATGGCAAGCCCACGTTACTCACGCTCTCTTTTTTAAAGTGAGAGAAAATAATGAAGAGGTAAGATTAACTCTAGCATTGAAATTATAAGAATAAGTAGTTCTGAGCCTTGATTTATAATCTAAAATCTAAAATAGTTTAAATTTTATCAATCTACTGAGGTCTTAAAGCCCAGTCAACCCTTTCGCAAAACAATTTTAAACATTGCATAAAATTTCACTCTAAAACGTTGAGCCGCAATATTATTGCGATTAAAATCTACCCCCACAAAATCTCAGTCAGTTCGGGCGCAATTTAATTGTTTCGTTTATAATTTACCCCCCTTATACAAACTTTCACGGTCTGCTTGCTCGTAAACTTACTAACACACGTAATTACTTATTTTAAGTAACTCAAAACTAACTTAAGGTCGTTTATTTCTTTAATTAAGCGCCGGCGTAGGCCCCACACTTAACTTATAACTTATTAAGCGAGTAACAGTTTGATAGAGTCACGTTACGTGATATTTCAACTATGTGGTTATACCCCCTATGCCTGAAAATAAAACTTTCAGTCTTATGTTGTGTGCCATAAAGGCCAGAACACATGAAAATAATGTTTGTAACATTGTTGGAGCGGTAACACGTGTACACAGATGATAAAATACACAGTAAGACCAGTCGTTGCGTTGAAAATTTATCTAGAGCCAGTATGGAGCCATTGTACCCTATCACCAATTTTGTATACAGTCTTGTTACAAATGATATCTTTACTTTATACTAATACAACTACATTTTTTTAATTTGATATTTGATTTGAGCTTACACCCGGCTTCACTTGCGTTCAAGTTAATTCTTTTTTTTAAGTGAACCATATTGTGTTTATATGAGAATAAAGTTCTTTAAACCTAATTCTATCCCACGGGAACGGTTTTTTTCTGTATGCAAGGTCTTTTTACATCTGACTGAAAGTGTTACAACCAAAATAAACAAACAAGTGCACTGATTTATAATATTAGTGAAGAAGTTAGAACAAATTAGGTTTAGCTCAGAATTGTGTGCAAAAAATCGTGCGCCACTGATTTGAATGAACACATAGATACCTAAACTCGTTGACAAAACTAAAAATAAATAATTGGTATGGTCATCAAAAGTCAACCACAACACAAGTAAATGACGGTTAATAACCTGTTACAAATTGAACTACATACTGTTATACAAATAGGAAAACCCACAAAGCAATAAATAATTAAATGGAGGAGGTAAGTACTTGGAAATAAAAATGTTGTACACCAGATACCTATGTAGTTTTCGGAACCTATCACCAATTTAAGGGCGGGGTGGTGAGGAACATAGAGCCTGATAGAAAGTACTTAGCCAAGACTAAGGTCTTCTGGACCAAAGCTACCAGACAAGAAACGCTACGGGGCTCCACATACAATTTAAAGCCTGCAGTTCACATGCTAAATAAAAAGTCTATATATCTTCTGCTATCAATCAACTGTATAAGGCCCGGGGCTCGCAGGGCAAACTGATTATTGACCGGGCGGCCGTTGGCTGGCGGCCGGCCAAACACGCCGCGATACACAACGACGCCTTTCCACGCCATGACACGCTACACCACTGGATCATGGACGTTAGACACACTTTACGGGCTGGAGGAGGCTACAACCCTCCCACTGGCAACTGTAAAATTGCACAAACTTAACTGGCTATTCAGCTTTAAGTTTTATATGTTGCTGAGATAGTCAATCTATATTTTATACTGAAAATAAAAATGTGAAAACCCTCGTGTATGTTTTTTTCACATCTTCGCTTAAACATATAAACCGTTTAACTTAAATACTGAAACATTTGAGAAGGGTATCGGACTTTTTTAGCTTTTACTTTTTGAGCAATTGTGCGTATACTTAGCATAATGGACAAAATTAAATATGTTTTCCAAGAATCCCATTGCTTTCTATTGTCTGTTGGTAGATAGGTACTGTGAGACTCTGTAATCATTAACCTCACGATATCGCTATCCACGTGTGACCTATCTTCCACGGAGAATCATCAAAAATCCGATAAAACCATTTTAAACACCCTGTTTTGGTGGCAAATGATCACAACGCATAGCATTAAAAGTTGTCACAGCACTAATCAATTCAAGTCAGTATTTACGATTGCCGGTTGAGGCAGGGTGGCGTATCGACACAGACAGTCTGAGCCCGGGTTTGTCGGCTCGAGTGATTAATCCTTCGCAGCAGCCAGCAGCCCGTATTAGGCGGTGTGTCGCCTCGTCACGTGGCTCAATTTACGAGTAAACCAGGTTGTTACCATGGTGGTAGTCTGACATAAAGATGTCAATCCGATATTCTTCTCAATATCTCTATCGGTGTCTTTCAAAAACAGCGCTGTATTGGCACGTAGCGTAGGTACACTACGCATTCGACGCAAGTAGGTAATTAAATAAAGCAGACACAGGGACCTATTTTTATCACAGGCTACCTTTAAAGTTTACCCATCATTTATAGTTAGGCAGTACTTATTCCTGTTTCTTTTCACAAAATATGATGTTAAAATAGGCATAAAACATATTGTCTGGAAAACTTACAAATGTTATGTGAATAACGAAATGGCTAATTAATTGAATTTACATTTGAATAATATCACGTTTGTACTTTGTATCAGATAAAAAGAAATGTTATTTTCTTTCTTTCTTTGTTTTATAGGGAACATTTTGTTAAGTTCTTTGACAGCTCTAGGGTTCGTGAAAATAAATGATAACCAAGAAGCAGTATCAGTCCATCAGCTTATTGATATGATTGTGATACAGCGTCAAGTTCTATCGGTATTAATTAAAATATGTAACTTAATCACATGCAATAACCTTCCAAAACACACTCATATTAGAAAAGTGAAAGTTTATATTTTAGTGAGGATATGTGATTGTGTGTTTGTTACCGATCAACTACGGCTTTTAGTAGTAGTAGAGTTCTTTGTGAGGGTTCACCCATGAAAGTACTACCACCATGCCTATTTCTGCCGTAAGGCAGCATTGCTGTGTTTATGTTTGGAAAGGTGTCTGCCGGTGAAATTACAGGCACAAGGGGCTTAACTCAAGTTGGACGCAGGGTGTTGCATCGTAGGGTACGTTCTAAGCATCCATGACCTACGAAGCAATACTTTGTTATAGGTAATGGTTACCACTTAACATCAGATGGACCATGTGCTAGTCCCATCAATGGTTATCATAAAAAAAACTACGTCACGACGACTAAAGGCATTAAGATTAAACTTGGATTAACCTATATTATACATATATCTGGAATAACTTATTAAGCTACTTTTAATCCAGGTAGCATGTAAACGAAGATGTAGAAGACTTATATTTATTTATAACTGTTCTGTAAGGTACCTACTGACTGTCTGACTGACTGATTTGTAATAAAATGCTTAATGCAACTGCCTATCTGTCCTTGAAAGGACATGTAAGTAGATTGTGGGAGTTATAAGAAATAACTCAAGGATTGGAAAAGCTCAAACTCACTTATTTTACCAAATCTAATGTGATTGATTATGAACTAGAATCCAGCCTGATGACAGTGTAAATGCCGCCGCATAAGTGTCGCCTACGGGTGTCGACCAACACCGAAAAGGAAAACAGAGCTGTGGCTGATACGACAGTTTCCATGGACTCTTTTGCAGTTTACAGACCCCTAGTTCATCTGCTTTCGAAAGTGATCCGTTTTGGTATAGGATTTCGAGTGTGTTTCAGAATTTTGGAGTACACCGTGATTTATCTCGAAAAGCCTTGTTTTAGTACATTGTGCAACACGATGTCTTGATAGATTCGTAATTTATATTCTGTACCCGTTATTGGCTATTTGTGAAAACTTTTAATTGCCTATCTAAACCCATTATCTACTCATTTCACTGTCAGCTGTAAGTTTTCCTGATATAATAAAATAATCATTACAATGAGAAGTGGAAGAAAATGAACGTTAATTCAATTCAATTTATATATTCATCTCAATAGGATAATATATAAATAAATAATGCTAGACAATATCACACAGCATCATGTAGCCCCAAACTAACAAACGTTTATCTCACGGCAGGAATCGAACCCGCTAACCTCTACGTCTCAGGCGGGCATTTACTCACTACTCCACAGAGGTCGTCCTTTATAATTCACTAATAGCTACACTTGCTTTATTGACACTTTTATTTATTTACAAACACAAACATAAGAAAGAGATTCGTTGTATTTCTGGGTGTACCTTAGTATTATTTGCATATACTCGACTAGACTAAACATGGTTAGAGATGACAGCTTTTCTATCAAATTGAAAGCAAAACAGTTATAATTTTTCGGAGCACATGGACCTAAGCAGGTGGGTTATCATTTATTTGTCAGTATGTTGTGTTTTTGTTGTTGTTGTTGTCAGCCTGAACCATTCCATTACAGAGCAAAGGCTTTCCCCCGATTTCTTCAGCCACTTCGATACGCTGTAGTTTTCGAGATGATTTAAAAATCTTAAACCAAGTTTCTCCCCCTAGGTACACACTTACACATACTACAACCAACCTGCCGTAGTCAAAAATCAGAAATTCATCCAAAAACGAAGAACGGTTTTTACGGCTTCGGAACTCTAAAACATGTAAACAATGAGGCGAGCACGTGTACATCACGTATCTACTACGGTATAACATTACATTATGTCGGGGATTTCCAGCAACTGATACTTAACAAATTGGTATTTGGAAAACCCAAGCGTTGTACAAATTGTTCTGATAATGGGAAATACTCGATTGTTTCGGGCAGTGCAGATACAAGATAACTAATTTGTAGACCACTCCCCTGAGTAGATGATAACAATTCAAATATTTATGGAACTTTAGGCACATCTCCTTCAGGCTTGCTTCACTAAACATTCTAGAAACACGCTATTCACTTCCTTCGAATAGCTAGTGACCAACTGTGGTAACTGGTATGGAACCTAAAGTATGCATGCGTAACGTTATTGTGAAGTAAGAAGAAATAAAACTATTTCGTTTGTAACGACACTTCTATTTTAGCGACAGGACAAGCAACATAAAATCATTGCAGGAGACACTTGAGCTAGTACCAACTGGTGAATGATATGAAGAGATTTTTGACATATTTTTACCCGACTGAAGTCCTCTTCAGTCGAGTTTTGTAGGGTGTATGTATGTTTTTTAATATTATTTGTCTGTTACTGTAGCCCAAATAGATGGACGGATTTTAACAAATGAGTCGACGTTGGTTTCGTCTAGATCACGAGGGAAAGGAGCCATTTTCAATTTACGAGTTTAAAACAAAAATACATTTTGCAAATCGCTATCACTTTCATGATGTACTTATTTTAAATTTAACAAGACTATCACGAGCTTAGTTTTTATTTTTAGTTATTTTCACAGCTAAGGTTAAGAAAAGACTGGCGAGAGCCCGGCGCGCTACCCTGAGCTCTACGAGTTCTCGCCACTCTTTTCTCGTTTCAATCGGCTTCTCCCACTGGTTAATGAAATCAAGGCGCCAACATTACATTTTTCAGGCGTTAACATTTAAATAAAGTAGTTATTTACATCAAAGTTGGTTTAATTACTACAAAAATCTTAAGAAACGCTACTAAAATTAGAATAATAAACTAAAATCATGACAAAAAGGTATTCAAAACTCCTTGATTTCCACAAATTAGGTTTCATTGGATTTGACTGAATAATTTTATTGATATGTAGTCATATGAAGTGTCAAAAAATCCAATATGGCGACTGAAAGAAGTGATTTCACGCTGAACTGAATTGGTACAAAAATATTGATTAATTTTTAACCTGTGTCTCGGAGCTTCCGAAGGCAGAAGAAGGTTTACAATAAAGATCATATCATACCAAAAATTATTTAATTATACTTATTTGAAATTCGAACTAACCTCCTCCTGACTTCTTCAAAAATACTTCATAATTCTGCCACAGATCCTGCTGTTCCACAATGGATTAAGAATTTATATGTAATTATACGATATTTACCTAACATATTTGAACAACAGCAGAATCTGTGGCAGAATTATGAAGTTGTTGTTACAGTCATAAAGGTAAGGTACACCTGCCACCTACCTACTTACCGAATAGCTTACCGGTCGCTTAAAAAATGCTACCTACTGCCTAGCCTTTGTCATTGACGATCTCTTTGGCACAATGGACCAAAACCTAGCTGACAATGAAGAAGTGCTGATATGATTCCCGCTGCGGGACAAATGTTTGTAATATCTCCGAGACACATTACACGGTGGTATAAGTGGTTCGTAGTTCCTGATATCCACGATACAGACGAAGTTCATGCTTGAATGCCTCATACTGTCCTGCCTTATTTCTGCCCTGCTGTTAGCTCTTGCCTGCCAACGCTTCATTAGTGGGTAAATAATTCAAACATAACTACTACATACGGAATTTAACACTTAAAGTAACAAAACCCAGATAATTCCAAGGTTGAACCATTTAGTTTCTGTGAGAAGCCATATTTTTAAATCTCCCTCAAAATTTGTATAAAGATTTGAGTAGTATTCCATCGACCTCGGTACCATAAAAAGCACAAGTACTTTTTTTTTTGGCGTCGCACGGTTTGTGCATTTGCCGTTTTATGTATTTTTGCATTTTATCATTTTTTAATTTTTATAAAAAAATTGAGAAACTATTTACAAAAATTATTGAGCTTACGAAATTTGGAAAAGGATCAGGAGGGTTAATGAAGGATAAAAAGGATAATAATTTATGTACACACGTACTTATTACTACCAATAATTTACTGATTCGAAAATCGAACTAACCTTCTTGGAGGCTGCGGATTAAGGGACTACTCACACTTATTCAGCTCGATTCAGCTTTTGTCCATAGAAAACAACGATTTTGTATGGATACGTGTACGCATCCATTCAGCTTTCCGCGTCTATTCTCCTTTCGCGGCAAACCAGTATAAAATGAGGATAAATGTGTTTTTAACATGCTAATGCTATAGAGAGCGTTCAGCGCTGTTCCGCCGCGCTGAGTAGCTTATGTACCGTCTTCGCAGCATATTCAGCGTCGTACGTAGTAGAAAGAAGCGTTTCAGCGAAGATAGCACGCTATGACGACTTTTCTCATTCTTACGACTCCGTACGCGGCTGATAGAAGCAGAGCTGTATAAGTGTGACCAAAATCATTCAGCGAAACGCGAATGGAGCTGAATAAATGTGAGTAGTCCCTTAAGTTTCCATAGTAGTTAGGTAGGTAGTGAAAACCAAAGAGTAAAGTAATAGACCATAGTCAAAACATTCTAAGTTCCTGTCTATGCAGTCGGGTTTTTTGTTTTTTTTTTTAATAAATACTTGGTTAGATTGATGGTTTATAAATTGTGATCGCATTTTACCATATCAAACATGTGTATCACTAACGAAGATAACATAATTTGACTTGACAACTGTGACTGAGTAGGAATGGGGACTTCCCGACGATAAAAATATAATTAGATGGTTGTTTATATCGTTGTTTTGATACAGTGAGTCGAAATAAATGAAAAGTGCTCTTCGGGGTCTGTAATAAACATCGGTGTAGCGCACGGGTCAATACTTGGACCATTCTTATTTTTAATTTACATCAACGACCTACCTCGACTAGTGAGAGATAACTATGAAATTATATTGTTCGCGGATGACACGTCTCTTTTATTTAAATAAAGCTCGATGGCCACGGCAGACCAATTTCGACGACGTAAACAATGCAATAGCGAAAATTAAATGATATATAAATAAATAATGATAAATAATGTTTATTCTTTGTGGCATGGGCATATCCCCCTTTATTAAGGTAGGCATTTGTCCAGCAGTGGACTGATATAGCCTGGTGTCGTGTTGTGTGGAGGTTTAGAATGATAATCATGGGTCAAATAAATGAGTTTTATTTCTTTTCTTTTTTTCTAAATCAGGAATTAGTTATCGTCGAATTCTTCAGCCGAAAGTAACAAGGTACCTATAAGGTAATTGAAGGGTTAAATGTCGGGCGACGAATGTTGGTGTAACCGGGACGGAGACTCGGGTACAAATGTACCGTGGTCAACCTGCCCTTTTGGCTAATGAATGTGAACTGAATCCTAAAATTACAGGGGCTTCTAAATGAGCGGATATCACATTATTATTATAAATGCGAAAATTTGTGTGTGTATGTGTGTGAGTATTTTGTTCCCACTTAACTCCGTAGAGGCAGAAAGGACATGGATGAAACTTAGAATAAGGTACTTATATGTGATCCAGATTAACACATAGACCTACTTTTCATCCAGGCACCACGCGAGCGAAAGCTTGTAATATATATTTCTGAAATGCTAATTTCCTATGGTATAGAAACTCTTAAACCAATTCGCAACTTCATTTGCTCAGTCTTTTTTTTACCGACTTAGGTATATTTATTTAAATGTGTATGGATATCTATGAATTTAAACCAACGACACTGAAATTGTAAGTATAAGAAGCGTGCAGTTTTTCAATAAAGCTCTGTAGATTTTTTATCCGTTTTCTGTGGTTATGGCGTGAATTAACTCAAATTTTGTAGCTAGTACACCTAGATATCTGAGCTTTAAAGTGCTTTTGTACGCCATTAAACCTACAGATAGTAAATGAGTAACTCTATCTAAATTAATATGGTACTCTTCCGCCACAAGACCACCGAGTCTGTAAGAATTGTAACTCGTTTGTTTAGTGGCCTTAAAATTAGGGTCATTACACACGGCGTTGGCCATACCCGCAAGACGTGAAGACCAGCTAATATAGTTAAAACATCACGCGTGAGGACAGTGTATCCACGACTTTACGGTGGCTTGTCTTCGAGGATAGAAAATACAACGATGCTTACTGTGGGGATTCCAGACACGTGCTACATATGATCAAGAAATTAAATAGTTTGATTGGAATTTACCTAGATACTTTATTAGAACCGAAATACTTTTTTATTTTTTATTTTTAAATTCGTAGAACCATGATTGAATGTTGATTTGAAACATGGTTCTCAACATGTTTTGAGAACCTCAGATAAAAATTTGCGATGCAATACTTTTTTTCAAAAACTTTAAGGTTATCATTTTGTTGTATGTGGCAACTCTAAAATTAAGTACTCTTCAATTATCATTATTAATAAATTTAGCATTAAGTTTATCAAAATCAGCTATTCTGAAGCCGCTTTACAAGTTTTTGATTAATAAATTTAGATTGAAATTTACAAGCCATTTCTTCATTATAATATAATTTTACGGGATAACATACGAATTCAAACTCACACAACATTTGAAATTTTTCAACTACAAATACGAGTACAAGAAATAATTGCCCAACAACAGCAGCAACAACGCTACTACCCTTCCATTATCATTCTCAAAAACTTGATTTCTCCATAATTAAAAGAATCGGTAAGTTTTGCGTGGCTAAAGTGCCATATCCTGAATTCTGCAGTCCTTGTTGATAATTCCACGCGTTTCTGCGGTACCCTAATTAAAATAATGTGCTTGGTTACTCTTGCTTTTTATTCTGGCAATTCTGAGCCGAAATGAAAAGAAATGCCTTCGCAAAAGTTAACATTACTAGAATTCTTCTGCTCATTGGTTTTTGTTGCTTTACTTGAGGATATGATTAAATTGTTAGGTATATGTTTCACTTTGGTTAGAGAATGAGTTTGAAGACTTTCGTAGTGTGGTAGTTGATTACTTGCCTCAATTGTGGGAGTGCAGGTTTGAAATTCCTGTTGCGATTCATGTTTACTTGACTGCAAGTGGTAATAAGTATTTGCTAAAAGAGGTCCGGTATTTGTATTGCAACAAATGTTAGCAGTTTTGTATAGGGTACGTCGGTTTTGTAGGAGTATGCTCAGAAAAATTATGAATTTTGTGAATTTTTCTTTTGATAACCCACTCATTTTATTACGTGGCCTCCTATAAACTTTAGAGGTAACAATTTGTAACAAACTAAATTCCGTCATGTTTTCAGCATCAAAGAATTCCTATTCGGCAGAATTCGAGCATAGCTCCAATAAATGGAAGGTGTAAAATTTGGAAGCACTCGTAATAGCCTGAAGGTTTCAGGGGTGTAAATGCACTAGAAATGGGTGAAATATGACAGCCGTTGCGAGGGCGATCCGAATCAATCCGGTGGCAATTGAACGCTGTCCGGCAACATAACGTGAACGTGAACGATTTATGATATACACTAGCGAGTAGTTTTATCTACCGCAGATAAACACTAGCTAGGCAACTATTGAGGACATTCTACAGTTGCAACGAGCCATCTATAGAAATATTTTATTTTATCGTTCGGACGGTACATACTAGGTAGTTTTTATGAAATAAATTTATTTATAAGTATTTTTTTATTAATATTCGAATATTACCTCGGGAGCATTTACAGTTTAGTCAAACTTGCACATTTTGTAGTTTTTGGTGACATGCATTATTTTATAACTAGAGTCAGTACGTTCGACCGCAGTGACGGGTATTCATTTTCATTATCAATAAATTAGATTAACTATCAATCGATTATCGATTGGGACTAGGTCCTTCGGCCAATTCGGAATAGGAGTTTTTAGTTTTGGTCTAGGACCCAATTCTCAGGAAAAGAGATTATTGTCATATTAGACATATCGCAAGAACTGTCAAAAATCTATGTCGTCTAACGTGACAATAATTTCTATTCCTGAGCCTCAGGGTAATGCTTCTTCTCTACTCAATTATCTATCACTATTTCAATAATCTAAAATAATAATAAATAAAGACATCTCACATACGGTCAACTAACCCAAACTAGGCAGAGCCTGTACTATGGGTACCAGTGACTGATAAACATATATACTTATAAAACACCCAATCACAGAAAAAACATCAATGTTCATCACACAAATGTTCGTTCAGGGCGGGAATTAAGCCCGCGACCTGTAGCATAGAAGTCAGAGTTACTACCAACTGAGCTAGCTATGAGGCTAGTCGATTATTCTTTATCCTTTTTTTATGCGATTGATATAAACCCAATCAATCACGCTGACATATCACAATACATGATAGGACGTTTTCGGGTCGTGAAAACAATCTAGCCAGGTCCCAACTCACCTGGGAAATCCTAGATCAAGGTCCACGTCGGACCGAAAGATCCCATTTCAGATATACATACATTTTACTAACACATTTTATTATTCCTAAACGCGAACATTTATCTCTGGAGTTACGCAAAACCCCAATTTAATTGAAACAAAACTTTTTATTGGTTATAATTTAGATTTTATACTGCGTATAAAGTCCTCAAATAAACGAGCGTGTAAATTATGACCTCAGGAGAGTAAAAATGTAAAACAAGCTAAGCGCACTCCTTTGTGTAAGTTTCAACAAAAGACAAGGTCCGCCGTCCACTCGAGCGGCGCAACATTGACTTAAGATGAGCGTTTTACGCTTACTTGCACCATTCGTTGAGAAAGTTGCAACGACGACTTCACCCCGATGTATTTTTACGAATATCTTCAAAAGAACAAATATAAATCTATGTTTGATACCTTGCAGCTTGGATGAACACATGGCTTGGACGAGAGGAATATAAAATGGGCTACCATCATCATCATCATCTGCCTATAGCAGTCCACAGTAGGACATAGACGCCCTGTCTTTAATCTACAATTTATATTAAATATAAATTTTTGCTAGTTAGCTAGGTCTGAATAGTGAAGAATCTACGTTTGGCTCAATAGTGTTATCAGCAAAATTATTATGAAAATGGGTACATTTACAAGATTTTTCTCAAAAAACCATTTAACAGGAACGGTTTGTTGTGCTTCAGTGGTCATCGGACCTAATCTTCAACAAAGGACAGCTAAATGGAATAAATTAATGCTTCAGAGCACTTACACAGCAGTTGGTGGGATTTACCTAAATGTTTGATTCTACAGAATATTTTACACTCCCATAAAACATGTCTGGGAATAAAGTGCTAACTTAAACTACTTAAACACTATCGATTATTAGGAATACTAAACGGGTTTTGTTAAAACAAGTGTGTTGAATCAATTACATAAATTTCTTACCAGGAGACTATAGCTACTTAATCTATTTCTATAGCGTAAGTTTTTGAAAAACTCTTAAAGGCGTTTCCAATACATAAAAGCAATTTCTAAGCATCCGTGTACCGCAGATGATCCGCAGCAACTTACTTATTACGAGATTTTCGATTTCATTTTCGATTGTGTATCCATAACATTACAGCGTATGTATACTGTATAACCAGTGTAGCTAAACAAAGGGTAACGTGATAGAATAATGTGATTTCCACGATCCGAAATGTTCCCAGTATCTGTAGGGTCCAGGTACCCGGCGAGATATTCGTTGTAAAATACAGCCGGGTCATCTCTCAAGCGGCTATCCGCTGTAATCGCGCCAACAATCGGCTATTCCGCTCAAAAAGCCAACTTTTCACAAGAAATGGGTCTCGTTTAATAAATGCCTGGCTTGCCGTACACAGGGTGTCGTTATAACGCTTTAAGAAGGGCGAAACACTTAAAAACCCCCAAATTACGCCATTTATGTCATTTTATAAAACTTTTTTGGAGGATAACGTTGTTTGCATGCTAAACATGAATTACTTTTTGTTACGTTGTACAAAGAGCGTTAGCTTCTGGAACTATTTTATAAAGGAACCCTAAAATTAGCTTCAAAAGCGCTTTTGAAACGAGCTTCTCCGACAGTTTTCCAATAGTTTTTTAGTGTTCCGTAACGAGTGTGAAGAAACGAAATGCTTTTCTCTTCGTAGCTCAGGTGTTTGTTTGATACCATCTCCCAGCTTAACCATACAAAGTTACCTGTTTACACGAAATGTGAACAGTAATGAACAGCAATAGAAATATGAATTGACGATGTAGGTACGGTAGGTACCTACTTATCTAAAATTATTATTTACCTAACGAACTTGGATCTTTATTGCAATCAAAGGAGAATGCCGAGAATCCGTACCAATTGCGTCAAAACCGAACGTATCCCACAAAATTTATTATATTTTATAAATGACATTAACATTTTCTTTAGTTTTTACACACCGACGGGATTAATAATCAAGTAAAAAAATATTTTGATGATTTGGTTTCCGCCGCACGCCGCCATTAGACTGCAACAACCAATGATATATACGTTACTATGGCAACCAACATTGATGTAAAGTGTTACTATGGCAATAATCCTGATTTTTAATTATTATGACAGTAGAATCGCCTAAAAACTTTTTGGAGATTTTTTGACGCACTCAATTTAGTCTTGGTACCGAGCGCCATACTTTACTATACTTTAGATACGTAGTTACCTTAGCAACTAGGTATATCGAAGTAACACAAGTGACACGTCATTTCTCGCCCTTATTATTGCATTGAGTAGGTACCTAACAAGGGTTATTTTTTTACCCTTGCTGCTATTATACGGAACGCTACTCAAGCAAGAAAGTTTACACCTTGGCAAATTGGAAACTTGGCAAACTTGACTGTACATTATCATTGTTATAATCAAAGAATTATCCCTGGCAAAAAACGTTGAGCGCGTCGCGTCCGATAGCGTCTATTTGAAACTTTCCCTTCAATTGGAAGTTCCAGAAAGTTCGACACTTAAAAATAACCTTCGAAATGTATGTTACAATAAGAGTTTGAATAATGGCGGCGGCTGTTTGCAGAGCTCTTCAACTACGCTACTTCTATGACGCTCTCTGTTCACTGTTATTGTAAACCATCTTAATCATAAGCGTGAAGAAGTATCAACACTTTGTAGAAGTATCACAAATTCGTGTTTTATAAAACAGTTTTCAATCTCATTTTCGTAGGAACAATTGTGTCCACCAAATTATATTCTAGAACGAATATGAAACTGTTCATAACACCAGCATTGACTATTGGTCACATTTTCATCATAACCTATGTTTAATAGGTAGGTATTATGCAGGTATGTTCCCCGAAGACTGAAGGCTATACTTTCCAGGACTGGTCCCATTGGCCTGGGAGTCCTGGAAAGTAAGATAAGTAGTCAGGATCCAGATCCTGAGGAAGTCTAAAGATTTCTTCTCTTAAAAAAACAGCTTTCCAATGGTAATGCATGCATATCCATAATTATAATACCAGAAACAGGGAAAAGCTATACAAACCAAGAACAAGACATGTTAAGACTTTTAGACAAGATTTCTGTACAAAATTCGATATATTCAATTTTTATTTTTATTTTTTATTTTTAAAAATTACACAGCTTTATCTGAAGGTAGTAGTTTAAGTAATTATATATATATATATAAATATATATATATATATATATATATATAATATATATATATATATATATATATATATATTTTATATTTATATAAATATATATGTAAGTAGAGTTCTTTGTGGAGCGCTCGTCCGGGGAAGTACTGCCACCATGCCTATTTCTGCCGTGAAGCAGCTGTGCTGTGTTTCGGTTTGAAGGGTATGGGTGCCGGTGAAATTACAGGCACAAGAGGCTTATCATCTTCATGCCTCAAGTTGATGTACGTAGGGCGTTGCATCGTAGAGCACGTTCCCGAAAAATTTGATCTACGATGCAATTCTTTGTGATAGGTAGTGGTTACCACTTAACATCAGGTGGGTCATGTGCTTGTTCCATCGCCAAGTAATATAAAAAAAACTAAACCAATACAAGCAAAAATTTAAAAAAATATATTTTAAAAAATCCATTTAACCATATTAATGATTTCAAGAGTTATTTATTTTCTGATTTGCATTGTAAAAATCATTAGATTTATGGTAAGAATTTATGTTGTATAAATTGACCAATATTAATATAACGAAATGGTTAAATAAATAAATACTGAAATACTAAAAATACAAAATAGAATATTAATAGGCACACCTAAGCGATTTGGATATTTTTATAGTATAATTCGCAGTGAATTTGCCCTCGGAAAGCATCATTTGGGGAAGTGGAACTTATGATGAAGACCAAAGTTGACCACCGGAACTAACCCTATTTCTGAGTACTTAATTTAGTGTAGGTAAGTAAATAAATATTCAGATAAGTAGATATTTGAAGTAGGTTTTAAGTTTTTTGTAAAAAATGTTTTACTTGTATTAGGGCCTTTAGAGTTTTAGCTAAACTGTAGAACTAAACTTAGAGAGAGTCGCTCGATTAACACGTTAACTGTGAAACTCGCACTTGACGCTTCTGTATACAAACACAAAAGTACCCCAACACCACTTCTACTCTCCTGCGCACAGCTCAATTCTGGTTTCAATACTTATTTTCTTTCAGTAAGTAAAACAATTTCATTTAAAAACCGGGGCCAAGTGCGAGTCAGAATCGCGCACTTAGATATCCGTATCGTTGTATAGGAGCCCCACTCAAATATTTATTTTAATCTGTTTTTATTATTTGTTATTATAGTGGCAAAATTAATAGATCATCTGTGAAAATTTCAACTGTCTAGCTATCACGGTTTATGAGATACAAGCCTGGTGACAGACAGATGGACGGACCGTGGAGTCTTAGTAATAGTCCCGTTTTTACCCTTTTGTACGGAACAGATTTACGGATTTTGATTATAATCTGGGTGTCTTCAAGTCTCGAGTGAACAGGTTTCTTCTAGGCAAGCGTGCTCCATCGTAGACTGCATCTTCGCTTACCATCAGGCGAAATGTAGTCAAACGTAAGCCTATTTATTATAAATAAAAAAAAAGAACTCGAAAAACTATCAAAATTATGAAATCCTTATTAAGTAGTTCCATCTGAGCCGGATAGATTTAGGGTTGACACTAGAGCACATATTATGACAATTTATTGATTCAGGGGTGACGTCATGCGATTTATCAATGGCTCAGCCGGCTCTTTAGTTATTGACACACATCATTAGTGTGAGCGCATGCACTCCTTGACAAACTAGAGCTTGATGAACTTACAGAGGGTAAGAAGAGTTCCTACGATCAGACATAATACCTTTTGCACTTTATGCAATAATAATTTACTGTAGTAATCGGTCAGTAAATAATTAAATAGGTACATTGGTATTAAATTCCGTCTCTTACCCCAGTGAAATCAGACAGTCAATCAATGCATCAGGCAGTGGATGACACAGTGGATCACATATAACGTATAAGTATTAAATACCTTAGGTGTTGTCTCATCTAATAATTATTATCTTCAGCTAGAAAAAAATGGCACAGATTAGTGTTCAAAGCGCGCACTCCCATTATTAAAACTCTTTGGTCGGTCAATAATTTACTAAGTATAGATTCTTGAAATAGTTCGTAACCGATAACGCTTCGTTTTACTTTTGAAAACTGGCAATTGTGAAAAATGTGGCTTCATAAATTACACAGTTTAAACAAACTGAATATTTAAATGGCTCTGCCTGATTTGGAGTTTCAGTCAGTCATTCATCACAGAGTACTTTTCCAGTACGACTTAGGCACTTTCAAGAATATGACAACATACTTGGTTGATCGGATTGTGACTCCAATTCAGGCACCATAAGTAAATCGGGTTCGATCTGTGTCCCTCAGTCGGTCAGTAAGTCTGATTCTATCAGTGAAGGTACACATTCAGGTTCACAGTTCCCCTCAGAGCTACCCCTACGCCCGACCTAATCCCCGCGAATGGGTCAGAGTGAGAGCGTGTTTACAGACGGACGATAGGTTTCGTATGTTGTATGTGACGATTACCGACACGACAATAGCCCACAAATATGAACAAGTATGAAAAAGCGCTCTACCTTTACACGGTAATTCTATAAGCTGTACTACAAGCTTCTGTTCACCAACGATCTGTCGATAGAACTGCATTTTCATGAAAAATGAAAAAGTTGTGTGTTTTTTGCTTCCGATATCGGTCCGACAGACAATTTAGTGTCGGCCATTGTGAACACGCTCAGACTTGGATTATTAATTCAGGAACACGCGGTGTTTTTGTTGATTAAAATCGTTTCGGGTTACGAGGTGTGGGAAAGAGGACAATACTTATTATTATTAAGCTAAAGTAGACCTAGAGTACCTAGTGGTAGAGTTCGAAACTAGGATAGTACCAATTTTTTTGTCACATTTAAACGATTTCCATTTGTTTACTGAAATCATGAGCATTTTTTTGTTAAAATTTGTTAAGTTTTCCGCGATATTTTCTTATAATAAGTGAAAAAATATTTGAGTGAATTTTGGCACCTACTATGTATGACTATCTCTACTCTCTTATTCTATTATGCTGTTTGTTTTGCATCTATTAATTATTATTAAAGTAGATTCCATAGATTTATTGCTATCCCAAATTTTTATGTAGGTACTTAGGTTCTTTTGTACCAAATTTTATCTTCATCTATTCATATGTTGGACGTCATTTAACCACAAACATACGAACTTTCACATGTCTATATTAGTAGGTTTAGTTTAGATGGATCCCAACTCCAACACTTAAATGGTCAATTCTCAGGTACAATGCATCAATTGCCTAGCCACTTACACAATCCAGTATCATAGCGGATAGGCCCTATCGTGCAACCTTTGTTGGGCTAGCTCAATCGCTTAACGACCCCGGATATTCTATTCAAGGGTCTATTATTATAGGTTCGTATTGCAATCGTGTTGAATGGTGTCAGTCTAAATAGAAGTTGAGAGTAGAATTGTTGATTTCAAGCCCCGTAAATTGTCTCCGCATTGGAAACTGCACAGTTTCCAACGCGCGTAATTTTTTCAACTCCTAATTCACCTCTTTGAATGTTTAATGATGAATGATGATATAAGCCAAACGTAACAAATATAATATCAGATGATTTCGTATTAACAAAATTAGTAGGGTTCTTAAATATGCATATGTTTTAAATGCAAGGCTGGAACAAGGGTGGGTACTTAACTCTATATGCGATCACCATGCCATGAAGAAAAATGGCAACGATATTTCCACTTATCCGCACTAAGTCCTCCCCTTATTGAAGTGTCTATTTTTTCCCCATTTCCAAATTCATCCTACATCGAAGAAAACACCTTTTAGTAAAAATGGTTGTAAAACATATTTTGTTTACTCTTAAAATATTTCCGTAGTTGTGGTGAAGAAGACGCAAACATTGGTCAGTCGATAGACGGTATGAAAATTAAACGGTGGAAACGCACAAAGGAAATTCCAACATAAATAGCTCGTATTTGTTTTTGATCCGAGGAGATGTTCCATGCCCTAAATAAATACGAGCAATAATTTAAGTTCAATATTGCTGTTTTCGGGAGGGCTGATGAATAATAAACAATCAGAATCCGACCGCATGGGTACGTAGTAAGGTAATCATTTTGTGTTTTTGATCGACTTCAAAAATAGGAGGAAGTTCTCAATTCAGTTATATTAAAAAAAATTGTTGAAGTGCGAAAAAACCAAACTATTATTCTAAGTTTTTGTATTTATGATACGTCTGTCTGCATTCTGGCTCGCATTGTTCCCGATCCCTATCCTAGGAATAGGATAGGCCACATCCTATCCTATTCCTAGTTTAGAATTACAAACAGGCAATTTTTTTGCCGTTTTGACGTGATAATCATCCGAATATACAATCGTAGGTATTTATCGACTCGTGGGCGCTCCATAACTTTTTCTGTGTTTAACAGTCAGTTGCCTTGCTTCAGGGCCTAAATTATAGAAATTTCTTTCATCGTGCACCACTACTCTATACTTAAGATAGAATAAATACACCTAAAATGTGCGTTGACTATTAGTGAGTCAGTTATTAAATCTATCGATTTTCGATAATATTAACATGATTTTACCTTTCGTCCACCCCTGTGCGAGCCCTCAATATTGGGCACTGAACTGATATTGTAGTGGGTGTGACAGCTCTGTATTATTCTTTCGTGTGTGTTCAGCATTTCGAGCGCTAACGTGACGTGACATGTCTATTCTATTTCGATGTCTGTGTTTAGTCTACTCTTATTCTGATTGAATTTTAAATGGACGAGAGCCCATGTTTTTTCTTCTATGCATGCTATCTAGTCTACAGTTCTGCCCTTGCTTCTATATTAACAGCAATTTAAGATTTGACCTACAGTCAAGTAATTAGGAATAAGACCCACTATAATACATAGTCAGTTACCACTATCTTTTAGAAAATGTATCATTAAAACGCGTAATTTCATACATGTTTTTGTTACTTTATTCAAATTTACGAACAAGCATAATTGATATATCTGACAGTTGAAAAGACTGCCCTTATAAAACAGTGTTTTTGTGTGTTTTTCATATAAGGGAAATGCTTGTCCTCTATGACTGTGTTAACAATTACAAAACACAAAGTCAATAGAACCTTACTTTCAGATTTATTTTATTTGGCTGATCGGTCTGCCTGATAAAACTACGGTAGGTTCGATTTTAATCATTATAAGTAAGGTAAGATTATTTTCATGGATAGAAAAGTTCAAATGCTTTTCAATTGTAAATATTTTTACGTGATTTTCACAATTCCTAAAACAATGAATGACTCCACCGTGATTAGTCAACAGAAAGAACTGGGTCGTTAGCCGGATGTGTATCATGTGAACTCGGGTGGAAATCCCACACTTCTGATTAATCGTTCGTATTTTAAATTTTTTCGCAACAGTTCGAGATAGCATGAGGAGAACAGCTGCTGAACCAGGCTGTGCAAGGAAAATAATAGTGTAACTACCTTATTATGGTTACACCGTAGTGCCACACATTGTAGTTGTATTTTTCATTGAAGATCGGAAAGGCAGCGGATAATGACTCAATTTTTTTTTTTTTTTGTATTTCTAGATTTTATAGAAATGGCTTGGTATTAAAATGAATAAAATAAATAATGCTGGGAACTGCTGCACATAACATCATGTATCTAAGCAGAGTTTGTTTTATGGAAGACTGTTAGCATAACTAGCTAGGAGGATTTTTCTTTTGTAAAATGTTCCCAGCGTAACATACTTTAGTAAGTACTACTTTATACTTTTTTGTAAGTAAATGAAAATTATATATATTCCTGATTTTATCTTGGTTCTGAGGAGCTTAAATTATTTAATTAATTATAGTTAAATGATTTTATTCGCTAGATAATTTTATTGATGGCCACTCCAAAAGTTTTAATAAATGACACCATCTTTGACTTAGTTTATGAAAGACTTTCTGCCTATCATACCAGGTTTCATCTAGTGACCCAGTTATCTAGTTCAGCCTGTGGCTATGACGGGCTCATTTCAATAAATCACACATGATTCGAGGTGACTTTACACAACATTCGATAAGGGTATAATTCCCGATAGGTGAGCGCTCTCGCGGCTACTTCATCATCGAAATTACTCGATGAAATCTGCGGCTTACTACCGATCCTCTCATTTGTATAATTTACGTGGAAATTTAAATATTTTAAAGTTAATATTTATAGCTCTATAATTAAGCAATTTTCCGTCTGAAAATTACATTCTGAAAGAGTTACGAATAAACTACTTATGAAACTACTAATCAGTGTTCATTTTTCAATAAACGACGCTTGGTACCTACATTTTTTAAATTGAAAATCGACGTATTACATAGCAGGTAAAAATTGGGTACATAGGTACCTAAATTGGGTACATAGGTACATAGGCACCCAATTTTCACCTGCTATAATATAAGTCGATTTCATATATAAATTCCTATTTATTTTTATTACTAAAGTTTTTTTATACTTTTCTTACTACCAAGACTAGAAACTACTCGAGATGATGCATTATTTTCTAAAACGTCGTCGTCACTGTCAGAAAACCTTTGACTATAGCAACCAACATAATATCCTAGAGATGGTTTTGCATACTCCGTGGAGGCTGCTTGTTAGTCTTCGTAATTTGAAGCAACATTTGTCACAGATTCCCGTATTTAGAGATAATGTCAAGTGTATGATAGCGTCACATTTGTCGCCTCCCGGGGGCGCCAGACAGCTTACTGTACAGTGAGAAATGCCGCTGCTTCAGCTAACCGAACCACGAGGCGAAAATTTATAACTGGGGGGTTCGGATAATCATAGTTTACGTTCCAAAGCTTCAGGCTCAAGGAGCTATTGTTAATCGCGCTTGTTGTGTCAATGCATCAAAATGGTACACCTGATGTTAAGTGGTAAAACTATTACCTATAACAAAGTATTGCTTCGTGGATCAACTTGAGGCATGGAGGTGTTAAGCCTCATGTGCCTGAAATGTTACCAGCACCCTTGAGACCGAAACACAGCAATAATGCTCATTAACTACTTTGTGTCATTTATGAGAAAAGAACAGATGTCTAGTCCTAAAATAACCTCTCACCAATTACAGGTCCATATAATCCACAATCACTAAGTACTGACGACAGAGAGTGATCGCAGATTCGATCAATTCTCATCACGTGAAGATCATCAGAAGATGACTAATACTACTCAATACCTACATTGAGTAGTGTCAGTCATCTTCTACATCATCCACGAGAATATTTAATTTTCTTTCGGTGCAAAATAAAATAAATAGATTTTTTTTATAATAATAATAAATTCATTTATTTTGTAACCAAAACATATCGTGACAAAAACTTATTCAGGTTTATCTAGGAGTAATAGGTATATTAATAATTTTAGGTACGAAACATTATGTGAATATGTGAAGGTTTACTAGTCCACACACAAGGATTCCCTGTGTTGAGGGTGGCTACTACGAACAAAGTAAAAGTTGTAGTTTTTTCATAGGAACTTTTATTTTGATGAAAATTTCACGACATTCTTCATTTCGCAGAAGTTTAATGTGTTGATAGAACAAAGTGTCTCACGAAACGAAAAAATTTCTGGAGCAGAGCAAATTCACACAAATTAACAAAACCAGGTAAGACATAACATTGTATAATAAGCGTAGGTACCTTTCTGTATATTTTTTTTCGTATTTAACAAAAATACCAATAACAATTGTCGTGTAGCCTCAAACTAAGCAGAGCTGGTATTAAGGGGTCCACATGACTGGTATACTACTTATAAGCTTTTTTGTAAATACAGTCATAGAAAACACCCAGACCTGAGACAAATATCTGCAGATAATGCCAACCTTTATCCCGCGGCGCGAATCGAACCGAACCTCAAACCGCGTCTCAGGCAAAACTACGCCCACTACGCCATAGATGTCATTAAAAAATCTGTTTGAAGTGTAATTATAGGCAGAGTTTTTAGTTTTGAGGCTGTCTTCATGAGCAGCGATGACGACTTTCCACCATGTGGCACTGCCCTTCTGCCAACTTAAACATAAAAAAGCGAACTAATATTTCCTGGAAATATTGTATCGTATTTTCGCAAGACCATGTAAAAACCCTCCGAGTCATGTTCTTAGCGGGAAACTACACTATTATAAAGTAAGCGTATCCTTACCTAGAGCAGGGCTGCCAGGATGAGCCACAGCTAGAAATAGAAGATTAATTATTAGTTATTATTTATTAATCGTTGGATCTTCGTTGAAAAGGATAACTAATAAGAATAATTTATTTGTATCTCGGTCTGTAAACCAGCGCCGCTTTACATCTTGCTTGCATGACAATGTTTTTTAGCTACGAAATAATTCTCTGTGTTGTGTGTATTATTATTGTTTTAAACCTTCTGTTTGTCAGCCTACTTATATATTTGTTTTTATTGTGTATCAAATAAAATTCTAAATTATAAGCGTCCAGCTATTCATACAAACCTCAGATAGCTAAAATGGCGTTAAAATATCATGTCACCTCTTTTTATTTACATTTAAATGACAGGGGCCAGGGGCAAGCTTCCTTTATCGAACCGTTATAAAAAGACATTTGGTATGAATAAAGGGGTTATTCTATATAGAATAGGCTTAAAATTAAAAGTACCTTTAGTTATTTAGTCAGGGAAAGGCAATAAAAAACCTCATCATAATATTTAATAAATATAAAACAGTATGATAAATGTTGTATTTAGGGATGACGACTGAAAAAATCTAATTAGTCTGTAATTTACATTATCAAAAAAATTTGGCATTAAACAAAAAATATAGTGTGTTGAAGTTCCGCGTGACGTCACGGGTAAGTACACTTTATACCAAAGAATTAAGAATAAAGCATAGAAGAACCCTTACAATTAATTAATGCCCTGAACATCAACTCATACGGCTGATCTCTACTTTTTAAGTCCAATATCATCAGTTAGAAAGGGATGCATACTTCTCTCAATGTGACTTCAAATGAGTTCAAAAAGAAAATCGTATCATGGCGCTCGATTGTAATGCTATGCAGTTTCATGCCTTAACGTCGCGAACCCCCACTCCCAAACTTTGACGCTCTTTATCGCAGTCAATTTTTATTTATTTTATCAAAAATAAATACTTGTCCAATATTCTTTGTTGATCTATCTGACGAACTAATTAGATTTTTTTTCCCAGTCGTGATCCTTATTTCAAGTTTATCACGGTGTTTATAAAAACAGTGTTTAAATAAACAAGTAAGTGAAACTACTGTTAATCAGGAATATACCGTGCTTTTGGCTCAAGATGGCAGCCCTGAGAGGATTGGACTCCGTAAGTTATCCGCTCGGGGAGGATATCCACAAATTGCGTATAATTCCTCTGCACTTTTCGACCTACGAGTATAAGATGTGCTCATGTTGTTGTACAACATTTCTCTGAAGATAGAATATTATGCTTATAAGGAAAACAAAACTATATTTGACGTAAAACGTAACAGTTTTATAAACTTTACCAATAACTTCGTACTATAGACTATAGACAGTTTACTAATAGTACGTCAATGACTACAGAAGATAAATTAAGGAGATGCCTAGGTATTAACTTAATTTTAAAGTGAAATAAATCAATAACTTATTCACACATTAATTTCAGAACATCATTTAGCCCCAATCTAAGCAGCGCTTGTATTATGGGAACCACATAACTTATATAAATACATAGATTTTCGTTTTTTTGTAAATACATGCATACTTTACATAGTAAACACCTAAACCCGAGACAAATACTTGCAAATCAAAACCTTTACAAACAAACCTTTGTCTACTGCGCCACAGAGATTGTTAATCTAAAATTTAGGATCAAAGTTTAAAAATCAAATGAATAATAAAAGAGATCAAATTCTGTACAGCCAAAAGCAACTCTTCCGCCATATTTGCGCTGAGCAAAGTTCGTTCCCAGGCCACCTGGCACTTCAAAAAAGAAAACGACCCCAACAAAAGCGCCTACCGCATTTTATGTCCACGGCAGTATCGCATAAATTCATAATGGACTTAAAAAGTGTATGGGACATCCTCCGTGATTTACATGGTTCCGTACAAAACTCGGAAGATTACCAAGTTGTGAGTAATGGCGGTGCACCGCGCCCGAGGAGCCCTGCACGATACGTCTGCGTCAGGTTATGCCGAGGACCGGCCAGCCACTAGATCTACCAAAGACTACTTATCATATCCCACTGCTGGTGCTATATAGGTAGGGTGATGATGATGATGATGAAGATGATTTTCATGATGAAGTCTACTTCAGCGGTTTCAAACAAGTGCTTTTCTTGAAACACAACACTATTTTTAAAGATCAGTCCGCGTTAGTCTTATATAAATTTTACAATGGAACGAGGAGACAAAAAATTATGAAAATGCAAACAAAGATTCATGTATATCAGACATTTAATTCGTTTCACACACTAGGCAAAGCTGTCTCTATTGTGATGACCATACAAGATTTATGTACCAGGATTATTGTTTCTTTGTATAATAAAGTGTTTCAGGAAAAGTGTGATTCTTGCTTGCCCTCTTTGGAAACCCAAGAAGTCTATTCCCGTGAATATTAGATTAGGTGTCACAACGGATCTTTGTGCTTCAGCAAACAATTCGACTAATCCTAGTAGGTACAATCCGACCCAAAAATACGAACTACGTTGCTATTCGTAGTCAACTTCTAAAATACGTTGTGATTAGTGTACATAATAAACTTATATGTAGTACTATAGTGTAGTAAGGTAGAGTCCAGTCGTGTCTAGTCCCTGACCAGTCCCGCTCAGGGGACGTGTCCGCAAATTGCATCGAGTACACCACGGCGCTATATTTTTAACCGTTTTCTGTAGAAATGTTGCGATATACGAATATTATTTAAGATGCATAAACCCATCATAGAGACATTAGTAGTAAATATTTACTCAGAGATGGGCAAGTTTTTAACGCTGATATGGCTAAACACTAAAATATGAAAATCTGCCGTAAATCGTTTTACACCGTTTCAAGGGATTACTAGCTTTTTTATAGGACATCCAGGAATAGGCGCTAGCTACACGCACAGGCTTAAACCCACACACGCGACCTTCGTGAAACACCCACACTGAAAAACTTTTCTTTCCCTTTATTTATCTCCGTGTAATCCTAAATAATTTAGGTAAACGTGAAAATAATACATTATCAAATTGCCAGCACCGGGGTGTCAGCTATAAATGGTATCAAAATGATTAGCTTCTGAATTAGCGAACGTTACGTCATTGTTTGCGAATGTTCGGCCGCAGTTACACGCTTAATCGGCGATTAGTGAGCGCGCTCGGCCCACGACCGCGACTAATAATAAAACAAATTACATGCGGTTCAATGAATGTTCCGCACAGTCTAGTAACTGTATTTGTTGATAAGGTCAGAATTACCTATCATGTGCTTGGTTTTTTTACCTTATCGATTTGGTATACCGATTACCGATTTACCGATAAACTTAGCGCCTCACCAACACTGAAATTCATATTCAAAAACGAGAATTTTCACGTACCGTACGAAAGAGAATATCTTAAGCATTAGTCAAGAAGTTCATTAAATGTTGTATGAGACGCTGAATATCATCTAGACCGCTAGCGCTAACTGGCGCTAACGGCGCCGGTGCTATTCAGTAAAAAGGCTAAGCTGTTAACCAAAAGGCTAATTATGCTAGTAGGCTCCGACATTTACATCAGAACTATGTTATTTGTCACGGGCAGAGTTTTTAAATATTATTAGTGATTAATTATATTGGCTCCCGATGCCCTTCACCAGCAACAGTGACTATTTTTAACCGACTTCAAAAAAAAGGAGGAGGTTCTCAATTCGGTTGTATTTTTTTTATGTTTGTTATCTCATAACTCTGTCACTTATGAACCGATTTGGAAAATTCTTTTTTGGTTAGAAAGGGTATACTTTCCAATTGGTCTCATTTAAATTTCAAGAAAAAATATTAACCCTAAAGGTGATAAAATTGGGAATAAACCTTTTTTGGGCTCGAATTTTATAATTTTTTTTATGTTTCTTACCTCATATCTCCGTCATTTATGAACCGATTTAGAAAATTGTTTTATCGTAGTGTAGGGTATACTTTGCAAAGGGTTTAATATAAATTTGGAGTAAAAATACCAACCCTAAGGGTGAGAAAACTGGGAATGAAAATTTTATGGGCTCATATTTTATTCGTTTTTTTATGTTTGTTGCCTCATAACTCCGCCATTTATGAACCGATTTAAAAAACTCTTAGTTTTTTGTATAGGATATACTTTTTGATTGGTCCCATAAAAATTTGAAGAAAAAATACCAACTCTAAAGGTTAAAAAACAGGGACTAAGATTTTATGGGCTCGAATTTTATTCATGTTTTATGTTTGTTATCTCATAACTTTTTTTTTTCGTTGTGTTTTTCGGGGATAAGACAATAGGGAATAAAATTTCTATGGGCTTGAATTTTATTTATAGTTTTAGTAATCGTCTTAAAGTCAGATTCACTAAAACTTCGGAAATAAACAATAATTTAAAATAAAAAAAAAACCGACTTCAAAAACATTTATTGAAAAAACTGTTAAACTAAAAAGTTAAAAATAATTGCTTATTTTTTGGTTCATCCCCCTTTTTTCTATAAATTTATCCGTTACGATCTATGCGTTTACCACATAGGTAGATCTAGATACCTACCTGTTATTTTTGGAGTCGGTGTCAGCCAAGACACGCCAAGGTAGGTAACTATTGCGTGGGCGGCGCAGGAGGGCATATCCGAGGTGGGAGAAGTGTAGTTGCTAAAATGTCGTACTCCAAAGCTGACTCCGACTCCAAAAATAACAGGTAAAATTTTAAATACTAAAATACTTTGTACTACGTCGTAGATCACGCGTAATCTGAACGCGCCCTACGATACTATGTCTTGCGTCCATCAACTTGAAACATGTAGGTGTTAAGCGTATTTTGCATTGCTCCAAGGTTCCAAGAATTCTTCCCTTCCACTACAAAAAAAATATATTATATTCACTAATAAACTTCCCACTGGCTCCAAAAATATTGTAGCAGTACAGTCACTTTTAGATTTGTCTTACACATTATGATTGTTGTATTTTGAGGCCCATAAAAATAAACAACATAATTAAAGGTTTGACCCATATAGGTTGGTGGTGCGTGAAAATGATGATGTCAAACGTAAGTAAATCATGCCAGCCACCCACGATCAAGTTCACCGTCAAGTTTGCAGCGGACTTGATGCGGCGCCGGCGTCCAGTATACTTGACGGTGTATGGATATGGGTGTGCATGACAAGTCTACTTGAAGCGAAAATAGAATTTGGTTCTGCCGACTTAATCAAGTTTTCAGCGTCTTGTACCTAAATTTAACGATGTTTGTGAGCGTTCAAGTATGCATGACGAAATAGAATTTCTCATGTCAGTGTCTTCTTTCTGAATTAGGGGAGTCATAAGACTTATAAGTTTCTTCATTCATCTGTTCTGTTAATCTTTTGGAGTAATCCTCAATTTTTTTACAAAATTTACATGAGATAAACATTTTAGTTTCAGTAACCAGTTTTTGCACCACACTAATCGATCTTTTTTTTCTATTTTCTTAATTGCGAGTACTAAACCTAAGATGGCAAACGTGTCGTCGTCCGTCACTGGTCATGACGTCATGGTTTCGACTGGCAGCCATCAAGCAAACTTACCGGTAAACTTGATCGTGTGTTTTCTATATGGACGAACTGCAAGCTGGACACCGCATATAGTCCGCTGCAAACTTGACGGTGAACTTGATCGTGGATGGCTGGCATAAGAATTGCAATCAGTTTACCTTATATCCCACCGATATGCACAAGTTTGTGTCGTGTTTTCCTGTTGTTTGTTTTTGTGCATCGCATGGGTGATAGTAGAGATGGTGACATCGCTGGGCCGAGTGAGGCTCAAAACAATGAACAAATTAAGCTGTATTTAAAATAAGCAGATTTATATTTGATGATTTTAAAGTTTTTTGTTAGATTTGTTTTTTTCTTAGTATAATAATCCATAATAAAGAATAGATCGATATAATACATTTTAAATTACGCGATTTTTGTAATTGTACCCCAACATAATACTAGCAAACGCATAAAAACATAGGTAACAAATTGTGTTAATTCCGTAGATTTAATTATTAACCATAAGTTAAAATTTAAGTTCATGAAGCTGTTGATTGAATCTGATTTTATTTTATTATGGTACTTATCAAATTTCGACTAAAGACTGATTATTATGGAGATATTTTAATTATCATAGTAACATTTTTTTTTTCCTTTACTATCTTCCTACCAACACGCCGCGCGTCTATATTGTGTTCGACTGTACTCAACATTTCTTGGAGTTCCTGGGAAATAAATTGGTAGGTATTTTATATTTTGGAGTTGATGGGAATCAATGTATGGAATTAATAATTTTGAAAACAATGGTTTTGGAGCTGCTGGGAACAAGCTAGCTCTTACCCACCTACCACTAAACTTGAAGCTGAGCGATGTGATTTAAATTAAAAATGCTCATAGATGAGGTTTATAAAATATAGAATTAAAGATGTTGATAATATTAACACATCGTTAAAGGACGGTTCAAGTATATGTAGCGGTAGATAATTATAGAGCCTTGGAGCCATTGAGAAAAATGGATAGTAACATTATATATCAATGCTTGGAGCCATAGAAATAGGCTAGTGATAAATTTTCTTGACCTAATATTTAATTACTAACCTTATGATTAAAAATACTTTATTACTGCCTACTATTATTGTTTTTCTGTTATTTGACTTTGAATTCTTACCTATTTTGTTTGATTATAGTCATGCATGACAATAATGTCACCTAGCCGTACTTTATGTACCTATTTAACATGCTACACAAGCTGGTCATTGCTGAACCTACAATATGTATAGATTCAGATTCATTTATTGACCATTTAGTTATACACATTTATATGTGTATAACTAAATGGTCATAGGCATGTCAAATTGATACATCCAATCATTAAATTTAGATACATTTTAAATATTTTTTTTAAGATAAAGAAGGTTACGGTACATAACTTAAAATAATTACCTAACAATTTTATAACATTTCAAAGTATGCTACTGTGCATGCAGATCAAAAAATGAACAACTTAGATATTCAGTGACATGGTAAAATGGATTATTTTCAAAGAATGTTTTAATTATTTTTTTAAATTGACTGAAGGGAAGCTGGGTAACTTTTAAGGGTAATTTATTATACATTGCAAGTTATAAGCAAAAACCCTGGTTGTAAGTTTTCACAAGTCTCCGTCTCGGAATAAACAGTTTTTTCCTTATTTCGGGTGTTGTATTGGTGGATATCTAGTTTCATAGGAAGATAATATTTTTGTGAATGTACTTCCAAAAGTGACCGATAAATAAATAGGGATACAACTGTTAATATCTAAGTTTTAAAAAAAATATTTATATCTCATCTCATGTACTCATGCTTCGTTAAATAAATGATTATGATGTTGTGTCTTCAAGTCTCGAGTGAACAGGTTTCTTTTACGCAAGCGTGCTCCATCGTAGACTGAATTTTCGCTCACCATCAGACGAAATGTAGTCAATCGTAAGCCTATCCTACTTCTTAATTGTGAGTATGGATGGATGTATAGATGAATGGATGAACGTTTGTTACTCTTTCACGCAAAAACTACTTAACGGATTTGGATGAAACTTAGAACTTTAAACACATAGTTTGTGACCTGGATTAACACATAAGCTACTACTGCTTTTTATCCCGGTACCACGCGTGCGAAGCCGCGGCCGGAAGCTAGTTTATTATAAATATAAAAAAAAATATGATTAATATGAAGTCTCATATGCCTGTACTGTGACGTAAAACAACTTAATGAAAGAAGTAGGCAGGCGCTTGTCTAATATATTGGATTTGTAATCTGAAATAAAATATTTTATTGTTTATTTGTAATAACAGTATATCGGCGTGTTTATACTTAACCAGTGACAAAAGAGAGTGAAAAGCAACATGTGAAAGAACACCAAAACTAGGTACAGCTAAGTCCTATAAATTATATTGAAACAGAATGGCTTTCAGACGAATAGAATACGCCGTTTTCAGAACTTTTTATAGTAAAATATGGTAAAGTCAAGTTGTGAATTTCCCTGCCCGGTGTGGCGTGATTCATAATTTGCTAAAAAACTACGCGTTCATTAGCGTCCGGCGGGAAGCTGATAAGCCATAGAGATGTGCCAATAACTTGTTTTTTTACTATTCTTCCAGTACCGATTGTTTATGTTTATGTGGTAGTCAGTGGTAATATGTAGGTACCGACCTATACGGAGTTTGGTCAAACGGTATCACATTTTAGAGAAAAAACTACTAAAACGAGGAAATAATTTTGGCGATTGTTTTCGGGTTACCCATTTATATAACGTTATAAATTTTACACAGTAGCCCGTCAAATTGCAAATACCTACCAAGATCATCATTCCAAAAACTGTACGAATAGAACAATTCGTTCCGTACTTACTCTTTAACTTGAATTTCAACCAAATTATAAAACCAAACAAAATAAATGCGGCCAATCGTCCACGTTCGGTACTCAACCGTCAACGTCTAAATTCGAAAAATAAATTCCGCAACCGTTACCGCACTTGTACAATCCAGCACAAAATCGTCACAGCACTAATCGGACCAGATTGACGGGTGGCACGGCAAAAGTGGCATACAGGTAGCGCACATGGCAGAAAGATTTTAACGTTGCTCTTTCAAAATCGGAATTTAGGCGGAATACGGGAAAAGAATTCATTTTGCATTTTTAAAATCAAAATAAACGAAAAAGCTATTCCAAAATCAAAATGCACTCGCATTTCCGATTGCAATTTCAACGAGCGACTCTAAAGAAGTGCGGAGTATTGTATTACTGTTTTCGAGGTTTCATCTACCAAATAGACCGAATACAAATATTTTTCTATTCTAAATCCAAGCATCGAATTTGTTGTAAAATCCTTTCCCAGCTCTAATCCCCCGCAATTGACGGGTTGGCGCGGGCGCGACAAAAACCTCCCCTATCTAGCCGCGTTTTTGCCGACGCAGCCTCCTTTGTTGTCGAGCGATAGCACCACGTAAGAAAAATAACCTCGAGAATAAACCACTTTTTGTCCATCCCGGATTTGGAAGGAAGAATACCTACCGAATGTTTTGAAAATAACGCGGAATATGTAAGCGGGTTAACAAGGAATAAGTACTTTCCTACGTGCCTTGATTTAAAGGTTTGTATCAAACTAAGTTGCAAATAAAAAATACATACCTCCTTAAAATGTTGAGAAGTTAAGTAAAGCAATTTTCAAATGCGGGACTACAGTAATAGTACTTAGTACGGTGGTATTATTCCTTATTCTGTGCTACTACCTATGTAATGTGAATAAAATACAATGTAAAAGAATAAAGCAGGAGTGCAACCAAAGATTAATGAATAGGATTTTGTAAAAAGACTCACTCTGACATTGTGCAGATACAATGTATATGTTATGGACAAAGTGATTAATGCGGGCATTATTCATAGTGCCCGGGCAATATGAATAATGACCAGCTACTTAGGGCAAAGTGATTAATTATTACCTAAACTTCATTATTTATCACATTGACCGGTCATTATGAATAATGCTACGTGATCATCGGGCAATGTGATAATATAGCTACTTTGAGGATGGAGTGAGGGGAGGGAAGCGAACACGTGACACGCGCTAACCAATCAGAGCCCGTCATGGCGGCGTACGAACGTCCATCGCTTCACTGTTCACTACACAGCTCTCAGTTTTGCATTCCAAGCGAATACGGACGGACGCAGACGGATAATTTCGTAATTCAGTTTCATAACTAAAGTGAAGAAAGACTAGCGAAGAAAAGCGAAGTTCATAAGGCATCGCTAAAAGGAAGAAATTTGTGTTTTAAATTTTTAATTAAAGTCTGAAATAAAAATAATAGTTAATATTGTGTCTTTTATTATTCTGCCCAACAGGTGATGGGCGTTATGTATATTGCCCGGGCAATTTTATTAATTCAATAGTTCTTATCACATTGCCCTCACATATTGGTCATTATTCATAATGCCCGGTCATTATGTATAATGACCACTTAATCACATTGTCCATAACATATATATGTAATATATCAATAATGTGGTTCCCATAACATAAGCTCTGCTTAGTTTTGGGCTAAAGGAGGCTGTGTGATAATGTCCAGCATAATTTATTTATTTATCATCATCATCTCCGGCCAGGTGGGGTGACGATCTGCGAAAGGCTGCTGGTAGAAGCTGGATGCGTCGAGCTCAGGACAGGGCGCAATGGCGCTCATTAGGGGAGGCCTATGTCCAGCAGTGGACTGCTATAGGCATTTATTTATACTCTCAAATAACTCCTACTTGATGTGCCTTGTCGTAATGTATCAAATCATGATGCTTAAACCTACTAGTTTACTTATTTTTACTCAAATAACTTGAATAGATAGTACTACCAACTTTGCTAATATTTCTTATCTGTAGAAATAAATGGCTGTTAAATTAGCTCGTTTTATGCAGCTAGAAGTGACGCAGGCAAGTAAAAGAGTAAAACAATGCGAGTACAAAGTGAAATTAAAACGTAGGTTTTACCGATATTTTTTTACCGTTGCCGTTTTCACCTCGTTATTGAATTACTTAACTGTTTATATTCAACCTATAGTATAGTTGCTGCAGTTGGTTTTAATTTTACTTTGTTGTTACGTTTTTAAAGAGGTCGACTACTATAGGGGTTTTGGGTGATTCTTTAACTTATTTTTCAGTAAAAATACAAAAAAAGAAGGTAGAAGCGCTCGTGTCGTGGTTAACTTCGGTGTTCGTAGCAAATCACCTTGGTTAAGCAACACTGCGCCCGATCATTCCTTGGATGGGTGACCGTTTAGTGACATTTAGATTTGAGCGCTTCCGTGCTTCGGAAGGCACGTTAAGATGTTGATCCCGGCTTTTCAGTCGTTAAGCCACGTCGGAGGCCTTCGGGCGGCCTTAAACTCCGACACCAGAGTTGGTCACTCGCTCATACGAAGAAGAAGACGAAGAAGGTAGAAATTCAGTCAAAACTGAATGAATAAATAACATTTTCTATTGTTTACCCTACGTTTCCACGTTAAGATGTTTCCCAGCTTTTTCAGTCTTTAAGCTATGTCGCAAGTCGGAGGCTTTCGGATGTCCTAAAAACTCCGATACCAGAATTGGCCTCTATTAGAATAGACAAACTTAAGAATGTTTGATAAACATTGTTTGTTTTAAAGACTAGTGGAAACGCACTGAATTCAATTGATTTGCGATGTTGCCCCTCAAACATTGTGACAACTAAGTAGTACCTACCTAAGTACACACTCTTTTAATACCAGTAATACCCACCTCTACTCTTTATGCTTTTGAATCTTTAAATGAGTTAGTCAGGTAGAACACGGTGGAGTAGCCTCCTCGTTAATCCCCCGAAGCGCTCAGAATGCAATTTTCATAATAAACATAAACGAATTTTCAGTGTCAGCTTTTGCATCAATTTTCTAAATTGCTCTTACTCGATAAAATTTTAACCAGATTAAAAATAAACAGCAATAGCAGCTCAGCCGAATCGAGTAGAGTGTTTCTATTGAATTATTTTTGTGAATTTGCAACTTAACTAGCTAGACCAATCATGTTTTCATTCTGAAATGTAATTTTAAGAGATATGTATTAACTTAGTGGCTAGCTGTTTTTAGCTTCTTCTTCTTATAGGATAGGCTCTCGGATTAGGGAGACATGATTTTCTCTCTTCAACTCTTTCATATACTTTATAATTAAATACCTACATAATAGTGGAGGTCAATAAATATTTTTTACCATTAAATCGATTTAAAAACTCTATAGTAATTAAATATCGACCGAAAATAGGTTATGCTGGGTATATTACATGCAAAAGAACAATTTATGTCAAGAATTTTCTATTAAAATTATGCAGCACATACCTAATAGTTTTTTTGGTTCGTTTTGGACAAACACGAAAGACTTTTCACCGCTCATGAAAATATATTTTCGAAGTCAGTTTCCGTGTTCATTATGGAGTGGTTCAGTGAACTGAGCAGAAACGTTCGTATGCTAACTGTGTTTACATTACTGGGCTCGGTACATAGCCTCTCAAAGCGTATTGACACAGGCTCTGCTGAGTATTTTAGGCAGTTTCTTTGTAAATGTTGGAGTCGTTTTATGAAAACAGTGAATTAACTAGTTCTTTATTTTCAACCTCATTTTGTATTTGACATCATTTCTCGAGTTAGTTGAACCCAATCATCACTGGGCCGTCACTGGCATGAATAAGCATTGACTTTTTGTCAATCAACCACATTAAAATACTTAGAATGCGATCCTTACACTTTCCAATTTAATTCAAAGCTGTTATTTTTGACGGCCTCTGTGGCGCAGTGGGCGAAGGTCCGCCTAAGACGCAGAAGGTTGCGGGTTCGATTCCCGCTGCGGGGCAAATGTTTGCATGTTCTGCAGATATTTGTCTCGGGTCTGGGTATTTTCTATGTATGATATGTATGTATTTACAAAAAAATATATATAAATGTAGTATATCAATCATGTGGTTCCCATAATACAAGCTCTGCTTAGTTTGGGGCTACATGATGCTGTGTGATTACGTCCAGCATTATTGTATTATTTTACTGAGTTAGCTGACAAATAAAAGAAAATAATAGGTATCTGCTATTTGAGTTTTGGAGTTATCAGTTTTGGATAAGTACCTACCTACAGAATCAAACTATCGAAAAACCATACAGATTAACTTTCCATTACTTTTATCATTTTGAGCGTGTTTTTGGCAACACAAGCTGAGCCGTTATAAAAAGATCAGAGCAAAATATTGAAGTGCCTATTCTCGTCCATTGCTACTGCGGATTCTGCGGACCCTCAGAAGATAAATCGCCTGTAAAAACAAACTCTAGAATGCCACTTTAAAATTATAATTCGGCAACTCAGTAAAGGTTTTATAGACTGTCTCTAGGGACCTCTTCACACAGAAAAGAAACTAAGTAAGCATTTTAACTAAACAAAGCCGTAGAATACAGAGCAACGTTTCGTTGCGCCACAAGAGCCCGGTGATACCTGCAAGACCGACTAACTAAGATATTGAAAGTAGTACGTATGTAGAAGGATTGTGATAACAATAAGAATTATTATTTTATACAATATAATGAAAATTGGCATCAATCTATGGATTTGACCTGTAAGTAAATTATCCTGATTTTCACATTAATACATTACATTATTACATTACTTACTATCAATACCACAGGTATAGGCTAACAAACACGGTTTCTTACCCAAATCACAATCTGTTATTGCATTGATAACAGCCTTTCTTACCAATTCTAACCTTATTGCACTCAACTAACATGCAATGTAGCTCATGTCATGCGTAGGTTTATCATAATACGTGTAAAACATTAACTCACAGTTTCCTGTTAAGGTTGCGCCACTATTGTAGTCTAATGAAAAGGCAACCCCTGGAGTCTACTCACAACGTAAAAAATATTCACAAAGTTACGGTTAACGACTTTATAATGTTTTTGTTTGAATCACGTAGCTATATCGCGAATAAATTGTACAGATTTATCTCAACCAATAAAACATTCGTTGGCAGCGATATTTTTAAAGTTTTAAAGTTTTGTTCGGAACCTGGCAAAGGTATGATATAATGCCAAACAGAACCAATACGAAGAAACAAAGTTGCATCTACGGCACCGATTATGGGTAAAACTTGGTATTTGTTGGTTATAGGCAGTGTTGCCAAAGATAAAATGTCCGGAAAGTAAATAACTACCTACATGTAGGATTTTGATAATTTTCATTGTAGGGAAGGTAATGCTGGAAGTAATCACACAGCATCATGTAGCCCCAAACTAAGCAGAGCTTGTATTATGGGAGCCACATGATTGATATACTACATATATATATATATATATATATATATATATATATATATATATATATTTTGTAAATACATACTTATCATACATAGAAAACACCCCGACCCGAGACAAATATCTGCAGAACCTGCAAACATTTGTCCCGCAGCGGGAAACGAACCCGCAACCTTCTGCGTCTCAGGTGGACCTTCCCCCACTGCGCCACAGAGGCCGTCGGGTACAGAAGTATCAAACAAAACAGCAGATCCTAAGGCTAGATAGGATTACGTAGGTAAAACCTCATGTTAGAAAAGTAGTATACAAGAAAACTGTCTAGGTACCTACTTAAAAATAACCCAAATTTGTACTACCCTGCCCCTATCTTATTTTATTAAAGCGCAGGAATATACCTACTACCTACATTTCTAAATACCGGTACTGAAACATAAGTATTATACAATTGTACACCGTATGGAGTTCGCAAACAGACGTAGCCAGTTTAATCCACAGATACAGGCGAAACAGATCCTCACGAAATATTGTAGAGATTTCGCCAATTATACTTCGTGGGCCAAGAGAGTGTGCAGTAAATATTACCTCATTCTCAATGTACGTACAATGCCACTGCACTGTCGCGTGTCTGGCCAAACTATTCCTCCTTGTCCCTTAGCTCTCTCCCTCCATGGAGACAAACACGACTAAAAAATCATAGTATTTTTTTTACTTTTACGAGAATTAAACATAATTATTAATGTTTAACGGGGCTTCCTCGCGTTTAAACTTATTTATTTATTTGGCTTCGTGAGGTGATTGAAATCAAAAAGTACCCAAATTTCAATCGTGCAGATGGATTTAGACTCTCCTAATTGGAATCCGTTATTGCCGTTTTTGGTCATCGAGTTCGCCGTTTTCCGAACCATTCGACGTAGTAAAACTAAATTTAACAAGATGCATGTACAACAAATTTTTGTTAAGGTAACTTTGTGGTGGTCAAAAGATTCTACAGGAAACAACCAACGTAATTTCTCGATAAAAAGTAAATATTTTTTACTCCAAATGATCGCGTAAGAGAGCAAGTGCCAGACTCTTGTAACGGCGCTGGTGGATTACCCGTCTGTTTTTCTGCGCACAATGCAAACTGTGTACGATTTCTTCAATTTATTTTGTATTAGCTATTATTAAAACAGTATCTATTTATACATGGGATCTGGAATTTTTAAAATATTCTGATCGTTGGTTAGAATTCTAAGGCCCAGGTCACACATATCGGGCAAGGACATGGCACGGACATGGCGCGGACGTGGCACGGACGTGGCGAGGACATGGCACGGGCATGGCGCGGACATGGCTCGGACAAGACGCAGAAATGACGTGACAGAGGCACAAGTGTAGTGCAGTCTGTTGTCCGGTATCGATGTGTCAGCATGTCATCCTCAGAAGACGAAGATGCTCTTGCTCTCGTGCATACAATTAATAAATATACAGATCAGGGCCCGTACAACCCCGATTTCGAGTTAGTTGCTTCGAAAGTGAAACCCCTTCATTGGGTTATACAGTTGACGGGATTACCCTTTCGTTTGGGTATTCTCCTCCTAACACAAGCGAAAGTGTAACCCGTTCCTTTTGGTTTTCAGTCGATAGGGTTAACCTCTTATGAGGTTAAGCGAATGAATGGAGTTACCTCTTGATAGGTTTTTTTGAATGTTACACAATGGTTATCATTACGCCTGACACTGGGTGGGGGAATTTAGATTTTGACTCTTGATTTATGTCGTCAATCATTAGGTATAAGTTCGGATCGCTTTATTTGGTTGAAGGAAGAGCGTCACTGCATTAAAGAAAAGTTTTGAAAACATAAGGAAAGTGCTGTGTTTCAGTCAGTTTTCATTGGTCATCATCGCAGAGTATGCGTTATCAATGTTATCATATACGAGACCCGCAGTCAACATATTAAAAAGAAAAAAATGGTGTTTCAGTTTTCATAAGTCATCAGTTATGTCATGACTGAGGCCCGCAGCCAACATGTTAAAAAGAAAAAAATGTGTTTCAGTCAGTTTTCATAAGGCATCATCGCAGAGTACTCTGCGTAGCGTTATTTTTTATTTTTATTGTATTTATTAGGCAAAGCCGACAGTACACATAATGAGTATTTTGTAAAGCGTTATGTCCGAGACCCGCAGTCAACGTGTTAAAAAGAAAAATATGACCTCTAAACTATTTTGAATAATAATTTTTGATTGTCACTGTCACTCTAAAACTCAAACTCAAAACTCAACTCAAAGCTCCACTCGAAACTCATTCTACAAATTCATCTATAAATGGTTATATCTCAGGAACTACTCATCCTAGACTAGCCGTTAATTGCTCAAAAGATAGCTATTGACAAGATCTTTATTTTCAATGACATATGTCAAACTTGAATTTTCCATATCTCGAGAAGTACTCATCCTAGACTTGCCGTTACTAGCTCAAATGATAGCTACTAATAAAATCTTAATTTTCGATGACAGCTGTCAAACTAAAAACTGTCATCGAAAATTAAGATCTTAACAATAGCTATCATGTAAGCTAGTAACGGCAAGTAAAGGATGAGTAGTTCTCGAGATATGGTCGATTTAAGTTTGACAGCTGTCATCGAAAATTAAGTTCATGTCAATAGCAATCATTTGAGCTAGTAAAAGCAAGTCTAGGATGAGTAGTTCTCGAGATATGGTCGATTTAAGTTTGACAGCTGTCATTGAAAATTAAGGTCTTGTCAATAGCTATCATTTGAGCTACTAAAGGCAAGTCTAAGATGAGTAGTTATCGAGATATGGTTGATTTAAGTTTGACAGCTGTCATCGAAAATTAAGGTCTTGTCAATAGCTATCATTTGAGCTAGTAAAAGCAAGTCTAAGATAAGTAGTTCTCGAGATATGGTCGATTTAAGTTTGACAGCTGTCATCGAAAATTAAGTTCATGTCAATAGCAATCATTTGAGCTAGTAAAAGCAAGTCTGGGATGAGTAGTTCTCGAGATATGGTCGATTTAAGTTTGACACCTGTCATTGAAAATTAAGGTCTTGTCAATAGCTATCATTTGAGCTACTAAAGGCAAGTCTAAGATGAGTAGTTATCGAGATATGGTTGATTTAAGTTTGACAGCTGTCATCGAAAATTAAGGTCTTGTCAATAGCTATCATTTGAGCTAGTAAAGGCAAGTCTAAGATGAGTAGTTCTCGAGATATGGTCGATTTAAGTTTGACAGCTGTCATCGAAAATTAAGGTCTTGTCAATAGCTATCATTTGAGCTAGTAAAAGCAAGTCTAAGATAAGTAGTTCTCGAGATATGGTCGATTTAAGTTTGACAGCTGTCATCGAAAATTAAGTTCATGTTAATAGCAATCATTTGAGCTAGTAAAGGCAAGTCTATGATAAGTAGTTCTCGAGATATGGTCGATTTAAGTTTGACAGCTGTCATTGAAAATTTATTCCTATTTTATTATAATATAATTATTATTCCGTAAAATAAACAATTAGTAGTCTGCATTTCCACCCTTAATGCTTAGAACACAATTACCGCAATTATTTTTAATCTTTTGACCGAAATTCTTTTCTCCATTATCTCCTATAACCCACTTATAACCCGTGTTACAATGATAAAAAGGGTAACCCTAAGGAATGGGTTTTGGAATAATACCAAAACCCAATACTATTGATAACCCTCATGATCAGATAACCTAATCAAAAGGGTTTTGAATTGTTTAACCTATCAAATAATAGTGTAAACCATACGGAGAGGGTTAACTAAACTTTTGGAAAAACCCTGCCGAAAACCTTTTCATCGGGTTACCAAATCGGGCCCTGATACAGTTGAAGAAAATACGCGCAAACGAATTTGCACAAGGATCAGCTAGTATTACCATGGGTATTACATTTTAAAAAAATCTTAATACCGGTTTAGTTTAATCTCTTTCCGATTTCCAGCCACAATTTATCTTGAACATTTCAGTTATAATAATGGAACGACAATGATCATAAAGCGTTGCATATTTTACAATCAAAAAATTCAATATTAAATTCGATATCGTCATTCGTCACGCATTTTTACATCACTAACAGACGTATGTCGCAAGCAAGTACATACTACGAACTGGCGGCCATCTGACGCCCATCTGGCGGCGATCGGGCGCGGGCGATTGGAAATAAAGCACAATTTAGCTCGGACGACTTCGCGTCATAAGCGCGTCCGATCAACGACATACCGTGTGTCCTAAATTGTGCTTTATTTCCATGCATTTTGTATGAAATTTGAATGGAATAGGAAACCGCCTGTGCCATGTCTGCGCCATGTCCGTGCCCGATGAATGTGACCTCGTCGGACGCAGACAAGGCACTGGCGGTTTCTTATTCCATTCAAATTTCATACAAAATGCATGGAAATAAAGCACAATTTAGGACACACGGTATGTCGTTGATCGGACGCGCTTATGACGCGAAGTCGTCCGAGCTAAATTGTGCTTTATTTCCATGAATTTTGTATTAAATTTGAATGGAATAGGAAAGCGCCCGTGCCATGCCCGCGCCAGGTCAGACAAGTGGGGCCTGTACCTAAAAACGTCTTTAACAAAATTAAAATGGCATGTCAAAACAAAAGTTAGAAATAATATGTTATTATATTCTGGTAAGTTCTCTCCATTTCAACAGAAGAATACAAAATACTTATATGCACCAATATCGAACTATTATAATACCGTACCACGATACAGAAATTTAAATAAGTAGTTCGGTATTGCACTAATTTGGAGCATATAAGTATTTTCTTCTGTTGAAATAGAGAGAACTTACCAGAATATAAAACATACCTGCCTTGTGTAACATTTGTTTTATACCGCCTGCGGTAGCCTGCCATTTAAAAAAGCCTACTCCATTAAGTGTTGGTATTAATGGGAGCTCACGCTGTTCTGTTAAAAATAAATTGTATTTTTAACCAAAGTAGGGAAAGCGCTAGATTATCCCAGGCTACAAGCATCGCTTGATTAAGCGCCTTGTTTTCTAAATAGATACAAGTCCCTATTGAAATGGTGCTACGAAGACGGCCGCTTTTCGTCAGGAAGGAATTAAAAATACAGTTTTTTTATTGATGGCAGATATTAAGAACCTATGAAAGAATATGAACTAACTCTACGCACGACTTTGTCCCTATATAAATATAAGATATTGCCTATTTTACTCGGTTTTTTCTTTAGGAGGAATCTCTAAAAGTCCATGCTGATAGGTTTCTTTTGAGACATAAGTCTCAATAGAAACCTACTGTCCTTTCTTGTAAGTTCCACAACGATTTAGTTAAATCAAACAGTAAATAAGTCAGGATACTTAGGTATAATGTTTAATTTAATAGCGTAGGTGCACGTGATATATAGGGGTAGATGCATGTGATATGAATAAGACTCGCCTACCAAATCTCATAAAAAATACCATTAAATTCAATGTTCTATTTTAAGGATTGCCATTGCGAAGACCGTGATATCTCTTATTAAAACGGTGGCAAAATCAAAAAGGAAGTTGAAGCCTAAATAAACATTAGAGTCAATATAAGTTTATCAGAACCACTTTTACATAATCCATCAAAAAATATTTTGTTATATCAAAAAATTTAAAATTTAAAATTTGCTGTTTATACCCAAAATATGTAGGTACACTACCTGCATAGATAAGAACGTGACAAGAACATTTCTTTTTGCTTCGTGACAGCAAATCAGGACTCCACAGTGACAATGATAGATCGCATCTTCCCTCTTCCCTCTTCCCGGCATCAGGGTTATTCCCCAGCGAAGTACATTAGTTGCAAAAAAAATATATAAGAAGTAATCGAGACATCGCCGTCGGCGGGCGAATTACGGGAACCCGATATCCTGCCTGATAGAGAACGAGGCGTAAGTAGCCGGGCCACGAGAATAGCGGGTCCAGGAGACTAGCTGGTCTACCTAATTAAGAAAATAAATTGCTCCAACATGCATCTCAAGGGCATTAAACCAAACCAATCATATGTATTGCAGCGAAACGGCGAAAGAACTACGTGAGATTGCGAGGAACTTTCTTTTTTATTGTTCCAATATTAGTACATTTTAGAAGTTATATTATTTTTAACTAACTTCCAACTGCGGCTCCTTCCGCGTGAACCGGGATTGAAAGTAGCCTAATTATTTGTTAATCCAGGTCTTAAACTATGAATTACAGGCGCTTGAGGCCTTAACAACTTCATGCGCCAAGTTGATAGACGCAGGGTGTTGCGTCGTAGGGCACGTTGCAAACATCCGTGACCTACGAAGCAATGCTTTGTTATAGGTAGTGGATGCCACCTGACGTCAGGTGGGCCATGTGCTAGTTCCATAAATAGATATCATAAAAAAATGTTTAAGTAGGTAGGTATCACAAGTTTCATGCAAAACTGTTCAGTCGTTTCGGTGTTGAGAGGGATCAAACATACTACTTTTTCATGATATGTAGAATTAATGGTTCGTTGTTTGTTGTTTATAGAACTGGGCTTTGGCTTTTGTTTGTGTGAACTTATATATTTTCCCTATATGTTCTTTTTAGTATTTAATGCTTTAGTTTCAAGGCTTCCGATAGTTGGAACTATGTTAGATTGAATGCATGTACAGCTCGCTTCAATGATATTTGTGACGCCTACGTACCTACCTAGCTCCAGTTTCCCATAGTCGAGTGCTCTCTATCCACTCCAGGTAGCAGCCCTCCAAGCGAGGAGCCACAACCCACCCCAGCTTAGCTTTCATCGTTATTTTGCTATACCGTTTACTCTATTTCTAGTTCGCCAAAAACTGTTCCGAGAAAATGCCCAATGTTCCTAAATGTTGAACCTTTTATAAGCATATTGGGTTTACTCTAATTGCTCCTAATTTGTTCCCGTTTGTTGGAAAGGATTCGAGAACTAAACACATGTCTGGAAAGTTCCAGAGAATGTCGCCAAGATACTTAGGACTTTCGCGATGTTTGCTTAGGACCGCTTTGTTTAACTGACCCTGCAAAAGAAGATAAATATAGTGGTAATGGTAATCCAAATCCAAACGGCGGATACCCGCGATTTGTATTAAGTAGTACGAATAGCTATATCATATAAATTTCATCCGGGCTACTTGGATGGATGGTTCTGTAAAATTGTTAGTTTTGCACGACCTTTCCTGACACGTTTGTGCAAATTGTGGATCGATCTCCCTTTTGCAGTTTTCCCTCAGAGCTACAACATGGGGTCCTTCAAACGGCGGGTATTTCATTTCCTCAAGGGCCGAAAGCGCATCAGTATCACCTCTGGAATTGCAGGTGTCCATGGGTAGCGGTGACTATTTCCCATCAGGAGACCCGTCTGTTCGTCTGCAAGCTTTGGTATATTTAAAAAAAGTGCACTTTACTTTTGTTTTGAGGACACGTTATACTGTCACGTGATTCGAAAATATTATTAGCAAGTGCTCAAAACGGTAAAGGGAAACATCGTGAGGAAACCCGCGGTTTAGTCAGCTACATTTGACCATGTGTTTCCTGTGGGTAATGCCGACTAGACTAAGAGGATGGTATAGGTACCTACTGGGCAAGCCCACTCCGTCTAACTATGTCCTCACTATGCACTACAGCGTTCCGGTCAGTGAGTAAGTTACCACTTGATGGTGTATAAAAATCTAGAACAGATGCATAAGTTTATACTATCATTCCCGATTATGATTTCGGTCATTTAATTTCATTCCAAACATGCCGAGCCTATGAAGCAATACCTTATTATAGGTAATGGTCACCACTTAATATGAGGTGGGCCATGTGCTCGATAAACTTTTTCCAAAAATTCCTCTATAAGCTTTTTTCAAAAACTTAAGTCCGTAATTCGTCTCGTGTAAGCATAAACAATAATTTACGCAGGTACCTTTTATTCTCTGCAGTACCCCATTTACCCAATAAATGAGGAACCCGGAAAACCCGACCCAATCAATCATGGCCCACTTCCAAAATTTATATTCACAGCGCGTCACTTCTTCGACGTTTATAAGAATTGATAACTGCCTTCAGAGAGAGACCTACCTAAGACAGTAATTTGGGTGGCACTGGCAACTTGCAAGTTTTTACTTCCAAAAGTTTCGTCTAAACTTGCAAATAGGTAAAGTACTTACTTAGAAGCTTTTCAATGATTCCTAGGGCTCGAATAAGTGTGGTATTAGTACAATAAAAGCTTTAAACTTAATAGTACCTATCTGATGAGCTAGATAATTAGCGAGGAGCTACCGACGTAAGAAATCACGCACATAAATAATATTTAAACCTTGCTAGAGTTGAGGCAAAAATAGGCATGTTCATTACGTGTTTTGGTAATTACTACAAATAGAAGTTCCCGCTGCTCGTCCAATGCTGAATTCTTCAAGTTGGTCCATTCTCCGACGAAGTGCCACAAACTTTCTACTAAGTAATACTTTGAGTACGGTTTCTAGGACAGGTTCGAAGCTAGGTATTGCTCGAAAGGGTATATAAATAAAACTAAAACCAAATAATAATATGATAAGAAGGATAATTTTGTTTTTAAAGAGTTTACTAACAAAAGGAAGTTCCTAGATTTTTATTATACCAAAAATTGCGACTCGTGTGGGACTAGACTCCGCGACCTTCCATTAATGTTTTACAAGAAAATACTTGGCATAAATTGAGGTTTAGGTGTTCATTAACGATGGGGATTATGAGCCCCATTCTTATTAGGGGAGGGCTATATCCAACAGAGGACCGATATAGGCCTGTGGTCATTCATTTCATAATTATGATTACATAACCACAACAAAAAGGGCCGTTCTTTTTAAAAATTAGTTAAAGTATACATAAAAGAAATATCGGAAGAATAACGATCCATTGAGTGGTACTAATTCTTACTTAGTTATAAGTACTTACTGACTTTATTCTGCTCCTTTCTATTTTATTTTAAATTTTCATAGCCAGCTAGCTCTAGGTACCGGTTGTTTTTGTCGAGGCAAGTGTAAAAACATTTTCTTTCCATTTATTCTTGAAAATTAAATAGCGAAGCCTTAGCGAACCTTAAATTCATAACGAATTGTTGCTACACTCTGCTCTTTTTTCTTCATTCCTATTTCCCCCGTGAAGCATTGCCGTGTTTTGGTATGAAGGGAGGCCTCATGTGCCGGTAAAATTACAGGCACATGAGGCTTATCATCTTCATGCCTGAAGTTGATGATGGGGCACGTCCCAAACATGCGTTACCTTCGAAGCCATTCTGTGTTTTAGATAATGGTCACCAATAAATATAAAATGGGCCATGTGCTTGTTTCATTTTCTTCTAAATTACCTTCAAAATCCAGTCCATCTAAAGGTTGTCTGGAAGAGATCGATACGACCGCCAATTATAGTTTCATTATAATTATTGACCGTTTTGTTATTTATGTCTAAGTTGGTGTAAGTACAATAAAGAGTTGTATGTCTATCAATCTATCTACATATAAATCTTACGACACACCTACCCATCGACTTGTTTTTCATCATAATTAGCCGTTTTCGATCCACTGCTGGGCAAAGGCATTCTTTTGACTATGCCACTCGCCTCGATCCTGTGATAGCCTAAAAGGCTTAATAGACCACGCGGTATTCAGTCTGTCTTAGTAAGACTCTCTTAATGTAGGTCCATCTCTGGCGCAGCTTCCGGCGAGTATTTACGTAATTCCACAACTGACGCAGTCACTAACTTCAAGGTAAGTTGATAGTGGAAACGGCTGAAACTCTTTAACGCTAATTGAAGTTCGTCAATTAGTCAGTTCGCTAATTACTTGTCTCTTGTTTACCGACTCGTTGAATATTTGGAAATAGCTTCCTAACTGTACTTTCCTCATATTTCAGTAGGTACATACTTGTAGATATTTATTAAAAAGCTGTTCATTTTTCTGTAGAAAAAATGTCCTTATCACAAAAGTATGAATAATATCAACCACTTTTATCAAATTTCAGTTTTATTAAAATTATATAAAAACCATTACCTTTTATAAAGTAAAGTTGTAGAATTGTAGTGGTAGTTACAAAATTCTAAGTAAGTAGATATATATTCATTACTTCTTTTCTTTTCAATCAATACCTAATTGATTAGTTTTTTTTATTAAAATAGGGGCAAACTCAGTTGCAGTGCTGTAACAGGGTGCATGTACTAATTATAAAGCTCCCTGTTATCCAAAGTTTTAACATTGTGTACCATTTGTAAATAAATGAATATGTATAAATAGGCTAGACGACTAAAAAATTCTAATTAGTCCTTTATTTACATATCCAAAAACTGGACGGACTAATTAGATTTTTTTAACCCCACCGTCATCCCTATTGGTAACTTTTTTCGCTTACTAGCCCTTGTTAGCAATCACTTACCTGACCACTTGGTGACCCGGTCGTGTAACTACTTAATTGTAAATGTACATTTCAATTACATTACAAAGGCACTACTTGACCACACTCCTATCTCCTGAGAGCGTGTCTCAGGCTCTATAGTTTACATTTGATTACTTATCTATGTGCATATTGTGCATACATTTCAATGCATTGCAGACAAGCCTCATTCATGGCGAGCCTTGCCAAAGAGCTGGCTTTGGAAGCATTTCAGTATAAAGCAGGTTGCCGCTACCACTTATGCTTTTATTTTCTACACAAAACAACACAATATTATTATACAAGGGTTGCGGATCTGCTTATGGCAATAACCATATTTTGTACTGTTTTAATAAATAGCAAAAGTGATTGTGGCTGAGCTACGACGTATCATGCACGCTGATATACATAGAAGTCCTCACTTTATAATGGTATAATCTTATCTTAAGTAGGTACTTGAGTCATAAGATGAAATAGCCTTAGAAAAAATCTTCTCAAATCTCTACTATTATAAAACGGTAAAATAACACAACAATGTTGTTCCAGGAACACGCAAAAACTAGGACATTAATTTTCACGAGACTTGTATAGTTGAATAAAATCATATTACCTAATATTATAAATGCGAAGTTTGTATAAGCGTGTTCCAGACTCAACTCCATAACGGCTGAACCGATTTGGATAAAACACGGATTATAGGTATATTGAATTCAATATGTTCTAAAAACTTTCGGTTTTAACAGCCTCCTTCACGCTCCCGGTAATCGGTCCCAATATCTCACTATGTTCCTACATCTCTAATCTCTCAGGTGTTGGAGACTGCCATGTCAGTATCGACGGCAACCAGCTTTCCTCGTAAATGTTCCCCAAGATCAGACTTTGTAGTAAAGAGAAAGGGTGAGGGGGTGATTCGGTTAAGTGTGAATCGAGTTTCCGTGGCGGAGAGATAACAGGGTTGTAGCGGTGCCTTGTGGTGAGTTTTGATACAATTTCGGTTTGGTAATATCAAATTCATAAGCTAAAAGATGGGTTCGTTGGTAAATTTGCAGATAGAAATCAATTCTTGGCGTTTCCATCGTCCTAATGAAAGTTGGTGAAGGGTTTGGTATCTATTTCAGGTTTATTATCAATTCTATGTAAATTGGTTAATTCATTTGTAACATGGCGATCCTCGGACCCTCGATTCAAGTTACTTAGTCGGGGACAGAATGGTTAGGGTTGTTTTTACATTCCTTGTTTCTGTATTACACTCAGTTCGGTTTTTCCCTTTTATAACGCCAGTGGCTAGCGATCTTTCTGGTCCATGAAATTCGAGTTCCAAGTAAGTATTTCCTGGTTGTCTCGGCACTTTAACCGTGCAGTTGCAGTTGGCAGCTCACCGCTGGCTGACATCTCCGGTGCGCCTGGCCCCGGCCTCGTTACTCGTGATAATCCCGATACAATATCACCCTCGCTTTGTCTCCTATTGTCCCGAGCTTGAATTAATACGGTTGCGGTCCAACTAGTCGGGAATCGGTTTGAATGTATTTTCATTATAATCGGAACTTTTCCCGTAATGAGTTTTACAGCCACAATGTTTAAGCACGGTAGAGTCTATTTTATTACGTCATAAATACTTACTTGTTTAGAAAGCTTACAATAGTAACAACTTATTTCAACAATACTTATAATCAAGTAAGAATCCTACAAATGCAATTCTATGAAAGTAATACAATCTGAGGAAATCCGCACATAAGTATTAGGTAGGTACCTAAGAAGGAAGTTTTTCTATAGAAAACTAGGTATGCGGTATATTTTTTCTAATGTTTTTTTTAAGCGTTGTTGTATTTACATTACAATATGTAGATGGTACCTACACTAATCTGTGTTCTGTATACTACCTACAGTTTCAGAGGTTGATGACGTCTATAATGTCGATATAGAAAACCCCCGAAGTGTGCGTATCTATTGAAACGGGTGAAACCCAAGAAATCTATTTAAAGATCCAATGTAACTGAACCCTCATGAATAGGAAGCAAGTAAACAAATCCTAGAACGTTTTGCGACTGACAAACAGGAACTGAATTCTCATTTATCTACCTCGCGCTCCTCGAACACCAAGCTCATCTACATATTAATTGACATGTAGGTACACGTAATGTAGGTAGCTCGCGAAAAATGGAGAGCATTCGAACACGCCTGTCATCAATTTAATATAGGTGTGAAAAAGAGCCCATTTAGACCAATTTACTGAATAATTCCGTTCCACCTTGTTGCACACAGAAAAAAAAAATTACCCAGGCCCTACGTAAGTAAAACATTATCATCTACTAGAAGATGGAAAAGGCCTTCAGAGTACTGTGAGATATGGACTTATCCAATGGCCTGCAACAACCTGTAAACCGTAGCTCACCTTTGAAAGTTCATTAAAAACCCAAACCTATAAAATACTTATGTTATTTATATATAATTATATTTGTCCGGAGAGATATCGCAAAAAAACAACCTGTCGATCTCTTTGAGGTAAATCTGGCTAACGATATTTTACTGAAAATGTAAACAAAAAAATTCTTATACGATGAATTAATTGCTTTAAAATAAAAATTATGTAACAAACATTATAACATGTACCTAAATAACATATCGATGGTCTATACTTGTTTTGAAAATTATCATCATTATCATCAGCCCATAGCACTACTGGACACATGCCTCCCCTAATGAGAACCATGGTGGATGGAGATGCTTAAGACTGTTCTTCGTGGAATTCCTTGGGGGAGACCTATGTTCAGTAGTGGACTTCTATTGGTTGTTGATGATGATGAATGAGCACCATTGCGCCCTGTTTAGAAAATAGTATTTATAAATAGAACTATTTATAATGGTAAGTAGTCGTAATTATAAATGGTGTATTACGTCACGGGCGCCATATTGAATGGCGAACGCGCAAGATTATAAAATTAAACCAAATACGATTTAAGTTTTAGTTGTAGCATGTAGAGTTCTTTGTGGAGGGCTCGACCGGGGAAGTACTGCCACCATGCCTATTTCTGCCGTGAAGCAGTATTGCAGCGTTTCAGTTTGCAGGGTGTGGGTGCCGGTGAAATTACAAAAGGCACAAGAGACTTATCACCTTCATGCTTCAGGACGCAGGAAGTTGCATCGTAGAGCACGTTCCATAAAAGCGTCATCTTCGATGCAATGCTTTGTGATAAGTAATGGTTACCACTTAATATCAAGTGGGCCATGAGTGTGCTTTTTTCATCTTCATGTACCTACCATAAAAAAAAATCAGCGCTTCAAAAATAGAAATCATAAAATTACCTCATTTTGGAAATAATCACATAAAAAATAATTCGAACAAGCTCGTATCCAAATAAATACATGACTGAATAAATCCTGTATCACAGAGCAATATATCTAAAGCAGCGTTAGGTAAATAAGAAAGTCTCGGCATTAGGTACGTGTTCCCCAAGGACTAATTGGATGTCCAATTATTTTGCCCGGGGGGAGTGCTAAGCTAAACAAAACATGTCATGTTGAATCGAAATCGAAACAAAATTCCCAACGCATTTTGTTTCTGTTTCTAGGAAGTCTCGATGGTCTATTACTTTTGCATAATATGCTCTTTCTTTGCTGTTTGTCTTTGCTATGAAAAGAGAGCGATTACCTTACCATATTCTATATAACTAAGTACGACTTTGGGGTGGCGAATCACTGTAAATTTTATCGACAAATCACCAGCCCTATTTTTTCCCTCTCTCTCTATGATAACCACCACACCACAGTCTTTATCAGTCCACTGCTGGACATAGGCCTCCCCTAATAAAGGGGGATATACCCATAATCCCCACGCTGGGCATGCGGGTTGGGGATCGCAGGGCACAGCTTCTCGCACCACCGACGCTGCTGCGCGTCGGTGACCAGGGAGGGGATTTAGATGTGCAGATGTAGGCTGTGCTATGCCGCAATCAGCCGGCCGCCAGAGCCCTATTCGTTGTTTAGCAGGATGCACCACGTGCAGGTGAGGTTGGCTTGAGTTCCGAAGATGGGGGTTGGAACCCCGTACATACCGTACCCGTACATCTCTATAATAAAATAGATGCCATTTTGTTTTCGTTTCCTCGAAGCACGAGCTTGTACTGATCAAGCCATATCTATCCATGTAGAGGTCCTAGAAAGACGAAATAGGACTCATTTCATAGCTAATAATGTAGACAATAAAACAATGATAACAATTTTGCAATTTAAATTTTATGAAAGCACAAAGAAGAATTTCTAAACAAAAATAATATTTTTATTTATTTTAATTATTGACTTTCATAAAATTGAAACTGTCAAGCTACAAAAGTGTTTAAAATAAGTGTGTGTTTAAAAATAAGTCTTACATCTTGGCCCTGAGTAGGGTGGTTTAGACTTTAGAAGTTATCACGTTATTACATGGATATTACATGGGTAGCTATGGCTTGATCAGTGCAAGCACCCGTGCTTCGAGGAAAGGCAAACAAAATGGCTGCCATTTTATCATGGAAAGAGCGGGTAAAAAATAGGGCTGGTGATTTGTCGATAAAATTTACCGTGTTTTACCGCCCAAAAGTCTCCGACACCGGTAAGCGGACATGTTGTATTATAATAAGTTGGTATTTCATTTTTGAGTTCTCCGTATCTGTAGAGCAAGATTTTTTCATAATCATAACCGGGATATGCTTATCTACTTACCAAAAATTTAGAAGCTTTTCCATTTTTTACGCTTTTCAATAACTATGAGCATTCAATGTGTAAACTAGACTTATTAATAAAATGAGAAATTTATATTTTTGGACATAAGGTCTCATTTTACTTTAAAAAATCTTTAGTCATAAGGTATGTATGTGTTTAGAATATATGACATGTTCAAAATTAAGTTAGTTGGTAGGATAGGAACTGAAACTGCCCGAATTTTATTTTGATTGAAGCTCGAATCTCTTTCAAAACGTAGAGCTAGTGAAACGCAGCGGTGACGTCATTATAGTCCTCATTCAGACTTTGCAGTTGGCTCTAATCAGATTACTCGACAATCAATGCAGAATTGCAGCTATTTCTCTCTCTCACTAAACCCTCATTCACATCGGTGCTTCGAGCTAGTAGAACATGGTGAAAACAAGCGTAAACTGAAGTCCCTATCATTACAAATCTAGTAGAGCGTAAACTTGATTGTTAAGTTTATGCTGTAACTTATATGATAGTTTTTGAGAATCATCTAAGCTGAAATAGCAAACAGGTCATGTGAGACTGAAATATATTACTATAAATAACTAACTGATATATGTATATAATGTACTTGGGTATTTATCGATAAGCTAAATAATACAGAGATTATTTTGTTTTTAAAGTGTTATTGATGAGAAGGTCGCGGGTTGAAATCCGTCCTGAGTCGAAAATTTTGGAGTGTTCTACAATCTTAGGTACATAATACAGAGGTCACCTTTGGATGATTTTTAAGGTGTAGGTAACCAAGATTGGGCTGTAAGTCAATACAACGTGCCTTTAAAAAGGTAAGTAGGTTAGTAGGAACTATAGTAGTATAAGTATGCGAAGTTCTCGCGGCGTGGCTTACTTTAGTATTCTTAGCACATCCCCATAGTTAAGTAATACTCCGCCCGGTCACTATTTGGATAGGTGACCGTCTAGTGGCATTAAGATCTGAGCGCTTCCGTGCTTCGGAAGGCACGTCAAGATTTCAGTCCCGGCTTTTTCAGTCGTTACCTAAGTCGGAGGCCTTCGGGCGACCTTAAAACTCCGACACCAGATTTGGCCACTAGCGAACTTACAAAGAAGAGTAGGAACTATCAACAATAACATAACTGAATAAGTTAGGTCAGTATGATATATATACATTTGCAATCCTGCCAGCACTATTAAAGATCACTGTGTGCGACTGACTGCCTCCATGACAGGTCAGAGAGTAATCAGAATTTCTCTTTCTAAAGCTGATTGGACCGCACATCCATCAGTACCGATACCGACCGACGGCGTCGGGCGCAATTTATAGCTATCAGGAGAACAAAGTTAGCAACAAACATAGCTCGCGGATGGATTTGTATGCCGGCAGCGAGTCGCGGGCCCTTGGCCTGAGTCAGGCGCAGAGATGGTATTACCCACTTTTACATTGTGATGTTGAGGTTATAGAAAATCCCACACAGCATCATCAGTGATTTTGTTGATTGTTTATTTTTGATGGCCATTTTGCGGTGGGGTTTATTCCAGAAAGCAGTGACCTTTTAGTTTTCCGTGACAGAAATATATTACTAAAAATAAATACCTGATATATATGTATAAAATGTACTTAGGTATTTATCGATAAACTAAATAATACAGAGATTATTTTGTTTTTAAAGTGTGATGTTGAGGTTATAGAAAATCCCACACAACATCATCAGTGATTTTGTTGATTGTGTATTTTTATGGCCATTTTGCGGTGGGGTTTATTCCAGAAAGCAGTGACCTTTTAGTTTTCCGTGTGGGAAAATTTCAAACGGAATAAATAGGTCCGAAATATTTACCGCAAAAATGTATAATTAGGTAATTACATGGTTTTTCCTAAATTACTCACAGTTTGGTCAAATAAAGGAAAAAGGTTTAGTTTTCTAAATAATTTTCCGAAAACTTATTGCTTTCCTGCGATTATGTAGGTAGAGTCTATTGAGATTTTGAATGTAAACTAGACAATACCATACCTTATTATTATGGGTTGGGAGACAATATTTATTATATCGGTTAACAGAAACATTACTCAACAGATTTTTTTACAGTGGTAATGGATTACTGCCGAACTCATTTTTTTTATACTACTTAGTTAGCAAACAAGCATACGGTCCTCCTGATGGTAAGCGGTTCCCCTAGTCTATGGAAGCCGCTTTCACATACGCATTGCTGACCTTTTTTAAAATTTTAAAACGCCCTTTTGGGAACGTTTCAGTTTTAAGTATTATGGTTTTAAAGGGATTCTAAAAATAGTTATTGTATTGACAGTTAGTTGACGTAGTATCCAATAATAGTATAATATATTAGTCTGTGCAGTTAGAAAATAATACTAGACACTGGACACTATCACACAGCATCATGTAGCTCCAAACTAAGCAGAGCTTGTATTAGGGAACCACATACATATCATACATAGAAAACACCCAGAACCGAGACAAAAATATCTGCAGAACATACAAATATTTGTCCCGCGGCGGGAATCGAACCCGCTACCCTCTGCGTCTCAGGAGGACCTTTGCCCACTGCGCCATAGAGGCTGTCGCCGAAAAGACGCCAGTCTGTGCCAAGCAAATGTGTCGTGGGTGAAATATCCGCTGTACTCTTATGGGGTGTCCCACGCCCCCGCCGAGACGTGCGCCGCCAATAAATGCGGGCACTCTGTTAAATGGCGAGGCCCCCGAGACTGACCTCGCAGATAAAACCGGCTAATCAAACTTTTTTCCCGTGTTAAACTTTAAAGAGACTATCCAGGTGAATGGACGGCTGCAGGGGCGGACGCAGGGATCAAAAACAAATGTAAAGATCACATAACTAGATATCAGACATAACAGAACATATATTATGTCTCGTGAAACCACGGCTATCAATTTAACAAAAGGTGTATCAGTTTCGCTATTCACACCTCATTATTGTGTGGTACCCCCTCGCACAAACAAATGAATGCGGAAGTCAAACATGGACAACAGCTTTCAATAATCATGACTTGGGCTCATATTTTAGAACAAATCTGAATCGATACTTGAGGTAGGTGAGTATACAAGCATTCTAAAATGAGGGCCTAGTTTCTAGCTACTCAGTAAATTATCCGAGTAGAGTCCCTTTTTGGATACTAGAACTAGAGACTAATATAATAAAACAACAGGCGTCCTCGCGATCTTTCCATTGACTTACGACCCTAACGGCTTCAAAAAGAGAGTTAATAAGCATCTTCTGGGAAACAGGCTCGCCCCATCGTCGGCCTCATCCTTGCCTATGCAAGCCTCGAGGTCAAGAACTGGCCCATATTAAATTATTAAAAAAAAGATCTCTTGCAAAGTGAAAGTAACTATCGTTACGTTTTGAGTTTATTTACAAGCATAACCCGAGTTTTTGAACTCGGATTTTACATCGATCATGTTATATTCTGCGTCAAAACCTAAAAGTCCTGAGTTCGTTCCCTACCTTTGCAGAGTTGTACAAGACCAAGACTCGCTAGACTCGCTATGATACTTTCAGAGGTCTGCGGAGGATTTTAAGCGCATTTTGCGCTTCGTTAAACCTCTGCAGAATCCTTTGGGTGCGACCATTCGAGATCTCCTCAGATGAAATTGCATTCAGCAACTTTATCTCAAAGGCTATTTAGTGGTGATACCTGCCTACCTAAATTGTTATCATTGAACCGGCGTGAAGTAATATTTGCAGGTACGTCCAAATAAAAGTAGATACCTACCAAGAGCTAATGAATAATAGATGCAATAGCAAGTAGTACTCGCATCAGTAGTGACTCCCCAGCCATTGTTCAAAACTGAGTACCTAATACCTACCAAACCCAAACCAGCCTATATCAGTCCACTGCTGGACATAGGCCTCCCCTAATAAAGGGGGATATGCCCATAATCCCCACGCTGGGCATTCGGGTTGGGGATCGCCTAATACCTACCGAAGATTCTAAATTTCTGAATAATTTTGGTAATTAACAACCAATTTAAGGCCTATGAAGAAGTATAATGTCAGATTAAAATGGATAAGGTGCGAGTTCGAATCCCGCTTTTCACAATATCAATCATACATGACTAGATAAAGTTACAAATACCTACAAATAAATGAACAATGATTATTCCCTATTCAATAGTAGGTACCTATATTAGTTGACATACAAATGATGTACCTCATGTGTAGGCTTTCATGCGGTGCATATGAAAGCCTGCAAAGCCTCGCTCGTTCGGAACTCCATAACTATTGAGCGCAGCATCCATCATCGGGGAACGCGACTCACTCGGGCCCCATCCAATCCTATCTAGAGACGCCCTAGTGTTCGCTACTCTAGGTCCGAAACGGGTTAAAGCGACTATAAGGGTTAAACCTCCTTTTCGCTCGCACTATTCAACATTTTTGATGATATAAAATCACTGAATGTAGTTATGCAAAATAGCAAACATTCACGGCCTAGAAAATAACAATACAAAGGTTCAGCAATAATAGCATTTTGATTCTATCACGTTTTCTTACCAAAAAACTTGCACCAATGTGATCAATTTTGGTGCAAATTTTTTGCGGGTTAAAAACGGGTTGGGTTCAACATGAACCTTTGCTATTTTGCATAACTACATTCAGTGATTTTATATATTCAAAAATGTTGAATAGTGCGAGCGAGAGGTTTGACCCTTATAGTCGCCTTAATAATTAATTACTCACTCATCTTTTTATTCTTAACCCACCCTAGTAGAAATACTAGAAATCGAGCACGCGGCCATCTTGATCCGAGAATGCTCTAAGCGCTCACCGAGACCCGCTACTGGTGAAGTATATTTACTAACGACTTTTTAGGTAAAAACTTTAAACTGTATGTCTAGTTAGTATTAGTATTATGTTATCTGTGGTCTAGTAGACTGGCCCCGTAGATCGTCTACGGGTGTAGCACTACATCGTAGATCGTCTACGCCGTATCGCAGTCGTAGACTATTCTCTATCTCTATACAAACTGATAGATCATAATCTTAATATTGAAGATCATCATCATCATCATCATCAGCCTATAGCAGTCCACTGCTGGACATAGGCCTCCCCTAATGAGCGCCATTGCGCCCTGTCCTGAGCTCGACGCATCCAGCTTCTACCAGCAGCCTTTCGCAGATCATCACCCCACCTGGCCGGAGGGCGTCCTACACTACGTTTGCCGAGCCGCGGTCTCCACTCAAGAACTCGTTAACCCCAACAGTTATCGGTTCTTCGGCAGATATAGCCAGCCCACTGCCACTTCAGCTTGCTAATTCTCTGAGCTATGTCGACAACTTTAGTTCTATGTCGGATATACTCGTTACGGATTTAATCCTTCAGAGAAACCCCGAGCATAGCTCATTCCATATTTATCATTTAGGGGGTTACTGCCCAGAATCCCCACGCTGGGCAAGCGGGTTGGCGATCGCAGGGTACAGCTTCTCGCACCGCTGACGCTGCTGCCCGTCAGTGGCCAGAGGATTTAGCTGTGCCGATTTAGGCTGCGCTATGCCGCAATTAGCCGGCTGCCAGAGCCCCGTCCGTTAGTTAGCAGGGTGTACCGCGAGCAGGTGAGGTTGGCTTGGGTCCCGAAGATGGAGGTTGGGACCCCTTACGCCCCTTTTACTGTAGATTACTTACTTACATAGTGATTAAGTTAATATTAATAACGTTCTTCGTATAATACTGCTGGCTAATGTTTGATCTTGCCTGTGACTATCCATCAGTATGTATAGTATTCTCTATTGATAGATAGATAAGATATTTAAATTCATAAAATTATGTAAGTAGGTAGCTATAACAGGTTAGGAATACTACAACAACAACAACACCAGCCTATTCAGTCCACTGCTGGACATAAGCCTCCCTTATAAGAAGGGGGAAATGCCCATAATCCCCTAGGCATGTAGGTTGGAGATCGCAGGGCACAGCTTCTCGCACGGCAGACGCTGATGCCCGTCCGCGGCCAGAGGATTTAACTATGCCAGTGTTAGGCTGCGCTATGCCGCAATCAACCGGCCGCCAGAGCCCTGTTTGTTAGTTAGCAGGATGCACCACGTTCAGGTGAGGTTAGCTTGGTTTCCGGAGATGGGGGTTGAGACTCCTCACACCCCAGGTTAGGAATAATTAAAGTGTAATTACATAGTCTAAAAATTAGGTACCTAGATAAAAAGAAATGCACTAGAACATTAGGTAAAATAATGCAATAGATAGGTACCTATCTGAAGATAGGGTACAAGTAATCTTTATTTGTTGAATAAGAACGCTAGCATGTTATACTGCTAGTATTTTGTTCTGATGAAGAATTATTGATCTTAGCAATTAGTACGGCAAGCGTGCTCCATCGTAGACTGCATCCTCGCTTAACATCAGGCCAGTTGTAGTCAAACGCAAGACTATCGAATATAAAAAAAAGTACGGTTCATTATTACTGAATCTTATGTTCATCCGTACCGTTCCGTATCCAGCTTGGGTCCCAACTCTAGCCACATCGATTATCGAATAGTCGCTGTGTAATGGATGCGATGAATGAGCGGCTCATTCCGACTCCTCGCATCAATCACTATCAAACTGCACTCGGAATTAATTCCGGAGACCCACCATCATGTGGGTAATCAAAATACTTCATGAGTCTAGGTAGATAATGGGTATAATTTTTAAATTAATATTGGTATCACGGCCTCTGTCAGGCAGTGGGCGAAGGTCCACCTGAGACGCATTATTTGCAGATTTGTCTCAGGTCTTTTATATGTATGTGGGTATGTTTAATCCTATAATACTAGATCTGCTTAATTTGGGGCTAAATGCTGTGTGATAAACTGATATGCTCATAGTGACCAGCATTATTGGAATGAAGTTCCTTATCGTGCATTGCGAAAGGGGGCTAGACGGAAAAAATTAAGACCAAAAGTTGTAACGACACTTTGTAATTTTCAAATGGTTGGGCTGATGACGTCAAGGTATAAAGACTTGTGCGCTTATTTCAACCCTTTATGTTAAGTGCTCGTTAGCCTTGCCGTATAGGCTTGGGCTGCCGCGCCGCGACACCCAGTTCAAATCGCTGTGGTGGTAACGTCTTTTTGCATGTTTTTAATTTGAATTTATGTAATATGATCTGTATTTCAATGAAGCCATGCGGCGTGCGCGTGTTTCTTTTTTTCTCTCTCTCTCTCTCTCTCTCTCTCATAAAAAGCTACTTCGTTCCATCCGGGTGTCCCTTGACACCTCTCAAGTTTATTTTATTTTATATAAATATATTTTTTAATTTTCTGTGGTGCAGTGGGCGAAGACCCGCCTGAGACGCAGAAGGTTACGGGTTCGATTCCCGCCGCGGGAGAAATGTTTGTAAGTACGTTATTCAAATATTTATTTCGGGTCTGGGTGTTTTCTATGTATGATATGTATGTATTTACAAAAAAATGTATCTATGTAGTTAATCAATCATGTGGTTCCAATAATAAAAGCTCTGATTAGTTTGGGGCTACATGATGCTGTGTAATAGTGTCCAGCATTATTTATTTATATATTTTTTTAATTTTCACATTTCAGTTTGATAACAATCTCTTTTTCGTTATTACAGGGAATGGCCATTGCCTATTTGTGAGGGTTTACCATAATAATCATCACACTAACATATTCATAAGTAGCTTCCACCAGCTAGCGACTACTCACACGTGGCACCAGGATAAAAAGTATCTTATTCCGTATAAAGAAGATCGGTCATTTTCATACAACCTGTGACCTGACCACATAATGTCGCGTGCGTTATAGCAGGATATATGTGCAATTAATAGTTTCTTTTTAATAAAGCCGGAGAATTTTGCTGGGTATTTATTTCATACTTTTATGTTAGGATCGATTAGGACACTGGCGCCATTCAACCAAAACCAACCTTATCGTATCAGTTACTGAATTATTCTAAAGTCACAAGAAAAACCATTAATAAGTATTTATCATAGACGTCAGCAATAACAGTTGGACGCACTTTTTTCAGATTCATTTTCCAACCTACCTTTTTAATTAAACTATATTCTAATGAATATATTTTCCTACATTCCAATCTTAATTACGCTGTACTTGAGTACAGCACGTGTACACACAATACTATTTTTAACTGAAAGTTCCCAACTGATTATGACTGGACCAGGAAAAAAAGGCTTCTAAAACCACATTTGTAACCAATAGTATACCTAGGTAGGTACCTACTTTCCTAATGTGTTTACAGAACTGAAAGTCTAGCACAGTCTATTTAGGCTATGGCTACAAAACTAAGTCTAAAATTACATATAATTATCAGATCATTATTAGTATTATATCGGTTCTCGGACGGTAAGGCCATGTATCGGAAGACGTAGTAGGTTCGACTCTTCACCAGGTGGACCGACAACATCGTCAAAATTGCGGGGTATATTTTAAATATCAGTATACCTACATACTGAAAAGTACTCGAACGTTCCGCAAGTAAATCATTGGGAGAAGCCTTTATCATCAGTGCCGCGTAGATAATTGAACTGAATCAAGCGAAAGTGAACTTCTACAAGTTTTTGATGATGAAATAAAAACATTTATAAAATAATTCGTAGTTTACACAATAATAAATTATTATGTTGCAATATCTTTGAACAAAACATGTCGATTTTCCTCATTCAAAATGAAGGTATACCTATAAAAGTGCAGTGACCTGCCCCACATTCTTAGTGGAATTAACCACTTTCTTCCCCACACACACATAATATTAATCACGTGCATATAAAAATAATTTTCCTTATAGCTTTATGTCATTGGAATTCCCAACATTGATTAATCAATGATTAGGTATTTTTTTATAACCAGTCAGATGCTTCTTCTTTCGAGTCAATGTTCTTTTAAAATACTAGGTATAATTTGTTGTCAGCGTATGTTATAAAGAATTAACTCAAATTCATTAAAATAATATTCATGTACTCATTTACCTAACAACTATCATTACAATTATAAAGGTTAGGCAAGGAAAATAGGCCTAATTAGTTTTCACGAAATCTTTCTAAACTTCGGTAGGCCTATATTCAGTGAATAAAGTCGGGCTGTGGATTATGATGATGATGATGATGAAACTTATACAACTTAATTGGAGCTATACTTTTATATAAGTACCTATATAGGTTGTGTACCTAACCTGCACAATATAATGTAGGTAAGTTACTTTTAGGCTACTGCCTAACTCTGTGGTTTCGTTTCGCTGTCCCCCAGTCCCGTATCATCCCGGTCCGTTCTCCTCCGATTTGGTTCAGGTACGATCAATTTTATCCGAAGCAGTTTTTTACGAAACATGAAGGTCTCGTCCGGAGAAGTAGGTACAACCACCATGCGTATTAGGGGCTGCTCTAAACAAAAAACCATTAGTCACTTTTATATAGTATCTATCACCTTGGTCCAGCAGTGTACTTTAGGCTGATAATGATGATGATGATGATGATTAGGTACCTATCTCTAATCATCGGTTTTGAACTTGAACCTCGGGCTGATCCCGAATCCCCGATAAAGAAAAAATAGATTAAGTAGGTTATGAAGGTACCTTTTAGTTCTGGTTAAAACAGTCCGATTCAAATTCATGATAAGTACTTAGTAGTAGGAAAGTGTGAATCGTTTTAATATCACATGGATAATCCCCAATAAAAACAGAAAAACAAGTTATTAAATATGTACAGCTAAGCGTCAACGTTTAGAGCCAACGAATGTTAGATAACAATGTTCTTCAACCATTTCTTGTATCATAGGTACTTACTCATACATAAGTGTTAGCCCACACTTCAGGGAAATCTAAGATTTTTATTCAAAAAGTTTAAATTTCCCGGACTTCCCGGCTGAGTCGCAAATTTTTGGGATATTATAAAAACCTTCAACCATTTTCATCTATTACAAAATCCGCAAAATTCGGAGAAATGCTACGATTTTAGAACAAAACATTTTAGTTCCTTTGCATCGATGTACAGGTAGGTACTTTTGCACTTTGGCTAAGTTTTGCCTTTATACTTAATTTAGGTGATTGATTTACGCAAAGTTTTTAAAAAAGCTCTGTAAATAAATTCAAAAATGTTGTTAAACGTAACCTCTGTAATAAACCTTATTATAAAATTTCTGATTATTTAGATGACAAAAAAGCTTGTGATGAAACTGTCTCCACCTCCCTCAAAAACTAATTTAAAAAAAAGTTATAAATAAACCTTGTAAAAAACAAGATTTAAAAAAAATATAATTTCATGCCATTCTTCTCAAGCCAATTCTTCTCAGTTTGGTCACGTTACGAATAGGTGCAAATTCAAATTTAAAAAATTGACTTTTCAAAGTGTACTGTATGTGCTTATTGAATAAGTTTATTTTGATTTTTGATTTTTTGATTTTGACTTCCGTACTTACTTATTTTATTTTATTGAATATTTACCGCATCATATCATCATAAATTAACTCAAATATTTCGTCTGGCTAGCATCCCGTCCCGTCATACTGATGCCCCTCCCCGCTAGCTAGGGGTTGCTACTAGGGCTTGCATTCGAATATTCGAATATTCGAATAATTCGAATATTATTTTTGTTCGAATATTCGAATACTGATATTTCAATACTCGAATATTCGATTTAAATTAATAACACCGAAATCGGAACTCAGATGTGCATGAAATGCCACTTAAGAGTTCGCGCGATATATCCATACAATACTATACAAGTTTACGTCGTCGTTCGGGTAAACAACATGTCGAACGATCCGATCCAAACCCAATAACTTTTATCGGGTTCGGAACACGGTTCGGATACACTCGGAAGTGTCGCGTAGTGCATTCGCGTAGTTGACGAGACTGTTCTGTCCATTCGTCTTTGTCGTTAACGTGAATGTTTATTTTCATGATTTTGTTAAAATAACAACTAACCTAGATTTATAAGACTGTTTTTAGAGTGACATTACCGAGCCAGTCAAACGAACCCTTTTGGCCTAGCATCAGCCTCGCAAAAGATAGGTCTCGGCATGAATTTGGACAAGACCAAAGTTATGGTCAATGACCGAATTGATCCGAGTCCTGTCGTCGTTAATGGACACCTTCTTGAAGTTGTTTCGGAGTATACATACCTCGGGCAGATATTGCAGTTGGGTAGAAACAACTTCGAGAAGGAGGCCAAGAGGAGGATTCAGCTGGGTTGGGCAGCATTTGGAAAACTACGTCGAGTTTTCTCGTCACCCATACCGCAATGTTTGAAAACAAAAGTTTTCAATCAGTGCGTCCTACCCGTCATAACATACGGAGCCGAAACGTGGACACTCACAGTACGGCTAGTCCACCAGTTTAAAGTCGCTCAGTGAGCTATGGAACGAGCTAAGCTCGGGGTTTCTCTGAAGGATAAAATCCGTAACGAGTTTATCCAACATAGACATATCCGTCGACATAGCTCAGAGAATTAGCAAGCTGAAGTGGCAGTGGGCTGGCCATATCTGCCGAAGAACCGATAACCGTTGGGGTAAACGAGTTCTTGAGTGGAGATCACGGCTCGGCAAACGTAGTGTAGGACGCCCTCCGGCCAGGTGGGGTGACGATCTGCGAAAGGCTTCTGGTAGAAGCTGGATGCATCGAGCTCACGACAGGGCGCAATGGCGCTCATTAGGGGAGGCCTATGTCCAGCAGTGGACTGCTATAGGCTGATGATGATGATGATAATAAGCAACTCTCCGCGTGGTCATTACTTGGATGTATCTAAATGTCACTAAACAGTCAGATGACTGTTTAGTTACATTTAGATTTGACCACTTCCGTGCTTCGGAAGGCACGTTAAGATGCTGGTCCCGGCTTTTCAGTCGTTAAGCCATGTCTGAGGCCTTCGGGTGGCCTAAAATCTCCGACACTAGAGTTGGCTACTAGCTCATACTAAGAAGAAAATTTTAATTTGTGGTTGATTGTGCGTGTAAATCACCAATGTCTCGTTACGGTGACATACCTTTTTGTATTTTTTTTTAAATTCGTTCAGGGAAAAAGCGCGTTTAAGAATAAAATAAGTTGATATTTTAAACTTCTTCATGAAAATAACACTCAAAATAACAAAATAAGATGTGATTTTAATAAAATCATAGTGTTTTTCTATTATTCGAATAATATTCGAATAATTCGAATAGTACCCGAAAAAAATTCGAATATTCGAATATGAATATTTTCGAATATTTGCAAGCCCTAGTTGCTACCTACCAAGTCTGTTGAGCTAACCCGGACCGGGTATAAACATGTGCACGGCTTATATCGACAAATTCTACAATTTACTGCCCCTCCCCATTCCCCCTACATACCGAATATCCGGAATTATGCTCTGTACACACATTCTCCAAACTTGTGACATTAACTAGATAATTTACTATTGGTAATACTTGAGCGCCTTAGAATAACTACAAGACTAGCTTTCGTAAACTTCAAAATATTTTTAGAGAATTTTCAGTTCGTTAGGCCTAAATAGGTACCAACCTGCAAATCTACTAGGACTTAAGGCCTGTATTTAAGAACTGAGTACAAAAGTAATTGTAACTCCAGCACAGTGAGCATTGTTGGCACAGATATTTGTCAATTTTCAATACAAATCCGAACCTATTTTACTGGGTAGCTAGCTACCTAGTTCTTGCAAGCCTTACAAACAATAATACGTAATTGTAACATTGGAAGGAACTAATATCATTTAATACAGGCTCGGCCTTAGGTATTAACAATACAAAATAAGTACATGTAACTATTTGTAACATGGTTTTGTCTAACATTGTAAACTTTTGAAAATAAATAAACTATTATTATTATTATTAAGCCTCCAAGGCCTAAGATCATTAAGACTAAAAATAGGAATTACCTACTGTAGTTAATTAATATAAAAAGGTATTATGTATCTAGCACTTAACTTCTAGGTAATAGATACAATAGTATATAACCTACCGACATGAAAAATGCATGCATGCTATATTTGTAAACATCTTGTAACCTACAAAGCATCCGAATGAAATAGCATTGACCGACTCAACGCGTGGTTATGAAAATATTCCGAGTAAAACACTCCGGGAAACTCACGTGAACTTTATGATTCCTCAAAAAACCCGAATGCTGTTAATCCCAATTTTGAATCATGTATCATGATATAATTTAGGTACGTTCCCGAATGCATTTTAGGAATTAGGATTGTAAATAATAATATAATCATGCTGGTTTTCCCTCGTCGGAAAAACCGCAGCTCTATATTACGTGGCTAGGTCAAATAATGCACATCTATTTCTAGTAATCTTGAAAAAAAATGGTGACTCTCGCCGACATGGTTTGTACCACATATTGACTTTACGAAAATGATGTCTTAAATTCTGCACTCCCATTTATTGCAATGTAACATTACTTTTTGGGGTAAACGAGTTCTTGAGTGGAGGGAGACCACAGCTCGGCAAACGTGTGTACGACCCCCTCCAGCCAGGTGGAGTGACGATTTGCGAAAGGCTACTGGTGGAAGCTGGATGCTGGATGCGTCGAGCTCAGGGACTCACGACAGGACGCAATGGCGCTCATTAGGTGAGGGCGTCCAGCTGTGAACTGCTATAGGCTGATGTTGATGATGACGATATCTAAAAAACTTTTAAATAAATCCTTGTAGCAGCAACCATGAATTCCAGAAACGAGCTCCAAGCAATCTTGTCAAACTTTTAGAGCGTGTGAAATTACGCGCACCATCGCTGAATGTCGTTATGAATCAAAAAGCCATTTGTGCAGCACGGTTCCACACATTGTGTGCTAACCTGTTCTATAATCTCTCACTTAAGGCCCTATTGTGAGACGATAAGCTTTTTGTTGGCTGTAGGAAGGTTAGTAGCTCTGATGGTAAGTGTTTTACCAATATTTACCTATCACCAAACCAAGTCATGGTTGTTTAAAGAATATCTTTCACTTATCATGACACAGAATAAGTAAACGATGATGAAAATCTGTGAAATATTGTTGTGATAAAATAGGTAGGTACCTAACTGCTTAGTCAATTACCTAATCTATAAATAAATTCCATAAAGTTATCATAGCTACCACGTGTTGTTTGAAAATGAATCATCACAAAGTGGGTACATTTGGTGAAATAGAAAACCCTGTGATTTAACGTAAGGCAACTGAGGTTTTACCTAAAAAATATTGAGTTTGAAGATCTTTGTTTATAAATAGTATCTACTTATGCGATTTGAAACAATAAATACCCCAGTAATGTTATCTATTCCGTAAAAGTCACTCATCAAAAGCACACTTGTTCAAGGAATGTTTAGCTACGGCAGATTCCAAGGTCCGACATAAAATCCACAGAGAGCTAAGCGATTTACGAGCGATAAGCGCAAGCCGTAAAGTTTATAGACATCATTGTTAAAGCGTATCCTGTAAGTGACTCTATCCTGTAATGCATCGAGGAGTTACAGCTGTGGATCTGAAGAGGATCGTGATGAAGAGGACAAGGCTAATTTATTTCTTTAGGTAAGTCGATGTGTTTCAGATTGGGAGCTTTTATCCTAATAGAAATTACGATTTTAGTAAGGAAAGTTCGTGAGCTCTGTTGTTTTTTTTTCGTTCCTGGATTTAGTCGCTAACCATAGTTAGTACTTACCTGCCTATGTACCAACATTTACATAAGTATAATTATTTATAACATTAAATTATGTATGTAAGTATGAACTAGACAGGCGCAAGAATTTATACTCATGGATTGGGCGTAGCTAAATGCTTCTTCACCTGCACGTTGATGTACAAAATTTATAGGTTATAGGAGAAAAGTGTCCAAGTATGATTTAGACTCAAGCATCGACGCCGTCGGTCGTCGGCGTCACGCTGTAGGATCAGTTCCGGGTTTTCAGTACTCAAAGTATTGTTTGATTCAATAAGAATAATAAGTTTTACAATATCAAATAATTTCTGGATATACTGCTTGCAAGTTTCTTTACAGAAATATTCATGCATAAACAAGTTACACCCCAACTAAACAAATAAATTTCTTACATAATCAGGTATTTTCTTTAAAAGATTTCTCATTTAAATAATAATCCTTTTTGTGAAAATATAATATTCTGTATTTCAAGATAATAAAAGAACTCTATAGAGTAACAGTCTTCAAGTGAAAACTGACAAAAATCTTCCAAGCGTATTTGACATAAAAAAAACTTCAAAATACCGAATTTGCACCTGATTTAGACCTTAGGTTGCTTGAAAAGTGTTCAAAGTCCGCGCAATTGACAGCATGCGCCGAGTTTTGGTGCAGACACTTTTTTCCACATTTTCCACTCTAGAGTATAATATCTCTATGTTATTCAAGGAACATTTTTTTAACTATAGGAAAGAGTTACCTGGTCAATATTTATAACTATCTTCTGCTCATGGAGACTAGTTTATGTTGTTCCTGGTGTAGAATACATAAATATGTGCAAAATTTTAGCTCAATCCAGTCAGTTTCGGCCTGAAGGAGAGACAAATCTTTCACAAACTTTCATCTTTATGATATTAGTAGAAAGTAGTACAGGATACTTTCATGACTTATTTATAAACACTATCACACAGCATCATGTAGCCCCAAACTAAGTACAGCTTGTAATATATGGGATCCACATGCCTGTTATACTTATATACATTTTTTGTTTACATACATAATTTATACATAGAAAACAAACAGACCTGAGAAAAATAGAAAAATATTTGCAGATCATGCAAGCATTTGTCTCGTGGCGGGAATCGAACCTGCAATCTTCTCCATCTCCATCTCACCACTGCACCACAAAGGTCGTCACTTAGACACAAGATTTAGCTAATAATATAATTATGTTACAATCTTTGCTAAAGAACTACACTATTTGCTTCAACACACCTTGTCGTATAAGTGTTTGGCACTCAGATGTAGGCAGGAAGTGTCTACTATTTTTTTTTAACATGATCACATCACCATCTTCCAGCTCTAGTTTCCCGTAATCCATGATGCACAACACCTCTATAAACAGTGACTTTGGTGGCTTTATGTTCTCCGTGAGGTCTATTCCACTGTAGCCTATTTCTTGTCCTATTGATCTCATGTAGGTTGCCAGGTTTGTTGAATACTTGGAAAACCAACTATACTCATCATCAGAGAGTAATTCTCGGACATCTGGGGGAAGCACTGAGCCAAATTCCCATCGCAGTGTTTTGATTTTCATCATTCGACTGTAGAGATAAGCGAGGAGGCATCGCTTGTTCCGCTCTAGAGCTGAATGTCTCACTTGAACCGTGCTCCAGAGTGACTTGTTCTCAGTTGTAGCATTTCTGAAACAAGTTTAATATCTTTGAAATAGACAAAAAATTATGCATATTTTATGCGAGTTGTTTTTTTCTGTTTAACCCTTTGGCTTGCTAAAGTTGGGGCACATAATTCATTTGTATTGTCATTGTAATAAAATTGACAAAATCATAATGTAAATTAATATCATAATGTAATACATTATGATTTTGACTTATTGAAATAAGATTCTAAATTCACAGGGCGGCCAGTTAGTGAGCCGATGGACTTTTGCGTGGTGGGACAAGAGTGCCGTTAGATACTTTAGGGGTTAATGTTAAATAAATACTCACGCATCATTCATGTTCATTTTGAAAAGAAGCTGCATCTCTTCCAGAATTTGACGTATTTTTTCATCCTGAAATTTAAAGGTTTTTTTGTTAAATAAAACCATCCTATTTGGTATTATGAAAGAATACATAATGTTTGGAACTCCTTCGCGGCATAACTACAAACAGATTCAAGCACTTATTTTCACACCTGTGAAACTACAACAACCAAGCTTCGCTGGTAGTAGCCATGGTCCTTGCCTGACTTTGCTCGCAAGTCTTGTATAAATATGCATTTTTAAATGTAGGGAAAGATAGCGAGCAGCCAGCATCCTTCTCTATAGGCACATAGGTTTAGGTAATTCAAAATGTAACTTACATTGAATTGGTCAATGGTATCTGGATTTCTTTCAGCTTCCTTCAGAAGTTCGATTACTTTCTCAGCAAACATTAGTTTAATTTGTTAAATTGTAGCTTCTAACCTTATTGATTTTAAATGTGCTAAATAAATTGTTGATAAATAAAGGTAGGTAGCAAAAGCGTCGTACAATATTATTGTTGCTTCTAACCATAAAAATTTTAAATGTGTTATATAAATTGTTTATAAAGGTAGGTACAAAGAAAATGCAATTCTAGAAAGCAAAAACGTAGGTACAATATTGCGTACATAAAGAAATTAAACGCTACGATATTGCGTAGATATTACAAAAAAATAGAATGAAATCGAAATTCGAAACAAAACAAAAACAAGAGGCAGGCAAGGCAAACGAGGCAGGCACAGTGTTGCCGTTTTATATTTGGAGATAATGCTGGAAAAATAAACCACAGGCTTGGCTGGTAGAAAATGCTCGTAGCATTAGCCCACCTTTTTGTGACATTTAATGTGCAATAAAGTATAAATTAATAAAAATGATGAAACTTGGTGCAGATAATACCAAAAAATGCTAAATAGCTTTTGAGAATGCTAAATAAAATGCTTATTTCAAATTTGATTCCTGAGAAACTAACTGAAGTGGTTGACTGTCAAAAAAGATGCATCTTCGCATAAAAAGAGCGCAGAAGACTGCTTTTTAGGCATCAAGATTAATTTGCATCGTAAGTAAATTAGTTGATCTTTATCTCTTCATGGGCCCTTAACGTTTTGCATGTTTTGCTGTGAAAATGTGTTACTTTAATCAGTAAATTTATACTATTATGTTACACTTTCAATATTTAGTCGTAAATAGCTTTGATCGGATCATCTTAGTAAACTTATAAATCTGTGATCATCTTTCACTGATGATGATGACAGCCAATCTATAAACTCTGTCATCTTTTCCCATTCTTTATTGCTCACAATCACAATTAAGAGAAGCCATGTCACATCAAATTCAAATTAGACGTTTAAATTTTGCAATGATCGTTCTTAACAAATTAACAATCGCTAAGCATAAGATACATTAAATTTCGGGGAAGTCCAAATTCCTTTAGAGAAAGTTGCCATGCTACATAAAAAAACTACTTTGGGTCAAAAACAAATTGTCTCTGGTTTCAATAAAATCTTTTGCAAATTTTTCATAATAATGGATCAGGAAATATGCTAGATTTAATATTAAAAATGCTAAAACGGCAACACTGGTCAGGCATGGATGGTCCCGGGCCATGCCAGCAGTGCTGCTACCTTAGTTTAGGGCATTTTTACAAGCTAGAAAGGGCCAGTTCAGAAAGGGTCATGAAAAGGGCTAAAAATCTGAGTCTTAATCGGAATCTTCCAAAATCATATATACTTTATTTCATTTCTCATTTTTTCTGGTTCTATATTATAATTTTAACAAATGTTTTGGTTGCTTTACTTCTCTCCCTGATTTAGTTTTTTATTCTATTCTTGTAACTGGATCTTGTGTTTTTGTTTCTTCTTGATTTAGTAATTTATTTATTTCATTCAGATTTTCTGTCTCTTCCGGGGATATAGCTAATTTTGTTATTGAAAGAGATTATGAGTGTGACTGACGAAATGTATGCTACGTAGCGCACATTATTTAATAACTTGGTAGGCACAGTGCGGATTTCCCAAGTTTTATATCGCAATACGAAAAGAGCTAGATTGCTCTATCCAGGCTAAATAATAAAAAAACGAGTTCACTTACTGTAAAATGTGCTAGATCTAGCCCAAAAAGGGCTAAGGTGGCAGTGCTTTATGCCAGTCAGATTGACAGTTTTAACTTGACTGACATCTGACAGTGATTACCAGCGCAAGTTAGACGTTAGACATAAGGCCCCTTTTCAAAAACAAAAATTCGTACAAATCCTAGACAGAGAAAGCTATAGACGACGAGATAATTCATCTCATTCTTTCAAGCAAGAGAACTACTTATGCGTGCTTCATGCAAATAAGGGAGACCGCACTATAGATTTGCTGTCCCTTATCGCGTGCCGGTTTTTTCGTTGTTTAGCGCAACATTGCGCTAAACAAACTTTGGCAGCTAGCAGCAGTTTCGGAAGATTTTGTGAAAAACTTGCTTGAAACTAAATTATTACCTGGAAAAATTATGTTTCATCTATTGTAAATCAATAATAACAAATGAATGTTATGAATTTCTCTATCAAAATGGATCGGTGTAGTGTATTTTGGTGCAAAAGTGGCAGTGATCAAAACATTCCGGATTTGTCTTTTCAAGCGTAAGTATCGTACTTTTGACGAGGTATTTATTCAAAAATGGATTATTAACTAGACTTCCACAATAAATAACAACATTTAGAGCAGAAATCTGTAAGAAAATAAGCCAAAAAGTGAAATTCAATTTTGTTTTGTTTTGTTTGGTGTTGCCGGCATTTGAAATGAATTTTGCCCACTGCACATTAATTTTTGGCTCAACTTTCATTTATTTGTAGTGAGCTAGGCGGCTGGAACTTTTGTCACAGATAGGCCTATATTTAGGAAGCCTAAATCTAAAATGGCGTAGTGCGGAACCAAATAGTTTTTGAGATATGATTATTTGAAAATTCATCTTCTTTTTATTAATGGCCTCTGTGGTATTTTTTGGTGATTCGACATTGACAATGATATTTCTCGTTGTTAATGTAATACGTTGAATAGACAGTCGGTTATTAGATTTTTTACAACCACCTGGAAATCCTTCTCGCAGCAGTAGGTTCTAGGACACCCCAACTTGAGTAGCAATATCACAGAACTGACGCAGATCACCCCGATGCCACGTAGTCTTGTGGTCCCTATGCGTAGATTGGATATAAAAAATGTGAAACCAGAAATTCCCGTGGAAGATCCTGAGTGGAGCTAGCCCGCGAGGATGAGTGGACGAAGCGACACTCAGGGCTGACGAGGTCAAATACCCGAATCAAATATCCATTTTTATGATTTGAAACTGTTTTTAAACTGATCATAGGTCATAGGTCCGTAGTAGTCCGGTAGTGTGTTTTGGCGTATATTGTTTAATTTTTTTTCTCTCGTTAACCTCAAAACGTAATTCATTTTTTCTCGGAAACTATGAGTTTCCCCCTTTTAGAGGGAGGGTCCTCACTCCCTCTCTGCCCTTCCCCACCCCATAAGCTATAAGCTATAAGCATATAAAGAAAAGTCGTTTCATTTTTTATTAGAACTTTAAATAATATAATTTCTTTGGTTCATTATTATTTGCATAGCCCAGTTTAAAGATGACGTTTTAATTTCAGGATAAAAAACCAAATGCCACGTAATATGGTAACTGAAAATACACCTTTATGTCTCCAGTTATGTGAATCTTCCACAGTATGTATAAAAATCTTTAATCTTTAATCTATTTTGATACTGATTTTATCGTTTAAAAGCCATGTGCTATATTTGGTCAACCTTGACAAACCGAAGTTTTAATGAATGTATAGGAAAAAAGACCACGAAAACCAAAGAATTCATTATTTTTATATATGTTGTGCTATTAAATGTTAGGTTATTGTTATTATTATTATTATTATCATACCTACAATGATAGAATTCGTTCATTTTTGTTTTGGTTTAGAACTGTTTTTTTATTTCAGACTAGAGAACCAGAGGTTACGTTAAATCAACGGATCATTCAGATTTAAAACGGCTTCGGGATTCGTCAGTCACAACTGACAGCATTTTTTGACAATACACCTATATGCCCCCAATTATTTAAATCTGCCACAGTAAGTAAGTATCAAAAAGCCTAAGCTATATTTTATCAAAACCGGGTAAGTGAAAGAGATACCAAGATACTGCTTGCCTTCTCCGAAGTACCCGCAAATTAAATTAGCTAGTTGTGGGTTCAATTCCCACTGCGGGGCAAATGTTGCATGATCTGTTTGGGGCTACATGATGTTGTGTGATTACGTCCCGCATTATTTATTTATTTACAATGGACTTTAACTGACAGGAAAGAAATAATTTAATGTTAGCTCCATTTTTCAAAAAGTTTTCACTAAGATTTTATACTAGCTTCTGCCCGCGGCTTCTCACACAGCTGGTGTAGCTCTACATAATGTGTAATGACAATTTGTTATATAGGTACACCTAGTTAACTACCTACAAAGCCTCGGTCTGCCTACTATATAACCATATTGCTAAATTTACCCTTAGACAGGGTTTATGTGAGATACCTTACCTATAACCTGTAACATAATGCAATTTGACACCATGTAAATAATTTACTCCGGTGATCTTCGCAGATCATCTTGGTTAAGGAACACTTCGCCCGGACACTACTTATATGAGTGATCTGGATGGCATTTAGATCTGAGCGCTTCCGTCCTTCGGAAGGTACGTTAAGATGTTCTTCCCGGCTTTTTCAGTTGTTAGCCATGTCGGAGGCCTTCGGGTGGCCTAAAAATTCCGACATCAGAGTTGGCCACTATTTCATACGAAGAAGAAGAAGACCAAAATATTTCATGCCTCAATTCATATGTTTCATCATCATCATCAGCAGCGCCATTAATAGCTTGTTATTTTTCCCAGCCAGAACGATGTACGTGTGTAACTTGTAAAAGAAATAAATTTATTGTATTGTATTGTATTTTGTATCTAAATTTTGCGTGAGGGAGAAATAAACAATACTCAATACCTTTCACCTTTATTATATTAGTAGAATTGCTAGCCTTTTATGTACGCATTTTCTACAGATTACATTTGTTATGTTTAAATACTGAAATTAATTTTTGATTACTGTTTATAGGGTAAATCACCATCATACACACCTAGAGGGCATGTCCGTTAAAATATTCAATAGTCTCCCCGAAGACATGAAAGATTTGACACTTAGCCTTTTTAAAATAAGACTTCACAAATGGCTTGTAGATAAATGCTTTTATACGATCAAACGAATTTATTAAAACTAAATAATAATTTACTATTTTTATTTCTTCTTTTGAATGGTTATTTTTCATTTTGACATATATTTATTAAGTAATCTTGATTGTCAACTTAATTATTGTTAATTAAAATTAACCGATATCAATGATAATTAATGACATATAAACATATAACAATTTAATATTTGCACGCTTCTGTAATGAAGTATAAGTATGCGATCCACATAGCCTTTAAGATCCTTTCCGTTGTAATTGCTTGTAATGGCTTGTAGATAAATGCTTTTATACAATCAAACGAATTTATTAAAACGAAATAATAATTTACTATTTTTATTTCTTCTTTTGAATGGTTAGTTTTCATTTTGACATATATTTATTAAGTAATCTTGATTTTCAACGTAATTATTGTTAAGTAAAATTAACCGATATCAATGATAATTAATGCCATATATACATGTCGGAGATGAGATAAATCCAACGTGTAAGCACATATCTCCATAATCTCCCATTTGTAGTGCTTTTCTTTTTCATTCCCAAAATCCATCGTGATCCCATCATATTTAACCTTTTTATTTTCGTGTTCGATGGACGACGTCCATCCTCCCTTCCCGCCCCACGCTCCCTTCTTCTTCTTTTTCCATGGGGTTTCTAAGGATCGTCACCCAAACGTCCCATCTGACAGTCCATCTACGATGTGTCAAGCATTTCAACGACCACAGCACTACAAATGGCATTTCACTCAAGATCATATACCACCAGACATGATCTCCAGACACTCCTCGACATACATATAACAATTTAATATTTGCACGCTTCTGTAATGAAGTATAAGTATGCGATCCACATAGCCTTTAAGATCCTTTCCTTTGTAATTCTGCTCGCAGTTTTTCGCGTATCTTCTAATAGCTTAGCAGTCCAACGAAAATTTTTTCGCAGCCTTCTAGGTCTGTATGATGGTGATTTACCATACTTTTATGCAATTAAATATAATTTGATTTGAAAATTATATAGGTGGTGCATTCAATCAAATTTGCTAAACATCCTTCCTTCCCTTACATATTATCAAAAGTCATTATAACTTGTTAGTGAAGCAGATTATAAATGAAAAAAATTTTCGTCATGCAGGTAAAGTATTAATCAATAGATTAATACTTTACCTGCAGTATAAATTGATAGATTAATCGTTTACCTGCATGACAATAATTTCTTGTTATATTTGTTTGTCATTGAATTCCTTGTGCAATATGCAAATATTTTACCCATTATCATCATCAGCCTATAGCAGTCCATTGCTGGACATAGGCCTCCCCTAATGAGCGCCTGAGTCCCTGTCCTGAGCTCGATGCATCCAGCTACTACCAGCAGCATTTCAGTATATTTTACCCACATCTATGGAAATTTTAATTATGTGGCAACCCTGCAGTTGAAATGAGAAAGACTAGGGTGGCCACGCAAACTATAAATCTATATATATACTTAATCTATGTTACAAATAATTATCACTTTTATATTAGTGACAGATGACTGGACTTATAAACCGTACTTACGTTGCCTCATTATAATGAGGCAACGTAAGTACGGTTCACAATAAACTTGAAACTAGCGAAATTATGGAATCTATCCCAGAAGCCAATTAATAAAGAAGTGAAGTGAAGTTAACACAGAAAGTTACTAACTTGTGAATAGCATACACTTAATGTACAGCGTGCAAAGCATGTGCAAAGATAATGCAATTCTACACAGGGTGGAAAAACCAATGGGCCCTGAAGGATACCACTTCTAATCTTGGGCATGGGCAATTCGCAATTCGCAACTGCAATTTGACCCGCGACGATCGAATTGCCCATACCAACTTAATACCAAAATGATTTCTAATTCAAGCATATTTCTACTTACATTGTTATATAATTTGTATTCCAATAGTATTTATCTAGGTTCGTAGATAGTTTTTTTTTTTTTTTCAAAATACTTACCTAAAATTAAATAAAAGTTAATAACATTTTGCACATTTTTATGCCAGCTGTGTGAACTTGGCACCCGACTTTGGAAAATCGATTGTTTTTTATTTTATTCTTATAGATATTGGTTTGTAGTTGATTGTAGTAACAATTTTTTCGTTTGTAGTTACTCCAAAAAAATATTGGAGCACTTTGAAAAATACTTGGCACCCGACTTTGGAAAATCAAAAATTTTTTTTTCGATTCTTATAGGCTTTCGTATGTAGTTGATTGTAGTAAAAAGGATTTCGTTTGTAGTAGCTCTGAAAAAAAGTTAGAAAACTTTGAAAAAAAAATTGGCACCAAACTTTGTAAAATCTATGTTTTTTATTTATACTTATAGATTTTGGTTTATAGTTGATTGTAGTAACCATTTTTTCGTTTGCAGCAGCTCTAAAAATGAATCCGAAGATTTAAAAAATCTCACACAGGTTTAGTCGACACTCGGCAATGAAGTGTTTGTATGAAATGATTTAATACAAACAAAATGAACGCTACTACAAACGAAATAAAGTTACTACAAACGAAATGAACGCTACTACAAACGAAATGAAGTTACTACAAACGAAAATAACGCTCCTACAAACGAAATAAAGTTACTACAAACGAAATGAACGCTACTACAAACGAAATAAAGTTACTACAAACGAAATGAACGCTACTACAAACGAAATAAAGTTACTACAAACGAAATGAACGCTACTACAAACGAAATAAAGTTACTACAAACGAAATGAACGCTACTACAAACGAAATGAACGCTACTACAAACGAAATGAAGTTACTACAAACGAAAATAACGCTCCTACAAACGAAATAACGTTACTACAAACGAAATGAACGCTACTACAAACGAAATGAAGTTACTACAAACGAAAATAACGCTCCTACAAACGAAATGAAGTTACTACAAACGAAATAAATTTACTACAAACGAAATGAACGCTACTACAAACGAAATGAAGTTACTACAAACGAAATGAACGGTACTACAAATGAAATAAATTTACTACAAACGAAATGAACGCTACTACAAACGAAATGAAGTTACTACAAACGAAATGAACGCTCCTACAAACGAAATAAAGTTACTACAAACGAAATGAACGCTACTACAAACGAAATGAAGTTACAACAAACGAAATGAACGCTACTACAAATGAAATAAATTTACTACAAACGAAATGAACGCTACTACAAACGAAATGAAGTTACTACAAACGAAATGAACGCTCCTACAAACGAAATAAAGTTACTACAAACGAAATGAACGCTACTACAAACGAAATGAAGTTACTACAAACGAAATGAACGCTACTACAAATGAAATAAATTTACTACAAACGACATGAACGCTACTACAAACGAAATGAAGTTACTACAAACGAAAATAACGCTCCTACAAACGAAATAAAGTTACTACAAACGAAATGAACGCTACTACAAACGAAATAAAGTTACTACAAACGAAATGAAGTTACTACAAACGAAATGAACGCTACTACAAACGAAATAAAGTTACTACAAACGAAATGAAGTTACTACAAACGAAAATAACGCTCCTACAAACGAAATAAAGTTACTACAAACGAAATGAACGCTACTACAAACGAAATAAAGTTACTACAAACGAAATGAACGCTACTACAAACGAAATGAACGCTCCTACAAACGAAATGAAGTTACTACAAACGAAATGAACGCTACTACAAACGAAATAAAGTTACTACAAACGAAATGAAGCTACTACAAACGAAATGAAGTTACTACAAACGAAATGAAGTTACTACAAACGAAATGAACGCTACTACAAACGAAATGAAGTTACTACAAACGAAATGAACGCTACTACAAACGAAATAGAATTACTACAAACGAAAATAACGCTACTACAAACGAAATGAAGTTACTACAAACGAAATGAACGCTACTACAAACGAAATGAAGTTACTACAAATGAAATGAACGCTACTACAAACGAAATGAAGTTACTACAAACGAAATGAAGTTACTACAAACGAAATGAAGTTACTACAAACGAAATGAACGCTACTACAAACGAAATAGAATTACTACAAACGAAAATAACGCTAGTAACTTTATTTCGTTTGTAGTAGCGTTTATTTTGTTTGTAGTAACTTTATTTCGTTTGTAGTAGCGTTCATTTCGTTTGTAGTAACTTTATTTCGTTTGTAGTAGCGTTCATTTCGTTTGTAGTAACTTTATTTCGTTTGTAGTAGCGTTCATTTCGTTTGTAGTAACTTTATTTCGTTTGTAGGAGCGTTATTTTCGTTTGTAGTAACTTCATTTCGTTTGTAGTAGCGTTCATTTCGTTTGTAGTAACTTTATTTCGTTTGTAGTAGCGTTCATTTTGTTTGTATTAAATCATTTCATACAAACACTTCATTGCCGAGTGTCGACTAAACCTGTGTGAGATTTTTTAAATCTTCGGATTCATTTTTAGAGCTGCTGCAAACGAAAAAATGGTTACTACAATCAACTATAAACCAAAATCTATAAGTATAAATAAAAAACATAGATTTTACAAAGTTTGGTGCCAATTTTTTTTTCAAAGTTTTCTAACTTTTTTTCAGAGCTACTACAAACGAAATCCTTTTTACTACAATCAACTACATACGAAAGCCTATAAGAATCGAAAAAAAAATTTTTGATTTTCCAAAGTCGGGTGCCAAGTATTTTTCAAAGTGCTCCAATATTTTTTTGGAGTAACTACAAACGAAAAAATTGTTACTACAATCAACTACAAACCAATATCTATAAGAATAAAATAAAAAACAATCGATTTTCCAAAGTCGGGTGCCAAGTTCACACAGCCTTTTATGCCAAACTTGACCACTCTTCTTCCTCATAATTTCGTATTAAAAACAACAATATCTTACGTGTTGTTTGTTAAGGAACATCCTATTTCCTATCCTACTTCCTACCAATATTATATATGTGTAGTATATCAATCATAATACAAGCTCTGCTTAGTTTGGGGCTACATGATGCTGTGTGATACTGTCCAGCATTAATTATTCATTTATTATATAAATGCGAAACGTTGACATGGTAGTTCAGTGGTACTTGTTCGTATGTATGTTTGTTCGAGCATAACTCTCAAACAGTTGATCCAATCTATATACAATTTGGAAAGTCGATAGGTTGTATTTGAAATTTTTGCTGGCGACCGGTATGAGTACCTGTATGAGTTATATCATCAAGTTAAGGAGTCCCAAAAGGGCCAAAAAAATTAACTATGTGTTAAATATATTGAGTGAGGTGTCATGTGTAGGGCTTGCAATCCGGATATCCGGATATCCGAATTATCCGGATAATTTGTCAATTTTACTATCCGGATAATGACGGTCATTATATCCGGATAATTCGGATAATACGGATAGTAAAATGCTTAAAAAATATTGATTTGTTTATAGAGTTATCTAGATCAAAACTATAATATTTCATTATGTTCAGTGTGTACACGTATCTAACAAGTAATCTGAATTTAAAACAGTGTCATCCTTAATTTTTAATATTCATAGTATCTCATAAACATTCAGACTAGACTAAACAAGAAGCGATCTTCCATAGAAACGGTAGGTAGTGTTTGTTTTTGTCTGAAGTTAAAAATTGTCATCTGGGTTTTATTCATTTTTTATTTATTGATTCAATTTAATTATTTAACAACCATATTGTAAATTATTATAACAAATCAGTAGGTCACGATAAAATATTATCAGTTAGCTAGTAGTGATTTTCATAGAAATAAATTATGGTTTTCATTTTCATACCTAAATCGGCCCATAACCGTTGAATAGAAATTTTTCGAATGGTGACGACCATGAACTGGAAGTTCTGCAAGCAACTACTTACTCTATCAATGGGGTATGCAGGGCATGCTCAAGACAGTTATTCGTGAAAATCTTGCGAGGGATGTCGAGACATGCATTTGCAAACTTGCAAACTGCAGACTTGACGATGTCGTTGGTCAATCTGGGGGGGGTCTTCCAATCTTTCGTCTTTCAGAACGCGGTCACCATTCGAGAACTTTTATAACCAAATGATTATCGGCTATGTGAAATATTTGGCCTGCCTATTGCCACCTCGGGTTGCTAATTTTCTGAGAGCTATGTTGATTACCCTGGTTTTCTAACGGATTCCTTCACTACGAATTTGAGCATAGGTCTCGCTGTCTCGCTGACTGAGCTTTATATCCAAGGTTGAGCGGCCAAGTTTCCGTACTATAAGTCATCAGCTAGTCAGCCAACACCCAATAACCCAGCAAATTTGACAGACAGTCATGCCTGGCCAGTAAAACTTCTCATGTATGGAGCTAGCTATTAATGGAAACATGCGCTTTTTAGCTTTTCGTCTTCGTATTTTTGGTATCTGTGACGAGAAGATATGCCACAATATTTCAAACGGGCTGCGTTCGATTCATTAGTTGACCTCTTTGTCAAAGTTGGACCTACTCAGTAGATAATTCAGTCTGACTAAGATAGACATAATAGTAAACAACTTCGATATTTATGCGTTATTTTGAGACCCTTGTAACAACATCGTGCCAAACAACAAAGTCATCCAGTGATTCTGTCATGATAACTATATGGTCAGCAAATCGAAGGTGAGTGATGTACTTACTATTAATATTGGCCATGCTTTATCCGTCCTAGCGCAAAAACTGAAAGACATCTTCCAATGCATAGAATATGCATGAATAGTTTCGGAGAGATTACGTCTCCCAATATTTTATTTTTTACAAAAAATAGCCAAAAGCCTGACTACTAAAACACCTGAAACCGGTGAAGATGTGGTCAAACATGAAGCACGCTTGCCTAGAGGGAACCAATTCACTCCGGACTTGAAGTCTCCCAGGTTGTGCGGGGCTGAGAAAACAGACACTTGAAGCAAGACCCACTCCTTATTAGTACTAACAATAAACGTGGAAGCGAATCGTTTGGTACGACAAGGTGGGATGTCGACCACGTATGGGTGGTACTTTGCAGTATGCTTGCTTGTCCAGTGTTAAAAGGGGGAAGGTGGGATCAGGTCGTGAACATCTTGGGTACATTCATCAAAGTGGAATTGGTAGAAAACTGACAGCCTGGAAACTCGACGTCTGTGTTCGAGGCTCTGCAGATTTGCTTGCACCAACAAATCAGCGCCGATGAGCCTGGCAGCTCGTCGCTCAATCGAGTCCAGGGCCTCAAGTTGAAACTTTGCCGAGCCATCCCAGTACTCCATGCACGATCGGACTTGTGCTTTGTACAGACTAAGAAGCTGCCCCAGATTGAAGTACCGCCACACTAAATCCAGGATGCCTAACTTCATAGCGGTAGTTTTGGGGCTTGGACTCTATGTGAGAGCCCAAGAGTCTCACGCTTTTTTCAGTTGGACACGATTAGTACTGGTCTAGGAGGCGAATTGACATAGTGGCATTTTTATACAAACACTTCAACACTTGAATTGTATAAAATACCATCATTACTAATTTACTAAGTAAGTGAAGACGTTTTTGAAGAAACAGTAAAGTTTGATAGTTTATAGTGCTGTATTCTTATAGAGAATGTTGGTTTAACTGAAACATTTTATAATAACAAGCCATTTTTTAACGTAATTTAATTTAATTTGCGTTTTTTTAAGTTTTTCCTAAAATTATCTGAATTATCCGAAATATCCGGATATCCGGATAGTAAAGTTCACTACTATCCGAATTATCCGGATACTAAAAGTCAACGGATAATGCAAGCCCTAGTCATGTGAATGGGTTTTGTTTCTTCATTCCAAAATACATTTTATTTTCATTCTTAAATGTATACCTAGATCATTAGACAACTTAATCAGTGGTGGTCTGAGGCAAGTCCGAAACTAAGTGCACAGTGCTCACAGTCAGAACACATAAAAAACAGCTCGCTCCCTAGAACAAGTCTAGACACTAGCACGTTGACTGTGGCCCTCTCAGAAGTGGGTCGAGTAGCAGCTCTCACCCACTCTATCGAACCCACTACTAAAATCTTTGTAAAAGGCTTATTAGGTCACGCGATATTCAGTCTGTCTTAGTAAGACTGTCTTAGGTACTTACTAATTAGTCAAGACTAAGACCGACTTAATGGCTAACTCCTAATATACCTACTACGCTAAGTGTAAGAGTCTTACTAAGACAGACTGAATACCGCGTCGTCTAATAAACCTTTAAATTGCGTCCATTTCTGCCTTATTATCGATCGCAATTGCCAGATCAGAGTTGTATCCTAACAGGTGATGATGATTCGTTAAAAGAGGACAAAGTATTTTTTTCAGTAGTTTAGGAAACAAGCTTAAAATTGACACAGGACGACAGTTCCTAATATCGCATTTACCCCTTTCACGTAAATTGGAATTACATTTGCTATTTTCCATTCATTCATCAGGAAAAAATGCTGTTTCAAGTGAATTTTTAATACTATTTTTAACGACAGTATTGCTGTTTGTAAGTTTTTCTCCCTTACTAGCATCAGTAGACCTCAGAACCATTTCAACATCCCGTTCGGTGATATTAATTTATTAATTTATCTAAGGGAGAATTTTGGAAAACTATCACCCAAAAGTGGAGATATTGAATTATCAGCAGATGAGTAAATTGATGAAAACTGTGTGGTAAAATGATTACATAATCAATCTCCATTATTGGCAATAATTTCATCAAGGAACATTTCTAAAGGTAAACTAGATGATTCACCTCGTATTTCCTTGGCGTAAGACCAAAATCTTTTAGGATTTTTAGGCATGCAATGCTTTTATTTATTTTATTTTTTTATGTAGTCTGAATAGTATAATGAAATCATTAAATCTACTCGTTTATTATTAAGATTAAGTTATATTCTATTCCACTGGTGGATAATAGTCAATGTTAAAGATAAATTTTCTCCTTGAAACATGAGGTCTGACACTCGTTTATCGTACATATAGTTTATTTTCACAAAACGGCACATAAGTATACTTCAACACAAATAAGCTTGTGGCGCCCACGCGGACACCGCAGGCTCCATGGCTTGCCTGCGCGTCCAAGGCGACAACACATGATATCGATGATACCTATCTAATATCCAATACACAAGCACTTTAATCAACATTATCTTGACTACAACAGTTCACTTTCAACAAGTTTATGATACATTATAATTTTCTTAATCTGACATCCGAAAACATTATATGTTATATTATTTAGTCTAGGGTTCTATGCAAGGAAATAGGACTAAAGCATAGAAGAAGTCTTAAAATTCATTTATGCTCTGAACATTAACTCATACGGCTGATCTCTACTTTCTTATGTCCATTTAAGTTAGCTAGAAAGACATACATACTTTGTCTCAATGCGATTTGTGCGACTTCGTACGATTTCGTACCAGGGCATTTGTATACCTGCATAGAAATTTGTTCGAGCGCCCTTGTACAATTAACTTTTTGAAGTCGCATTGATATGATAAAAAAATAAGTATGTAGTATATCAATCATGTGGTTTCCATAACACTAGTTCTGAGGGCTTACCACAGGTTTTGATAGTTTTCGAAAACTTTATAAGTTTCGGTATCTTTCCATACATTTTCGTAGTTCATGCACGTTTCCCTAGAGGCGCTGTACTGAAAAAGTATGGAAAGATACCGAAACTTATAAAGTTTTCGGAAACTATAAAAACCTGTGGTAAGCCCTTTGCTTAGTTTGGGGCTACATGATGCTGTGTGATAACGTCCAGCATTATTTATTTATTATTTATTTATATATGTATGCATCCCTTTCCAATTGATGATATTGGACTTAAGAAAGTATATTAACAGCCGTATTGAATTTTAAGACTTTATCTAGTTGTCTTCCTATATCCGTGGTTCTATGATTCTATGTGTCAAAGTGTCAGGTCAATCAAAGTCAAACTAGCAAAGTTGTGGACGCTATACCACAGAGGCTTTTAGAAAAAGAAGAAGAAGAAAAAGTAAAAACAAAATGGTGTGCGATGTGTGTGTGATTACGAGTTCGGGTCTATTTTAGTCTCACAGTCTATGTTTTCGTTAACTTGCATTTTTTCCGTGCATACATAACTACGTCATCCATCATCGTTGTATCTTACATCCAATCATTCGCTCGCCGCCGCCACCTCACTCCAGCCAGCCCCCCTTTCATACGGCCCTGTCCGTCTCCTCGTTTGTGGTGAATTGAATTGAATTCATTACGCAAGCGAGCCTACTGCCGAACGGTCGTTTGTTTAGTTACGGACAGTGGTTCAGAGAAACATGTTATCGCGACCTCAGTGATATCCACTTTTGTTTTTGTGAACTTATATCCCCCTTGACTCAAGTTTTGTTACAAAGTATCCGTTAAAATGAGTGGAAACAAGATGACCGACACAAAATTCCCCGATCCCCAGGACATAGACTCCGGATGTTTCGACTCCAGGCACATTATTGAATACCCTAGTGACGAAGATTCTGGTGAACTGAAACCCCATCAACCAGAGGAAGCTAAACCAAGAGGAAGTGAAGAATCTAGTAAAGTTCCCTGTGATAGTGAAACTCTTGATATGGACAGTGGTGTGGTGAAAGATGAGTTATGTGATTTGTCAGAGAGCTTTATGGGAGTAAAGTTGCCCAATGATGATGGTACGGAAACAGCGACTGCACCTAAAGTAAGAGCCCAACCCAAGAACTTGCCTCTGGAGCTCTTATTCCAACAGGACGACGATGGGGACACGTATGTATACTGAATACCTGAATATTACAATTATTATTAGTTCATTTTTTCACACGGCAGACCGCGCTGAAGATGGAAAGATGAACTAGACTCCTTTATGATGGGTTGGTGTGGGATAGCGCTCAAAAGCGAAGAGTCGAAAGAAAGAAGGGAGGTCTTTCCACAGCAGTAGGACAATTCAGGCTCATAACAATAATAATTAGTTCATTGTGAAAAATTCCATTTCAATCTTGATCCTGGAAACACTGAACCATTATAATTAATTCATTGCTTTGCTCACTGATATCCATATCTAATTCTGTTGTTGTTAAACATTGTTTACTGTTTAAATAATTTGTGTACTTTCCCATCCCAAAATATAAGCTATTTGTACCAAGATTCTTGGGATACTTAAAAGATTACTTTTGGTACAATAATATTAGGATCACCTAGTTGCTTGTTTTTATTTAACACTTTATTGCAAAAAAATAAAAGTATTGTAGGTAGAAAAGGAGGACTTAATTAGCAAATGCTTTAATACCCTCGAGAGCAATGAATCCGGGTCACTCAAAGAATCCAAAAAATCTCGGAAAGTAAGAATGCTAGGTTAATGCAATAAATTGTATTTAATAGACAATTTAATACTCCTTAAATGAAAGTATTAAAACTTCTTAGTTATTGTAAAGTTATATCATAAAAAAATCAAATTTGAAAAGGGAACACTGTCGAAGATGGAACTACGAAATTACAGGATTTGTTTTTGCTTTTGTTTGTAATCTGTCATTTATGTTGGTACATAAACCAGGTTGATAGTGCTCAATATTCATTATTCAAGCTGAAATCATGTCGCTTACACTTGAAGAATGCACCAGAATACTTACATTGGTGGAAACCGGCCGGAGTCAGCGCGATACAGCCAGGACTGTCGGTGTGTCGCTGTCAACAGTACAAAGAGTTCTCCGACGTTACGAAGAAACTGGTTCTAACCTACGCAGACCAGGAACGGGCAGAACTAGGTGTACCACAGCACGAGAAGACCGATACTTGGTGAACACCATGCTTCGAAATCGCTTTCTCACAGGAACTGAACTCACAAATCAGTTTCGACGCCTCGGAGGAAGTAACCCAAGTGCATGGACAGTAAGACGTCGGCTTGCTGAATCTAACTTAAAACCCCTTAGACCTGCAAACGGCCCTAAACTGGAGCGTGGCCATCGTATTTCAAGACTAAGATATGCCCAGAACCACGTAAATTGGAGTATTGAAGATTGGTCGAAAGTTATGTTCTCCGACGAATCAAAATTTATGCTCTACAAGCACGATGGAAGACACAGAGTGTATAGAAGACCAGGGGAAAGATTCAAGCAAGCATGCATCGAAGAAAAAGTAGCCTACGGTGGTGGGTCTGTACTTGTGTGGGCCGGAATTTCCTCTGAAAGTCGCACAGAGCTGGTGATCATAGAAAACGGCTCTTTAACTAGCGTAAGATATGTGGAAGAAATCCTCAACGAACACGTTGGTCCATTTATGGTCAATTTGGGTGAGGATGCTATATTTATGCATGACAATGCCCGACCTCATACAGGTAGGATTGTGAATGACTACCTTCAAGAGATGAACATTACTTGTATGGAGTGGCCAGCGCGCAGCCCGGATATCAACCCGATCGAGCATGCTTGGGATGAGCTAGGGAGATGCGTAAAACAACGAAACCCTCCCCCAATCACGCTTCCTGAGCTCAAAATTGCTCTCACAGAGGAATGGGAGAATATTCCCCAAAATCGTATAAGGAACTTGGTGTACAGCATGCCAAACCGCGTAAACGCAGTAATGGAAGCACGAGGAGGTAATACGAAGTATTGAAATTCAAGAAAATCGTCATAAAGTTCAAAAATTTCATGTTTCCTATTTTTGTTTTAAGGAGAGATCAGCAGTTTTTTTTCTTTATGTAATTTTGTGTAAATAAAATGTATGGTGACTCATATTTTTTTAACTTTCATTTAAGGAGTATTAAATTGTCTATTAAATACAATTTATTGCATTAACCTAGCATTCTTACCTTCCGAGATTTTTTGGATTCTTTGAGTGACCCGGATTCATTGCTCTCGAGTGTATTAGCCAAAACCTGTCCTGTCAGTCAACCTTGTTATTATCACCCGTGGCTTGTCCATTGCTGAATCTAATTGCAAAGAATTGTGTATCCTCTCTATCTGCTGAACTCAGCTAAACTACAAATACAAATGTTTATTGCGTTACCATTATGGAATGCAATCTTGAGACAAGATCGCTAAGTCGAGATCTCAAGGGATCAGAAATTCGATCTTGGCATTCTCGAGATTCGAAAAGTATTGTATTAATTAAATAACTGAAATGTGATTGTAGTCATGATTATGATGATATGACAACATGAATTATTGAAAAAAAGTCTTTATTTGTATAAATTTTTACTCATGTTATGTTAATGAACACAAAAAAAATCTGACCTGTAAAATCTCTTATAAAGAAAGTATTTATGTATTTTAACAAAGGTGTGTACAAAATAAACATAATATATAAAACATATACAAAATAAATTATAGTGAAAACCAAAATTGCTATTTCCAAAATCACTCCTAAACTAGGAGTGATTACGAGTACTTACTCCTAACTAAATTAAGAGTGATTTTGGAAATACCTTCTTAAAAAACAAATACCTACCTAGTTCTTAGAGTGCTGTCAGATAAACAGCATCATATGTCAACCGCTATGTAGCCAGCGGCTGAAAAGGCCCTCTCAGATTCAAAGCCAGTTGGTATCAGGGTGAGCAAGCAAATTTCAAAAACATACCCCACAATCCTCCACACTAAAAGAGATCCATTTCTTTTTCATGCAGAGAACATGCGTCATGCATCGCTGACTACTGCCACTCGATCTCGTCAATCTCGGGAGATCAGAGTTTCGCCAGATCGAGATTGCATTCCCTAGTTACACAATAATTAAATCTCCTCATAAGTAAAAAAAACACTGGTCTTAGGAGATTTTCCTGTTCCTTAGGTTTACATACATATTTTTCCTTGAATTTTAGAACTGCGTTATCTCATACCACCAGTATGCTGCATGTTCACTATTGTCATTAATAGTATGCCTATTCCAGACAATATAGTAGGTAGATCTATTGTCTTCTTAAGACTTATGCTAGATATACCAGCCTTGACTTAAATAACTATGACTTTTTTGATCAAAATCAATCTGTCCCTGTCATTTAGGTGATTACACACTTACAACTAATCACATAATACAACACATTAAAAGTTTGATGATAACAGAGGAAAGAAAGAGAATGATGGTAGGATGTGTGCTACAGGCTACAGCAGCATATTGGCATTCACTCAGCATAACATCCATTCTACACCATTCCATGGTCAGGCAAGACTAGGAGGAATGCCATCTTTATCAGTTTTTATGCTCTCTCACTCTGTTATCAGCCTTCTTATCAATAGCTCATACAAGCCTTCCTTAACCAAAATGGCTGTAGGTAACACATACTAACAGTATTTTATGAAATTGTTACAGACAACTGCACATAGCAGCTGTTCATGGGTTAGAGAAACCATTGAGCACCCTCATCAGAGTATGTCCAAACAAGGAGCTGATGAACCTGTGCAATGACTTTGGACAGACTGCATTGCACCTTGCCGTGATGAGTGAGAATGCAATCATCACACGGATGCTGGTCCTGGCCGGTGCAGACATTGGGATCAGGGACCGGAGAGGGGAGACTCCCCTGCACAAAGCGACAGCCCTGTCCGACGTTAAATGCATACAAGCCCTGCTCATGCCAGTCAGTCAAAACCTGCAGAGAAAAATTTCACCTGTACTTAACCAAAAAAATTACAATGGTAAGTTATTTTTATTGGTTTTAATACATGCTCTCCATTTATGAATAAAGTCATTTTATTGCATGAAATTCCGTAATTATTTAATCAGCATAATTTAACACATATATAACATTTTTCTCAAAATAGAAATGACCACACATGCTTTCGGTCTCTATATTTATGATATTGTAGGTTCCTATTCATTACTGGAATTAAGTTTTATGGGTCCACTGACATCATCTTGATGACCTCAGAGATTTTGACATTTACTTTACCCATATGGGCTTTATCTTACCTGTGTTATGAGGAAGTGTTTGTGTTTTTGTATGTTGTTATGTAATGAAGTGGACCCCAGTAATCAAACCAAACTGAGGTAGGTACTCTACTTCAACTTAAATTGTAAAGGCATTTGGTTAAATTCTTTAATTTTTGTGAAGACAGTTATTCGTCTATATCTATGTTATAGTGAAATTTATTGAGTAAACAAGTATCGTAAATGGAAGAATAGAAAAACCCACAAATCAAAGGGTTTTTCCGTTTCAATGTGCGTTGTGTTGCGTATTACTAAAATGTTCCTCTATACAAACAGTTATTACTACCAGTTATGTCAAGATTGTGTAATAATAATGCTGGACACTCAAAAACAGCACCATTTAGCCCCAAACCCCGAAAGTAAGCAGCGCTTGTATGGGAATCACATGACTGAAATACTACATACATACTTTATGTAAATACATACAAATTAAACACCCAGACCCGAGACTAATATTTGGAAATCGTACAAAAAATTGTCTTGTGGCGGCAATCAAAGCCGCAACCTTTGCCCACTGCGCCACAGAGGTCTTCCAAGTAGTACCACAATGAACAAAATGTTTAAGACATCAAATTAAATTATTTTAATCAACAACTTACCTGAGTGTTATAATGGCGTCAAAATAATTCGAGCGAAGCTGCAGTCTTAGGCTAGTCTCTAAATATTGATTGCGAGTTGTGAGACTTACGCACTCCGATAACCTCGAGTCTCGGGAGCATGAATCTACTTACTATTGTCGTATTATATTATTTTGTATATACATTTACCTACTAAAAATAGCGCCGAGAAGCCGAGTAACAAACGTGAATGGTCTAAGCTCAGTCATCGCCTATCACGCTGCGCTTCGTGATTAATATCAATGCGGATATAAACCCCTTAGCGTGATGCAGATCACTGCACGTGCCATTAGTAACGGTACAAAAAATACGGAGATTCTCTAGGATATCATTGATTACCTAAGGACCAGTTCCTATACCTTTGTTTACGTGTGAACGCACCTTCAGCAGCCGTCTCTATGACGTCGGCATCCGTCAAGGTCTCTATTACACTCAATGCCACTGCAGAATTGTCTTTGCCTATAAAATGCTTATAACAAACCATTCGTTAAAGCTCCTTCTTAACGAACACCTTTTATGTAGGTACCAACAAATAATATGGAATTTCCTACCTGTTTATACTATAGGTACCAGTATTCGTTTTTCGGCTTTTATCTTTTCTGGTTTTCCCAAGAATTTATTAGATAGTTTGTGATTCGAGTCGGCCTTTTCGCTTCGTAGGTATTTTTTAATTTTATTTTATTATTTTTACCTGACGAAGCGACCTTTTTGGCAGTTGGAAAACCTTTTAACGTTACCAGGGAAATTGCGTATGATATTGAATGAAAATTGAAAATTTAATTGACCTATCATGTAAAATTTTGTATATGAAGCATGTTATTGGTTTTCTTATAAGTATAGAACTTAATGCAAGACCTACCTATACCTATGGCAGCGGTCACCTGGCCATTTAGAGGCTGTTGGACTTGACTGGGATTCCCAAAGTCGAGTCGCGCAATCGTTGGCCCGCCCTCGCCCCGGTGAAAGCAAGCCGACCGCGCAATTTGGGATATCCCATCTATTGTTAGACTTGAAACTAAATATATCGGTTAGTGCTAAACATGTGGCGCGTGATGGTTTTCCCTCTAACAATCGTAAATACCTAAGACCTATATAAATATAAAAGGTACTTAATTGCCATTAGTCTTGCTACACAACCCAAAAAAATCAAACCACAGACAAGACACTGATTGAAGATTGTCATGAAAACTGGAATAGAAAAAAGCCAAGAATCATTACACGATTTTAACCAACCAACACTTCAAACTACAATTTTATTTTCTGTTACCAATCCTCGGAACTATAAATAAATGCACCAAATATACCTAACCAAAGGTTGGGTAACCCGAGGAAAACCGCAGACATCTGCTTGTTCTCATTATGCGGCTCGAACAATGATGATATGTTGCGGAGTGGAGCTGGGCTGGGTTATACCCGCGCGCGTGTGAAAGTCTTCGTTACATACGCTGGAATTCCCAAACATTCGTATCCATGTTACGTGGACTTAACACTTTCTAATTGTGTGCCTCTCAAATTATTCTAATCACAGCTTCCCAGTTGGTTGGTATGGTACATAATGCCAGTACCTAAATTATAGGTACCTTTGTTGGACTCGATGATGAATATATTTGAGAAAATTGGTAATTCATTGACCTGTGTCATTAGATTTATTTATAAGAATACGTTAAGGAATTTCTGGAAATTCTTGAATCCGGTTTCGATGAGTTACCTACCTGCTCCAGCGTCGTGTTTGCCAAAATGTCGATCGTTTTGACACACCGCACCGCTGCCGGTGATATTTTAGTCATGTCTCATCTTGACTGGAAATGTTTAACGAGTTCCAAACACGTCGTCAGCTAGATGTCAGTCCAAGGATTTCTTGTTTGTGGAATTGCCACGCTAGTGAATGAGGGCTATTTTATAGATATTAGACTTAATAGCTTCATCGCTGTTCAATGATTGCTTACGAACATGCTTTCTAGAATTAACAATGAGCTGCCGCACTTTTGCAGTACATAGTACAAAAATTGTACGAATACGATAATCTATAACATGATTAAGAACTTAGTAATGTTTGATACATTGCAACCATCCTTATGGTGGTCTCATCATCATCCACAACTGACTTGATGCTTTGTTGCAAAGTACTAAGAGTACTCAGGTTGTTCAAATAAGTTCTAAATATTGCTATATAATGATTAACAGCATACAAACAACATACCTATATCTGTATCTCATTTACCTACCTGATGTCGTTAACTGATAACTCTAACATACACTTGAGTTGGTTTTTATGGGGCGTGGGGTTTTCCAACAGCCGACCCGCTTCTTTCGATGACCCTCGTTCGATGTGTTATGTTAGCCATTTCAAGTTTGTACACAATATATTTATACTTAGGTATACCTAAGTTAAGTATGTAACACTAATAAACTCATGGATGTTGCAATGTGCATGTGTATGCTCAACGCTAAAGATGGATGGAAGTATTGGTTGTAGATAATTACCTATATTCAAAATTGTGCAAAATACATTTTCTTATTACGGTACAACCGTACTAAAACGATCTTAAGTAATTTGTTAAGAAATCACGTCGTGGAAGATGACATCCCTAACTCTGATTGTTAAATCTTGATTAATAATGTTATGAGTTTTCCATTGTGATTATTTAAGGAAATAGTAGGTTCCTGTTGCCCTCGGCCAAAGTTCACACTTCAACATAAGAACTTGCTTGTCTGGCATTGTATAGAGATCAATAACGCTGAGAATCTCAATACGAATAAGTACGGTCATAGTGCCTATCTACCTAGTATTTTTACCGTTTACCGCAATAATGTACCTAGATAATGAAAGGATGACAGAGACAGTCTACACGCGGCGCCCCGCCATATTTGGCGCGGACTGCGGTATGCGCTCGCGCACGCAGCCGTCCGTCCGCCGTCGCTGCCACATAGTTGGGAAAACCCCATTGCGCTCCGCCCCTGTTTCATGCCTCCCCCCCCCCCCCCCCCCCCCCCAAACACCGCGCAACCAGATGACGTTTACCTTCCACGTGAGTACTGCGACTTAGAATCCAAGCGATAATCAATTTAATTTATCGCCCATTGCTTGATCGCTTACGCTACTGAATAAATCGTCACATCTGCGAAGATCAATGTACGACAAATTATAATTTACTCATTAGCGGAGACACGACTGTGCCGATATTATTTTGGCGTCTTATCTATGTTACATAGGTTGTTGTTTACTTGCTTACAAATTGAGTAGTGTATGAGGACACAACTTTGATTTTTACGAGCTGAATATTGAGTCAAACTAAAACCACCAACCATTTTTTAAAAGCAATTGTAGTACGACATGCAATGTTTGGCTATTATTTATTTCTTCTAGATTAAGTGCTATGTGAGGCTTTTGAATTTGATTGGATGAAAATCGAAAATGTCGAATGTCTTTCTCTATTTGCCGGCATGCTTTTCCACTGCTTATTATATTTGTTTTTTGAAAATATTATTATCAATTAAGCTAATTTCATATAGTGTATCAATAGTGCAGTGTAATAGTGTAATATATATATATATATATATATATATATATTAGCACATTCGTATTAGCAAGGTATCCGTCGGAAAACCAATTTAGCTAACACACGATTGTGGTGGATTGTGGAGGACAAGGGTGTTAAATACAACCCAAATACTTAGGTACTTGTCAACCTTCTCATGTAAACATTATTAGACCGCATGGTCTATTTCAGTTCTAGTTTAAATAAACTTGGAAATATTCCAACAGCCGCCAAACACGGCTCACGATAACGCGCAGTGATTTCAGGAACATTGTTTTATAATACACATAAATAAAACTGATTTCAGTTGCCATGCTCAGCTATCGCTGGTATTTTTGCATGATTTAGTAAGTAGTTGTTCTGAAATGAAATTATTAGTTACATACTATCCTATCTTACAGTGATCTTAAATGATCACTATCTTTTAATATTGTCTTAGTGTATGCATAAAGGTTATTGCCTCTTAACATTCAATCGTTCGTTGCCTCTCGCCGTGCGTCACCCCATAAGCTACAATCTTATTATATCATCATCAAGATTCGCCCGTTAATTATTGTTAAAATTTTGCGTTGACGTCAATTACTTCACCGGTTTGTGCTTTCGTATAAATATTCTTTGTTTCTAGGCCATTAGTATTAATAAAATCATACTGTCTATCATGATTTGTTCATGTGGTTCATGATTTCTATGAAAATAACTCAATAATTAACTATTACAAATGACTTGTGGTTCCTTACCTTTACTGGAAAAGCCCAAGGTGTAGGAACCCTGTGAAAAATTTGTTTATTATTTTTACTAAAGCAATGTTTATATGTTTTTTACAATCTAAATAATCTGACTTAATTGTTTGACAGACATTTTTCCTGGTACTAAATGCTTGCGCATTGTATTGTGGACACAATGTCTGTTATTATGCGTTTTTATAGTGTGTGGATAGTGTGTCGTCCAATCCCGCCTTTATCGTTGTTAGCATTTTTTTCCTATTTGTATCTTTAGTTGGACGTTATTAGCAGTCAAGTAAACGAAATAGGTTAGAAATCAATATCAATATTGGTTCAAAGAGACTGCCGTTAAGGCGACTATGCAGGTCAAACCTCCCTCTCGCTCGCGCTATTCAACATTTTTGAAGATATAAAATCACTGAATGTAGTTATTCAAAATAGCAAACCTTCACAGCCTAAAAAATAACAATACAAAGATTCAGCAATAATATCATTTTGATTCCATCACATTTTCTTACTAAAAAACTTGCACCGATGTGATCAATTTTGGAGCAAATTTTTTGGTAGGAAAACGTGTTAGGTTCAACATAATATTCTTGCTTAACCTTTGTATTGTTATTTTCTAGAAGTTTTTCGTGAAGGTTTGCTATTTTGCATAACTACATTCAGTGATTTTATATCTTTAAAGATGTTGAATAGTGCGAGCGAGAGGGAGGTTTGACCCTTATAGTCGCCTTAACTGACAGGGATCCGTAATCCAACATTGCCATAACATAATCAAACATTATACCCGTCGGGTCGTAGGTACCTGCATGGATAACTGGCTAGTGTGTGATGGCAATTCCGTAAAAAATAAATCAATAGTACTACATTACAGCTGTTTGGAATAGCCACACTAATAAATCAGCTATAGCTGAGCACATAGTGGATTCAGGACCAAACCATTGGATTGAGCTACATGACCCTAAAGTTCTATCTAGGGAACCTCACTACTAAAAAAGAATGGTGCGTGAGGCGATTGAAAAAAGTACCCAAATTTAAATCGTGAAGATGGATTCTGACTCTCTTCTAATTGGAACCCCGTTATAGTAAGATCAATAGTATTCCGAGCATTCGAGTTATTCTTAATAGCAGCTGTGAGTTGGACACTTATCTTATCATCCAATGTACTACGTACTCAATTTGTGTTTATATTCGTAAAGATAATTCAATAATAAGACGTATCGTTGAATTATTATAATGCAAATAAATAAACTGTTCCAATGCTTTTTCATTTTTCAAGTGACATATTTTAAATATGTGCATAATTGTTTCAGGTCAAGCTTGTGTGCATGTGGCGGCTACTTTGGGTCACATTGAGTCGCTACAAGCGCTGCTCTTTTACGGGGCTGACATCAACTCAAGGGTAAGTGCACTTACATTTTGTTTTACAGCGTTAACAAATGCTCTCGACTGTATGGTTATGTCAAATTATTATAAAACAACGATTTAACTACAACAGTCCGCTATCTTTATAGTTTAGTTGGATGAATATCAAGTACGTTAATGTAATCTGTGTAGGTAGGTAAAGGGAGAATAAGGAGTAACTCAAGGAAGTATCATTTGACTAAAGGATTATAAAACTTTAAAATGAGTAATCGCGGTAGGTAGCTAAGGTATTACGCATAGACACATCAGGAAATTACTATTGAAAGATTCCGAGGTACCTATATGATGCAAGTTATCTATGTACTCATAGGAGACAATAATTTACAACAGATCCAAAACCTATTGATATTTAACTGTCTTTGTATAAAAAGTGGCTTGTTATAGATATATACCAAGACTATTTACAACAGGTTCTTAAAGTTATCGCAGCATTAACGACAGGCTGGAAATCCCACGCAGCCCTCCCAAATATTGCGCTTTACTTTGCGATAGACGGTGATTGTTTCACGCATGGTTCATCTCTTACGATAATAGTATGTATACAGGTTTCTTAGAAATGTGCGATGCGTTTGTGATCTGGGGTATACTAAAGAATACTTCTGTCGTTCGGGTAAATTTTACAACAAAATATTCAACATAAGAGTCTGAAATAGACGTGCATTAGGTACTCGTAAGTCAAAAGCTATAGAGTAAAAATATGTATTACTTTCCTGTTTATTCCTGAAAAAAGTTATTTAAAGATTCAATTTACCGCAATTAACCTTTTGAAATAATGATCAATAGGGTTTTTATACTCTGGAAAGTCCAACCACCTAAACTTTGAACGGTAATGATAATTTTCCATGAAATTCGTACTACTACGTAAGTACATCTTAATATATTTTCCTCTTAAGTTTCATGAATTAACTGCAATATTTTTTTAGTTCGATTTTATTATATCAATTAAGTTGTAAGTACATAATATATGTTGGTAAGCTGGATATCCTGGGCATATTACTTTACTATAATGAAATTTTGTATAGTATCTAAAATACTTACCTGTTTACCTACATAATGGAACTAATATTTTCGCTACACGTCAATGATGTCGCGAGGATAGGCTGGTGACTTACCTATAAGTACCTCGATGTGATGATAATGATAATATAAGTACATGCCACTAGTCGCAGTCTCGATAAGTGAGGGTTTCCCGATATTATCACACTGATAACACTATCATCTGTTGCGGGGTTTTTTGTTTTCTGCCAATGTTTACCTACAACATTGAGTTGTCAGATTTATTAGGTTTTGAGGAAAATTTAGAAAAAAAACAACAATTAATACATTAATTTCAAAGTTAAACTTTATTTATGGTATACGTAGTAAATGTCATAGAACATTTTTGTTGGTGCAGGTCGCAAAGAGGGGCTTCACCTAAAACTGGTTCAGAACAAGTTTCTAAAACTATTCGAGATTCCTGCGCACTTTCTATATTTAGTTGGAACCGTATCAATTGATTCTTAGCCATAGCATAACCTCTTATGAAAATATACTAGCTAGCTAACATTTGACGCAAGTATAACCGTAGCCAAGTCAAACATCTGGTTTTTCCGGGCATAAATATCACAAACTATATTAAATCTTCCAACCTACTGTGAAAACCCATTTAATTCGAAGTAACTGAGTTTCGATATGAACTGGACGCCATAGAGTGATCTGATTACACTTTTTAGTTATTGATTTTAATCCTTTGCAATTGTAACTTACGCAATTCCCGTGGGTTTTCGAAAGCAAATACGATAATACTTTTTTAGTACCGTTAGGATGTTCGTGGGAAAACAAGCTTGTTATAGAATGTTGTTTGTTGTGTTTAGGAGAACCTGGCGGGGTGGACGGCGCTCCACATCGCGGCGTCCCGCGGCGACACGCGACTGGTGCAATACCTGCAGCGATGCAGCGCGGTGGACGCGCGCGTCTTCGACTATGCCGGCCGTACGCCGCGCCGCCTCGCAAGGAACAACCGAGCCCTCCCACTCTTCACCAAGCACGAGGATAGCGATAGCGACTCCGACTCCGATGATGATGTAAGTTGAACCAGCTGACTACAATGGGATAGAGCTCCATGCCTTGCCCTTGTCTTGTCTATTTACCCCCTTATTCATAACCAAATGTCATTTTATAACGCTCGACAAAGTAAGCCTGTTCGTGTCATTTAAATGTAAATAGAAAGAGTTGAAATTATATTTAAACGCTATTTTAGCTATCTGAGAGAATAGGACGATTAGGGTGGTTTAAAGTAAAAGTTTTACTAATTGAGTCGGATCGTAGATATAAAAGCTGTTCAGGAAGCAGTACTAAGTAGGAAAATACTTGCGTCCTGATTAAGTCAGGTAAATAACTTACTTAATGCTTAGGTAAAACATAATGTTTCATCACTTTAGGTAGGCATTAGCGTGTTTTCCTAATGCCTAGTAAAGGCTGGTGGGTTTCCCCGAAGCGGGCAGCAATGCAGTTGGGTTTTTCGAAACCTTCAGTAAGTCACTGTTTCTGAAAACACTGACTACCTATATTAATAATGGATACCTGTGATGGTTGTTATTTAACAATGTCAAGTCAATTACTAAAAGCAAGTAAATTTAACGTAAGTATTACAATTTACCTAAGAAATGGGGAGGAACTGACATACAGTCAACGCTAGTTCAGGAGCCAGGGCTTCAATCTGAACTTTATTTATATTGGTTATTTCAATAAAACATTCTATCTTATTTTGAAGTTCCTGCGATTCTCCTGTAGCCCAAATGAGATGGTAATGATGGAAGATGAACCTGATTGCAATTTATTGTGAGATTGCCGATCATAAAAAGCCTAATTTATTAAATGAAGGCTGACACTATGGTTTTTCCTGTTTACCTTGCTGTCGACATTTTTGCGGCGCAATATCGTAACGAAGTTCCTTGTGTGCTTCTTCCGATATTAAAAACATATCGGTGTACGCCCTCCTATACACACGTACCTTGAACCAAGTTTAAATGTTAAACAACATGTATTTTTTTTTTTATAATACCTGATATTTTAAGATAAGCTGTAGAACTATTATGTATTCTGTGTTATAGGTAAAATTTTAAGGAAAACTATTAAAACAGGATGTTTTTAAACAAGTTTTTTGGCCTTGTTTCCAATCAAGTACTTTAAAATCATATATTTATCGTAAGCATGTGCCAAATACATTAAAACATGCAATGATCCCTAGTAGGCGACCATTAAACATTTTAGTAATACCATCTATCTTGTTTGCAGATGTTCGATGATGAAACAGAGAGTTGGTTCGAGAACTTTTCGAATCAGACGCAGATCGTCGCTTGAGGGTGATTGTGCGTCCCTAGCTCGAGCACTGACCACGCAGCTTTTGGCACCGCAATACCTTGCACACGCGAGGGATGTAACATCCAGCATGGGTTGCAAAACAGAACATACTTTATGATACCCCCGACCAGAAAGCGGAGCAACCTGACACGAAAACACATTCGACATTGTATTAGATTACTAGGATTGAAACTATAAATACAGTAACGTTATACGCGCCATTAAAGGCTGAGGCTGTAACTTAGTCAAGTATTTTCTACAGCTTTTCAGAAGAGTTCATTCAGTGTGTGAATAAGTGACGTGTGTCAACGAATTTGATAATGATAACCTGCCTTTAACGATGTCGATAAAGTGTTTTGAATGTTTCGCTTTTTGGTCGGGGGTCAGTGATAATGTAATGTAAAGTGTAGGATACTAGCAATACTAGCCGATTTTGTCTCTTCACCGATTATTTATAAGATGACTTCGTTAATTGTTCCTTTATTTATACCGCCAGCATGATTCACAACGCTCTGTACTTATTGTATTATGTTATGTTTCGTGTACGTACTTTAGTATATATTGTCGTCTCAACATGTGTAGGAGACGACAATATGGTGACAAGGGTCCATGTAGGAAAATTTTACGATTGTAAACTAAAATTGCTTAATGTAAAGCTGTTTCGCCCTTAGCACAGTTACTGTACGATTTGATACCGGAATGAACCTTTTCATTCAAATAATAAGGCACTTCTTACAGTTACTCATGTTTGAACTGAAACGCCAGATAATTGCTTTAAGATTTTGTGAGTTTACTTTTTGTAGCGATAAGTTGTTGAGACTCGCCTTACATGAAACAAAGATTTTATTTAGTCTGTATTTATATGTAAGCTGTTAATGTTATAATATTATACAATTTTATTGTCAAAAGATGCTGGTTTTTGTTCGTTTTATGCTGCGTACAGAGTGATCCTGCGAACGCGAACGACTTAATTTCGCTGGCCCTTATTAACCCTGTCGCCAACGCCAACGCTATTGTCGTATCTACTTTAAATGGTCAACGAACTTTGGCAGCCATTGCGTCTGCGTTCAAACGGTCGGTCTGTATGCAGCATTATTTCAGACGTTCTGTCACTATAACTTGGGAAATGAGTCTTCCCACCATCAACTGAAAGTGGCCGATGGTGTTTAGAGACTATTTAGACACCTAAATCCAGTATGAGATAGCCGCTTTACTATGATGGTGGGTAAGGTTCTTAAAAATAGGTTACTTAAGGTTCAAAATTTAACTGAAGTTTCAGAGTATATCTCTATGTTTGAAACATCTGTAAATGATTGTGGTTAGGTACGTCTTGCTCTACTTTCTTTAGAAAGTAGCTGTTAAGACTTTCAGTGCTCTCTTATCGCACCCATAGCGTAACGGTGGCTATTGTTCGTACCAATAGAATCGTATCAGAAACATGTCATTAGATGATTCTATTAGCTGCATTACGTAGGTGAATCTGTCTTAAGTTCACACAAGCAATATGTTTTTACAAAGTGCCTAGAGAGCTGCTAATACCAACGTGGGTGTGGTTACTCGTAACAACTTATGAGTTATAATTTGCAGTTGTCGCTACTCAATTGACTTAGAAGTCAAGCCCCAAATGACTATCCCATCTTAGAAGAGATTAGCAGCGTAGGAGCAATGTGCCAAAAGGGATCATACAACTTGCATCCTTGCACACGCAAGGATTTTGATTTGAAATCCTATTTTCAATATAATTATTATCATATTGTTTAATATAGTCTCATTATTTATTGCATGCATTTTAAAAATATATGTTGACCACATAATAATATTAGGTATGTCACATATGACATTAAATAGTAACTTGTTATTTTTAATGTTATATAATGGGGAAAATATTTATTACTTATATATAATTACCAGTTTATTTCAATAACATTATTTACTATTGGTTTGATAAAAAATATTTTAAAATTAGTGTACCTAGTATAGTTAAATCAAATAGTTATGTATACCTATGTTAGTATTATTCTATTGTTGTGTATATATTTTTGATAAAATATAAATTATATATTCATTCTGTTAGTTTTATTTAATTTTTTTCATTTCCTCCTATCTGTTCAGTTTTGACTAGGTACGCCAAATCAATGAAGGTACTAAACGATCAGTAAAGTAAGAGAAATTCTAAAAGTAAGAACAGCACAATAATTTACTTCAAATAGTAGATTATACACAAAGGGAATAAAGCTGTAACGTCACAGGCGCCATATTGAATTATGAGCGCAATGAAGAATTCTAGAAGAGGAGGTTTTCAAGCTCGCCCAAAAAATTAAGACAGTTTTATACCCGAGGTGAATACTCTTCTACATTTCACACTTTCTCCAAGAAGATAAAAGACAAGCTTAGGTACCATACCCCAACCTACCTACCAAAACAAACACCCAACATCAGGATGATTTTCGCCTGTCGTGTATCAGAAACTATGAGTACCTACACTATGGTACATTCCTTATTCTGTGACCATGATGGGACTGGACCTTGAAAACATGCAAAAATTTGCCCCTAAGAATCCTCCCTAAATCAGCGCATGTTAAATTGTTAATAATTTTCAGCTAGCCCAGTGTGGCATTAAAGACAGGCTAGGTAGTGGATAGTGGTATTTGTTGGGAGCTACTCAGGCGTATGTAGGTACCTACCTAAATAACTGTAAATAAAAACAATTAGTTATAAATAATATAATACATAAATCCATTGCGGAACAAAGAATTTAGTTTTTAAATAACACAAGAAAAGAAGGCTACTTTTAACGACGCTAGCGAAGCCGTGGAAGGAAGCTAGTAAAAAATAAATTAAGACTAACCAGCCACAAGTTCTTATTTGAAAATTATAATCAATCTGCAAAACCAATATTTTGCAGATTTATCTCATGTAAAACATTATCCCGGTCATAAACATTTATCCATAAATATTTATTAAATGGCATATCCACAGTTATCCACAATTTCGCCAGTATCAAGTATAATATTTGTTCATATAATATGAGGCAACGTAGTACGGTTTATAATTCCAGTCTTCGGTCAGGTCCTGTTTTCTGCTATAGCCATGGCGACTATAACAAAAAACGATCGGCGCACAATTTTCTTCATCAGAGAATTCCCGTTCAATCTTCTTTTATTCCATTTCACTAATACTTGGGTCTTATATCTAACATTTATCGGTTATAATACCATGAATATTAAACGACATACATTAGAAAAGAAAATTTAATAAAATTGACAACCGTCGTTCAAGATGAAAAAAATGGTGTCCCATGGTAAACTATGCTATGACACGACTGTTGATGTACACCAATGGCACATAAGTCAGATACGTTGTCAATACGTAGAAAATGATTCGTCAGCGAAAATCTCAGTGTGTCATCTGGAGCTGCGTCAGAAGTGCGGGTGACGTAGCCTACACAAGCGTCATTACGCGAAGTAAATGGTTTATTTGTTTATTACAATACTTACGTAATTTTATGTAATAAACTGCACCACAAAATTAGATAGCTTATCCTTTTGTCATCCCTAGGGAAATCCTTCATTCCGACAGCATTTGTAGTGATGAATTGATGATCCATAAACCCGGAGGTTCGGAACCAGTTACTTACGGCAGCTGCAAAATCGATACACGAGGCTGATGATAACATCGATGGTGATCACATTATGTGTACATGGCCAGAAAACCATAACGTATAAGCAAAACCTAAAAAAACTTTCAAATTCATAGCTTGTCACTCAGAGCATAGCTGCACCAAGTTTTAAAATTCTATACGAATGGTAAGGCATACATAATTACCTACTAGTATGTATGTGTACCATTAAAAGTAATGCACATTTTATATTTATATTCATTTATTTGCTTACATTACAAAATAACAAAGCTTAGTTAGTAGGTAGCTTAATAGTTTAAACACTCACCCTGTTAGGGTATTGCAATTTTGTCTGACCCTATTTTTACATTAATTTTTTTATTAATTTTTTATGAAAATGTACGGTATTATTTATTTATCTAACTAAAAATTATAAGTTCATTGAATTGTTTTCATAACATTTCGATTTCATAAAATACAACAAATCCCAAGAATCAGAACTAAGATCAAAACAAACTCCCTGCGGGAAATCCCAGTCAATAAAACCACAAGAAAGGGTGGGATGAACATAGGTAATAGTAAGTAGGTATGATAAAAACCGAATAAATTTAGAGTTTAATCTTCTTAGAATAGGAAGTAGGGAAAGCAAACTTAATTTTCGCTAAAATATTACCCATTATTTTAAAAGCTTATATAGATAACTTGCATTGTAACTACATAATGTATGTTCGGGTGAAATCTTGCAACTCAATTTTGAAGCAGATACCTTCAACAGATAGAGCTGAAATGTTGTATAAGTTGTAGTCAAAACTCTTAACCAGTCAAAAGTACGTAAAAAAAAAAGACATAAGTAGTTTTGACTGAGCAGTTTAGTCAAAAGTAATTTTGACTGAAATAACAGTCAAAAGTAGTTTTGCCCAATGAAGCTGGTTAAAAATAGTTTTGACTTACTGATTCTGTCAAAAGTAGTTTTGACTGGTTAATCAGTCAAAATTCTTTAAATGTAACAAATTCGACAAAACATAGAAACGCACATATAAAGTTTTATATAACTAAATATGGAGAACGTACAGTTATTGAAAAAATAAATCAGTGATTACTAAAAAGAAAGAATGCTTTTTACAAAGAATTTAAGCGATTGAAGATATGAAAGACAGTCATTTCAATGTGATGCTAAAAGAAAAATATGAAATTTTTGCAATGCAAAAAAAAACAGACAGAATTGTGCACGATGTGTATGTTATACGGGCTGTAAAAGCAACAAATATCTATGCAACAAAAAAGGATTACTGTGTAATTCTAAGTTCCACAATAGCATAAGTTGCAGTAACAAATAATACGTTACTTTCTGTAGAATAATTGTAAAGTAAGCAAGTGTTCTCATATGTTCCTACAATTAAATGAAATTAAATATTTTTTAATTTACGAGGTTCTCATTTTACAATAAATAACGCTTGTCTTTTAAAATTTCAATTTGAGGTAATAATTATTTCAATAAACAATTAACGTAATTGTCTAAATAATCTTTATTTTTATATTTCTATAAATAATTAAATAATGCTGGACGTTATCACACAGTATCATATCATAGCCCCAAACTAAGCAGAGCTTGTATTATGGGAATCACATGATTAATATACTACATATATACAGTTGTTTTTTATGAATACATAATATCATACCTAGGAACACACATAAAATGAGTATTCCCTGATTATTATACTGACAAAATGTTTAATGTGCACTTCTTACTTCTTTATATTGATTGTAGTACCAAATAATCGTAATAAACGAATTCGCAACATATCAATACTTTTATTTATCTCTAACCAGTTAAAAGTAATTTTGACTGATGTTCTAGCGGTTAAAAGTAGTTTAATTAACAATAAATTGTGTCTCGACAATGATCGTGAGTACACAGGCCCTGTCTGAAAACCTGCGCTGCATCAGCACGTAGGTAGGTATCTACCTACTTGCGTGTCGATGCGGCTTAAAGCTGAGACAGGGACCTCTTTTGACCTTAAGTAAGCTTAATTATTATTTTTCACTTCTCTTGCTCAAAAAGTGTATCATAATAGTGTAGCTTAGCGGGCCTAAAACTCGAGTTTAATACCTCGGGCTAAAAAGTATTTTTTTTTATTAATTTTTGTCTAAAATCGTCAGCCCGCACAAAGCATTCGTTCTCTTACATAAAAACTCGACTTCTTGGTGCTCCGTCAATCTTTTTTTTTTTAAATAGAACCGTCTTGGTGATGTTTTATGAAGGTTGATAAATTTTTAATAAAATTTCTGAAAATTGTCTAATTTTGAAGTGTTCTTTTATTTTAAAATTAATTGAAATGCCGGCGCTAGAAAAGGCTCGTTATTTGTAGCTTGGTATTAATCCTTATCTTTATCAAAAAAAAATCATATTCAAGACTGTTTTAATAACTTTATTATATAACTTTTTGAATCATTTTTAATTCGGACGTTCCATTCAAAGATACCACGAGTTTAAAAAATATTATTATAAAAACAAAAAAACCCGACTGTATCACAATATCTATGTATTCAAATTAGTCAAACTTAATACTTTATGATCCTGGAGGCGACAACAAAAGACGGGCGAGAACGATCTACCAAAACTACATACGTAGTTTTTTAAGTATTGTACGACTTTCTTTTACATAAATAGATGAAACTTTTTAGTTTTATTATTGACAATTTGTGTTAAAACAGTAATACAAACGCCAGATTTTCAAATTTTTATTTATTTACCATCTTAATATAAAAGAGCACTCCACTCACTCACCGACTGACACACTTATCACGAAATCTCAGAAAGTACAGGGTCTAGAGATTTGAAATTTGGCACAAGTATTCTTTTTAGGGTGTAGGCGCTCACTAAGAAACGATTTTGGGAAATTCAGCCCCTAAAGTGGTCAAAAGGGTAAAAACGTTGGTATGAAAAATCGTATTCCTTGAACTTCGAAACTTGAAACCTGGCATTATAATAATATTTGGTTGGTAATGTGGCAAAAAAAAAAGGAAAACTGAGCCGAATTTCAAATAACGTAGTTTTTTTTAAACTAGATTCTTCACGATATTTCGTCGTTTAAAGGTTTGTTCACATAAATATTAGGTAGGTATTATGAAAGTAGTAGTCCTCGAGAGCCTACGTGCGATAACTTATAGTAACTAACCGTCTCGCTCGTAGACGTTCAGCCTCCTGAACACGCTAAGTTCCACAACCGTAGACCATAAACGCTTCAATTTACATTCAGATTATACAGAAAACCGAGGAGTATACTCGGCCATTAACCCTAGCGTTTGTGGGCTGCGAAAAAGCCTTAGATTCAGTCGAGACCTAGGCAGTGCAGAGAGATCATAAAATGAACCTGGTTAAAAACCCATGTCGTGCCTAATCCGGTTCAAGTTTAGAATTATATTATCATTGAAATTATTGACCATGTCTGTCTTGGTATCGCAATTCAACTGGATAGGTCCAACTTCGACCACCACCACCACAAGACCACCGACAAATCCAACTATAGACAGCGTCTGGGAAATTGTCTAATCACAAAGGCAAAGCCTCAAGAACTCGTACAGCTAGTGCGTGTTTCCATTGATGACTTATGGTACTAAAACATCGCTCTTCTCATGCACAAACCACAAGCTCAGAATAACACAACGGGCTATGGAGAGATATATTCTCGCATTTTTTTTCGTGACAAGAATTCGTAATGATGAAATCTGTGAGTTACATTTACAATACTACACAAATGAGCAACAAAAGCCATAAACAGCTAATACATATAAATCATATTTTTTATTGAAATCACAAAGAAATACGTAGTATCAGAGCTGATCCTGTTATTGTATTTACGACAGTGTTTTAAATGTAAAATATCTATTGTGTTTCTATTTCCCGAAAGTACCGAAAGAACCGGGATTTGGTTTAAGGATTCCCGGTTCCTAATAGTGCTGAAAATTCCGGGATTTCCCGGGATTTTCGGTTCCGGGATTTCCCGGGAACTAACCTATAGGGTTGGTTCCGGAAGGGAATTCAATATCAAGTAATAAAAAAGACGTGTGGCACTCGGGGACTGCCGCGGTAAAGCTATTGCATAGCATTTTTTATAAACTTATGCAATTATAATTATTTATTTATTTTATTTATGCAGTATTTCTTTTTCTTTGATATTAATTCAAGTTACACTTTTTGAGCGTGGTGATCGTCTCGATTCGTGCGAGCTTCGTAGAGTCGTACAATACGTCTAGTTGCACGCACACAAACACCGTGTCGAAGACTGCCGAAAAGAAACGACGTTAGACAATGCACGGCCTTCAAGCCACACCTCCGTGCCCGTCGGAGTGGGGAGCGTGAGGTTTTTTTTCGTTACGGAATTTCTGGATTCGGTCTCCGCGCTCAAGGCCCTCGATAGAAGCTATGCAATAGCTTAAAAAGATTCCGACGAACTGAGAACCTCCTCCTTTTTGAAGTCTGTTAATAAGGTGTATGTGAATTAAAATTTATAATTTTTGAATTTGTTATTAACTACAGTTTATTTAGGGTTCATTAATCACAGTCAAATTTACTTTAGGTTACCTACCTATCATTGCTTTTGGTAAATGTAACAAAAATAGGTAGGTAATTTATAAATAAACGAAATACAATGAAACAATGGTTTGAAATCCCAGACCGCCACTAGTAGGTCGGTACTAACCTAATAGTTTTTACCTTTCCTTATAAAAAGCAATTATTAATAAATACAATTGGTAACATAGGGTTACTCGTATTTTCCTGCATTTCGCGAAATCTTTTGCTGTAATAATAATAACAACAATGCAATTTTTCTAACAAAAAAGATATCGTAAATACTTATTCATCATTATAAAAATCTGCCGTGAAGCAGCATTGCTGTGTTTCGGTTTGAAGTGTCCTATTTCTATCCGGAGTGCACACAAAAGAAAAAACTGTTTGTTATTTTTCTCGCTGTTCATTATTTCCATTATTGCTGTAGGTAGGATAAATACTTAGTTTGATATCATGATTTGTAGCTTGATTTGTACATAGGTTCCCAAATGATTCGTAGATGTTGTTGACCGTATACTTCCACTCGTCAAACACATTTCTAGTTTTAGTTGCTAAAAACTTCCAACATAAACTTATGGCATTGTACTGTACTTCCCTTGTTTTCTTCGTATTGTGGGTAAGATAACCGTGACATCACCGAACGGCTCTGACGGAAGACCAGCGTTGGTTGCCAGTCAACCACATGTTACATAATATTTTACTTCTTTTTTTGTTTCTAATACCTCTCTTTTCATGTATGTATCGTAAATAAATATTTTCCTATTTCTATTTTATTTTCTATTTCATGCCCTAAGTAAACGTACGCAGGGTGTTGCATCGCAGGGCCAAACATGCGTGACCACGATGCAATACTTTGTCCTAAGTAATGGTTACCACTGGGCCGTACGTTTGTTTCATCTTCAAGTACTTTATAAAAACAAGACGAGGTAGGTAGGTATCTACCATAAGAGCTCGTTCGCACGGGCGTATTTAAACCGCGCGTTAAAAATCCGCTCGAATAGAACAAATGTATTTCCAAGTAGCTGTTTGCACGTCAACGTATTAAAAACGCGACGTATTTTTATCGCGCAGTGCTCTATTTTCAGCGTTGGGCGTTAGGCCACAGAATACAGAGAGGACAGAAGCTTCACTCCGCGCAATCATTTAAATAAATAGCGACTTTAGCTGCTACGCAATAAAGTGCTATTCAGCTCGCACCGAACTCAGTGCCTAACATTCATATTAACCTACACCTTGCATCCCTTTCTATCGTATAGCTCTATCTCTACTGACGTGGCACGTGTAACGTTAGGGTTGTCTTGAGAATTATTCTGTGACGAATAATAATAACCTGGCCGCCGACGGGCAGCAGCGTCGGCGGTGCGAGAAGCTGTATCCTGCGATCCCCAACCCGCATGCCCAGCGTGGGGATTATGGGCATATCCCCCTTCTTATAGGGGAGGCCTATGTCCAGCAGTGGACTGAATAGGCTGTTGTTGTTGAACATTTTACTATCCAGTTACCTAGCCACCTATTTCTTTTTAGGAACAATGATAATTCAAATAATATCTACCTACCTAGTATTAGATCAGAAAACTATTTTACACTGGCTAGCTGCATTAAGAACTCAGAAAATAGGCATACCTACTAGGTAGGTACTTGGGTCCTTAACACTTACTTGAGTGTTTAGGTGTATTGTGTACGAAAACTGAATAATCACTGTTTAAGGTAGGTAGGTACATCATGTTAAATCTTAAGAGAAATTTTAGTAGGTAGGTACCTACCTAGATATTTGCAAGAGAAAAAAATAACATTTGGTTTGTAGGTAACCTAGGTATCTAGTTTTAGTTGTTAGTACACCTACCTTTAGGTAACTTACCACATCGATTTGTCTTCCTACACCTACCTACCCGACTGTTTTTAAGTAGATAACCTACACTGCCTACTTAAAGTTAAACCAAATAAAAATGTACCTAGCTTGGGTTTCTAATCTTGCTCTCAGTCTACATAATCAAAATCATAATACCTACTTACTACAGCATTATGTAGGTAGATACCTACCAATGGCACAAAAATTGTCTATGAAAAAATACCTACATAATAATATTACGTTTATTTATGTAGGTAGGTACCGCATTCAAATAGAACTTGTACCTAAGTACCTACCTACTTAAGTAAATACGGGAGACTGATATCTAAACAACGCATTATTTGGTAGAAAAACTTTCAGTTCTGTACCTACTATTGGTATTATTTACATTTTCTTATTATTATTCAGGCAACCAAATGCTGTGTAGTATTTTTTTGCCTTCATTTGGCGAAAAATAGAGGTACATTAACAAAAACAAACTAAAATGCCGCGGCTGCTCAAGGACACGTTCGTTCCGGGCAGAACGCGGCAACCGACTAATGAACCACGCTCGCAAGGCTGGCGAGGCGTAGGTATATTTTTATACCTATTCTGCGGAGTGAAAGAGGCCTGGTTAGGCGGTGAAAAAATAGACCATACGAATCTTCGCGTTGCTGTTTACACGAGCGGTCAGTGTGCCGCGTGCTCCCTAAGCGGCCGGACGTGTTGCTTGAGTTGCGTGCGCCATCATACTTCTTACGATGTGGTGGGTTGTAGATCCTGAAGTGCTCATCATAGAAGTGGAGTCTCGTCCCATTTATCTATGAAAAATCAATGCCCGAGTCATCATCATCATCATCCACACCCCGATTTCACCCACTGCTGAGTATAGGCCTGCCTTTGCTCCTGCCACTCGCCACTTTTTTCTGCGCTAGACTGATCGAAACCGCTATAACTAGTAATTAAACTATTCATTTCAACGTCTTACTGAGGCGAGAGACGAGACAAGTGATTTAAATGCGCTCGTATCAGCACTCACATTGAGAGCGTTAAAAATCCGCCAACGCCGGGTTTCACCGCGACGGATATTTCACGCTCGTGCGAACGAGCCCTCAGACTAATCCAAAGCCTTCCCAGATGGGCGATTCAGCAATCCTGATTGGATACACATGTCAAACGCGCGAGCAAATCGCCCATCTGGGAAGGCTCTAAACTACCTACCTAAAATATAAAAAATAACTAATATATATTATTCATGACACAAATGCGAGAAATCTGTAGTTACTGCAAAGGCACCACACAATGGCACACACACTTTCCAACCTCAATCAATATCTGCTCCAGGGTGAGTCCAAGTGTTTTTTTGAATGCTTTGGTACTGGTACTGTATATGATTGTTGGAGTTCGGACGCTTAACCAGGTTTAAAAAGGAAATAAATAAAACATGAAACTTGAATTTCCCATGACCCATGAGGTATGAGTTCTAAACCTGTCGGTGCCTTTTCGAAATTTTCGGAGGCCACGCAATAGTATTTTGACCATTCAATCCTATTAGCAGAATACATTCAGTTATTAAAATCCTTTGTATATTTTTATTAGATATTTTGTCTTGTTGAATATATTTAGATGGCTCTAACTTCTAATTTACCAAATTTGCGATGCCTGATAAATAAGACCTGTAGGTATCTGTTAACTAGTCATTAAGACCTACACTTATTTATACAAATGAATATCTACAGGGTGGCGCTGTAATGGCGACATTAAATGAACTGACGGGTAGTGCTACTTGTCAGTAATCATAAAAAAATATGTACCAACTTAATATGTACCATACGCGTGGTTCTATATAGAAGCCTTAACATTATAAACGTCGCGCGCTTCTATATAGAACCACGCGACGTTTATAATGGTAAGTAGCCCTTACACAGCATTATTTAAAGAAGTTCGGTCAGTTTCATACCTAGACAGAGAAAGCAGGTATATTAGGTACCTATACTTAATCTATGGTTTCATACAAACTGTGACCTGAGACCTGACCATAAAATTTCGCGCCCAGAAATGACCTATGTCAATGTGGATGAGAGTGCGTTCAAAAACTATGATACGTTATTATAGGGCGTATTGCGATCAATATTTATTATTAATTTACTAAGTTTTGTTTAGGCTTTAATAAATAAAGTTATTAGTTATTATTTCAATACTCCATTATCAAATAGGTATTCTTGATAATGGATTTACATAATTCGTATTTTTATTCGCTTTGATTTATAGTCAGGTCTGAAATGATCGGCCTTCTTTTCTTACCTTATTTAGTTTGTTTGTAAAAATAAAATTTGAAAAATGGACTTTAGTTTCCGGATTTCATTTTTTATGATTTGACCGGCCTTCTTTTCTTACCTTATTTAGTTTGTTAGAAAAAATTAAATTTGAAAAATGGACTTTAGTTTCAGGAGTTAATTTATTGTGATTATACTGACCAGTAGCCCTACTACCCATGTGTTCATTTTAATGTCGCCATTACAGCGCCACCTTGTATATATGTATGTTTCTACCTACATGCCTGTCAAGTATGGAACCCGTGCTACGATGTCTATAGCTCACGGTTAGAAGGTATACAAAAAAGATTTTTACGGTATTTACAATATCGTGCCAAAATCTATCTTCCCGACTATATAACGAGATGTCGTAAGTTTCACTTTCTGCCCCTCTACGAAAGAAGGAACATATTAGATCTAGCATTCCTTTTCAAAATAGCGAATGGTAAAGTAGACTGTCCTGAGTTACTAGAGCTGGTGGGATTACGCACGAGCAGAGCCTTGAGAAACCCGAATATGTTGTATGTACCGCGCGTTAATACAAATTACAGGCAGAATGTGTTAGCCAGGTTATATCCTATCAATCGTATTTTTTTTTTAAATTCTAAATTTAATTTAACATTTTGTGTGTATCATATCCTATTTATATACTTTCGCTAATGTCGTCGTCTATGGATTTTTAAATTAGTGTTTTACCAAGTACCATATACGTGGAAACTTGTAATTAGCCCTCAGTAGCGTATCATGCATGTATCATGCATGTTATCATAAGCAAGGATCATATTGTGTAATCATAGCTGTAAGTTTTCCTAAAATTTGTAAAATAAAATAAAAATAAAATAAAACATACAACTACATCACGAAAAATATTACCTACCTACCTTCTACATGATTATCTCCGTAAGTTAGGTGAGGTATAGGCTTTTTCGACCAAGGACTTCATCCTACCTACCCAGGTTTTAATTGTAATCCATGCGCTAACCGATTTTAAATTTCCCAAACCACATTTCAAAGAACCTAATCAAAAAATCCAACGAAAAACCCAAACTACAAAAAGTCCTCGCTCAACCAGTATCTAACAGTAATTAACTTATGACTGTATTTTATTGCAATGTTTTACTTTCCGTTTTCCTGTTTTCATTCTGTTGAAGTGATGAGTGATGAATCAAATCGTAGGAAAACGTTATACAATCTCAGCTAAAAGTTAGTTTTCTGATCAATGGCTTTTATAAAAAAAAGTACGACCAAGAACTTTAGGTAAATAAAAAGAGACTAAAAGCTTCTTGGCTGGCTAAGAGTTGTCTTATACAGATCTATTTAGATCCAAATTTGAGCGACGACGAGTGTCGTTATAATATACCTTTGGCAATTAGTTATAAAGATAAATAATTTATAAGATAATAACAATTTATTCAAAAATACATCTTGTTTTAAATTATGAGTAAACTTATACAAAATTAGCGTAAATAATAAACAATCAACGTACACCACCATCACTAGGCACTAGGACGTAAAAAGTTGCGATCCACTCTTAGTATGATGTTAGCAAAAATATTCCTCCTATTGAATAATGGAGTAGGACCTAATTCAATTGAATTAGGATACAATTACAAACTATAATGTACGATTCGAACCAACCGGCACGCATCGGAGAGCATCAAAGCGCATTTTAAAACATGCTAGAGGAGATTTGAAACATCCATAAAGCAGTTGAGTTCCTTATTTGCTTGCAATATCTACTTGTTGTGTTTGACGAAGCCACATATAAAATAATACTAGTAACGAAGCTCAAAGCCTAAATTGCATGCAAATAAGAAACTTAACTGCTTTGTGGATGTTTTAATTTCCTTTAGCATGTTATAAAATGCTCTCCGATGCGCGCCGGTAAGTGTGAATCGTACATAATAAGCAGGTGTAAATATTGTCTGATTGAGAACGCGAATATACTAAAATGTGGCATTAATGAACTTAACTTATGCATCATAAACTTTTTTCTGAAGCTCTTTTGAGCACCATTGCATTTTTTGTGTGATACTAAAACGTATCAAACTTTCAAATAATTATTGTGCATTGTGTTATCCTACATTAATGTGATGTAATGTACAAAACTATAAAATTATCAACAAGTGCGATTATTATGGAAGACCTACTTTTTAAATAAGTGTGAATCACGCAATACACAGAGTTAAATATGTGCGGGGCTGCCCCACCGTACTTGTTCACAGAACATGATAAAGTTACTTCTCTCTGCGAATCACTCAGAAAGTACTAATTGTTAGTTCTGTTACATATTTATTACATGGTAGGTAGTTACGTTCATCCGCTCCCGCTTACGCCAATCTCAAGCATCGCCGAAACATTTGTACTCCGTGGTTCAAAAGCTATTCGATTTTCGACTAGAATTATATCTCAGTATAATAGGTAGGTCGATTGATCTGCAGTAGATCAAACACATTCGGCAGCACATAGGTTGTGTTGACCCCTATCATAGCGTACGTGAAGTACTTATAGCTGAGCTCGACAATGATCTTGTTCTTATTGTCCAAGCTGTCTTCGGAATTCCGGAGCTCGTTCTTCCTTTGGCCGAGTATAGCGCTTACGAAGGCGTAGGAGACCGACTTCCCTATCGCTCTGGTCGCTAGGACGCCGCAGAAGCCTAATATAGTTCTGAGGATGGTGCAGCCGAGCATCTCCCAGGAGGGCCAGATGATGTGGTAAGGGGGGGAGAGGGGGCTGGCGGCCATGTTGCCGAGCTGGTAGTTGGTCCACGAACCCGTAAGGATGCCGGCGCAAACGCTCACTATCATCGTCGTGTCCCCTCTGGAACATTAATTAAACAGTATGTAAGGATTGAAGAACATAAAATGGAATCTTACAGAGCCTGTAGTATGGATAACAGATACTGATAATCAGACTCATAAATACACAGACGAAGGGGATGGATATCCATGTTCACCACACAACTTGATGTTAACTTTACTACATAATATGTTAACTTAAAAGCGGTCCAAATACGAAAGTTGTTGGAACTCAACCATTCTTCAATGGAAGTAACATATGTATCTGCGCAAAACTTTACAGTTTTATCTTATTTTAACAAAACTCCACTAATCTGTTAGATTCCGTAGTAAAGTCATCGTTATCCTTGTTTTCTTATCAACATAAGTAATCACGATGATATTTCACGAGAGCGTGACGAGCGACTAATAACGTCTTAAACGTAAATACTTGTCGTATGTTTACAACATGATATGATAAAGATTACAGTCATCAATTGCGCCAACCCAATCCTCAAATCCAAGAATGATACTGAAATTTACATAGCGTCAAATCTGTACGTGTCGGTCGTCATTTTAAGCGTTATTTTTTCAGTAAAATCATCATTTATCTACAACGCGTCTTAATTGTAAAACTATTATCGACGTAGATATGTTTCGCGCTAATAATAATGAAACGATCAAGCAGGGTACGGTCAAAAATTGAGAAAACTATCGTATCTTTCTTCAAATCGGAACACAAATAAAAGGCCTCTATAATAGATAAATAAATAAATAATAAATAATACTGGACACTATCACATTTAGCCCCAAACTAAGCAGAGTTTGTATTTAGGGGAATTACATGACTGATATAATACTTTTTTTTTTTTGTAAATATTACATAACATACATACAAAACACCCAGAACTGAGACAAATATCTGCAAATGATACAAACATTTGTCCCGTGGCGGGATTCGAACCCGCAACCTACTGCGTCCCAGGCGGACCTTCGCCCACGGCGCCACAGAGGCCGTCATAGTCAGATAGATAGATTGAACTCTTTATTGCATACAACACCAATTAAAAAAATTACAAAAACAGATAAATAAAATACAAATAATTCAATATTTAACTATTGAATATACATAATTCAACTATTTAATATACAACTTATAAAACAAGCTGACTGTTTTTTTTTTTTCAGATAAAACGGGTGAGACAGCATCTGTGTTCTCGAACCTACTGATTTTTCGGTATTTCTACCGATATGGGCTCTGTCGTGGAATCATGGAAAAATCGTTGCATTTTGATATCTACCGAAATGTCTATCTGACTATGACGGCCAATTTTTCCATGATTTCAGAGAATAAGTGGAAATTATACCAATTTTTCTACCGATTGTACACTTTTGAATTGTCAGCCCTTTTCATTTATGGTTTATGATACAGGAAATCCCTAAATAGTCAGACGTTATGTAGTGAGTAGGGATCACAGTACATAATCAAGGAATACTACAACTGGATGTTAGCAGGGGTTTCCCGCTCGGGAATTCACTGCCAGTCAATATAGAAACAGGAATTCAGATTTTATTTTTTCATTAATAGAGAAAGTTTGCTAATCTTAATATCAAAAAAATATAATATTATTATAAAGGAACCGTGTACAAGTGGAGTGCAAAAGAATAAAATTTCTACAATATTGAATAGATAGAATGGGAAGAAAAAATTTCAGTCAGACAGCAAGACAGTCGTAAAGGCGTAAGCTTAAGCTTTGCCTATTGTAAGAGTTGAAATAACATTACATCAGGGAAAGACGCTCTGGAGAAACTTAGTTCTTTACAAGTACACTCGGTTTTAAACGAATTTGATAGATTATTGTATATTTTTTCGCATATATCGATTTTGGGTACAAATATACCGATTTTAGTGGACTGCTCTACCGATATCGCACTTTGACGTTCGAGAACACTGGACAGCATAAAGCTTAGTTATTTTATTAACTGAGGTCAAGTAATAAACCCTCTTTTATGGAAATTTCTAAATCGGGCTGATGACAGCCCGATTTAGAAATTTTGAGACTGCATATGAATGCAGTCTCAAAATTTCAAAAAAAGAAACGAAGCACTGAAGGGCGGCTGTGGGCGGCCGCAGAAGGTCTGTCCGACAATTGATTTCATTCACAAACGTTGAACGCTTGTATCCGGCTACCTGTGACCTGGCGGGTGCTAGAACATTTTGTGTAAACGGAACGCTTTCCGTCAAGCGTCCGAAGTTTGTCTAACATATATTTTCTGATGGTATGCGATGATCCAAAATGTTTGATTACCTGGTCGGCGTCCATTTATCGGCATTAGGGTAGAAGACGATAACTGCGATGGAAAGGGGTACGACCAGCGTTGGCGCATACCGGCCGGTGAGCAGCAGCCCGTCTAGCCGGTCCACCACCGGTACGAGGACCACCAGCAGTGCAGTGGATAGCAGCAGCCCGGCCGCTATGTCCTGGAATGTAACCTTTATTTTACCAACAAGCTAACAACCAACTGCAAAGCAGTCAGATTGCAATTTAAATGTAAGTTGTCCATCTAGACTCTAGATATAATAATGTTTTTTAAAGCTCTAGATTCTAGAGCTTTAAAAAACATTATTGCAAGTTCATTTGACTGCTATTCACATTACATTGTATTATAAGCCGTAGCAACTTACCAGAACACTATGCATGCCGAGGTAAACTCGACTGACACAGATGAGTGTACACCATAGGATTGCAATCACTACACCCACATGGATGGGGTATATGTACCTATTCATGGTGTAGAACAGAATGGAGAAGGGTATGGAGACGCCAACCATGGCATGTGTGGACGGCATGCCATATTCTATGGCCCATTTCTGCTGCAGTTTCTGAACAGGGTAGCCGGGGCGAGGCCAACGAATGATGTCTTTGAAGCCTTGTCCTGGAATTCAGGAAACAACTGGGGTTAGCAATAGTCATCATTTAATAATGAGTACCTCATAAAAATGGAATGTCTTGGCATAAGTATAACATCTTGGATCATCATTCCCAGAATTGGGAATGTCATAATTCAAAGGCTATTTCATTTGATTCCGATGTAGTAATCTATTACTGACAAATCTCAGGATATCTACTCAAATATTGATGATAAAGAATATTACAAGCTTTCCACTTAGTTTGGTTCTTCACAGGCATCTTTGCGATTTAAATATAGTACCTTCATTAATTGTTAAAATATTTTTAATTTTATCAAACCGCTATTTAACTTTTTTTGGAAATAAAAGTTATTTATTATTATTATTATAATATTCAGCTTAAAGAATCAGATTATTGATTATAGAATCAGGCTGCTTTAAGCTGATACATTTATATCGGGGTTATTTTTCAGTACACTTTAAATATTTGTCCAGTCTAAGTCTGTGAAGAAGTTCAGCAGCTTAAGTGAGTGCCCTTTCAGCTTTTTATAATTATTCATGTTGTACTGGACTTGTCATATAGTTCTGATACAGATAGTTTTGTATTTTGTATTTGTATTTGTACAATTTCATTACAAAGTGTTATGGCAACCACATGGTAGAATATTAGTCATGTGACTGATATTTATACCTACATTAACCCACTCGTTACAGAAATGCCTATTTTAACATACATTTATGAATATCCTAAAACGTTTTTGTTTTCTAAAAATAATATAAATACCTACAACACACTACATAAATACCTACAATCCCCCTCTAAAGGAAAAGCTGGAAAAGTTTTTGGTTATAAAAGACAGTAGTAATGTGAGGTACAATAATGATAGCAATTTTTATTTTCAGACCAAGTTTGAACAACCTCTATTCAAAGAAGATTATGGGTGAATTGGAAAATGCTGATGATTGATATACCAGATCATATTAACAATTTGCCACTTGAAAATTGCAATGTGACACTCACAGATGAAATTCAGGAGATGAAAATGTTGTGACATTGAGCAACCTTCCCGGCCGCCTAAGAACTGAAGCTGAAGTGCATTACAATGGTGCTGTTACATTGTCTTATGAAAATGTTTTTGTTTAGTTTACTAGAAATAAAAGTAAATATTCTCATCTTCACTATCATCTTCAGAAGACGATATAACAGCTTGAGTTCTTAGGTCTCCTGAATCTTTATCTGTGAGAACAGCAATTTTATAATCAGCATTTTCCTATTCACCAATAATCTCGTTCAAAGAGAGGTTGTTCAAATTTAAAAAAATATTGCCATTATTCTAGTAGGTACCTCATATTACTAGTGTTGGTTATTACCAACATCCAATTTAAAATAATTTATTCTGACCGAAATGGTTGCAAAACACTATTTTTGCTCCACCTAAACCAAATTAACATGTGTAATTTTCTACCCATATATTTTTTTGCTATGGCTGTAACTGAGAAAAACTAATCAGTATATACCTCGGAAAACTCATGAAGCAAAATCACATAACTTTCAACACTATTTAACACACATAACAGTATTATGTGCTCCAAAACAATTTTACGTTGTTGAAAGAAATTTCATTCTACCTGTACCATTTTGGCCACAGTTTTTTTTTTCAATGTGGGTTTTATCCTACAGTTGTAAAAAGTGGGTTACTACTTTTTTTGTAAACACCTACTACAATCATACATAGAAAACACCCAGATGATGAGGCCAAACATTGAAGTACTTGGTGAAATTGCCTTTGAATTGGAATATTGCTTCAATGATCGAACTTTTGATTTCTTTAGTGCATATAACTTAATAGAGTAATATTATCTTACCTATGTACATGACAACAGTCCACACAAGTACCACCCTCCTGCCGACCGCTCCATCGACATTCCAGAACCAGAAAGGAATAAAAGTGGCATAGAATAACTCGTCTCCCAGCTCCGTTCCTATCACAAACAAGTAGTACCAAAACTTATTGTTTACATGGCAGACGACGTCTTTCTCAGCGCTCTCAGCCGAGCTGTCGGTCTCACACGAAGACTGCGAGCTGCTGGAAGTGTCGCTTGGGATCCTCTTGTGCTGCTTCAGTTCAGAATCATCCTCATCACGGTTATGTTTATCGGAATGCAAGATTTCGGATGAATCATTTTCTTTTTGATTACTTTTGTATTTGACACCGAAGAAGTTTTGTACTTTTACTACTAGCAGCGGGTCCTTTAGGTATTCTATTGCATTATCCCACATAATGTATACTAAAACTGTTTTCTATGAAAAATAAACGATTTTACAAAATAAATTCACTTTTTATCACCCCTCCCTTCTAACCACTTTCTTTCTGTATATTTTATAGTGATGGGCGTTGCGTTATAGCATTTGGGGCGGAGGCTACTCTTTAACGGGTAAAAATAACAACTTGCCGACCTTAATTAATTAATAATTTATTTTATTTTATTTGACATATATAATTTACTTTTTCATTTTTACTGTATATAATTTAATTGATAATATTTTTGATTTGTACAATGCATTAGAAAACTACTGACGAAATTTTGCATGCCTTATATTTAGGCAGAACATGTTGTGCTTTAATTATAATACCACTGTATGTACATCTTCATTACTCATGTTCGCAAATAAATGACTTTGAACTTTGAACTTTTAATAACTTTTTGCTAACGTAACCACAGAATACAGAGAGGACAGAAGCTTCACTCCGCGCAATCATTTACATAAATAGCGACTTAAGTTGCTACGCAATAAAGTGCTATTCAGCTCGCACCAAACTCAGTGCCTAACATTTATATTAACCTACACCTTGCATCTCTTTCTATCGTATAGCTCTATCTCTACTGACGTGGCACGTGTAACGTTAGGGTTGTCTTGAGAATTATTCTGTGGCGAATAATAATAACCTGGCCGCCGACGGGCAGCAGCGTCGGCGGTGCGAGAAGCTGTATCCTGCGATCCCCAACCCGCATGCCCAGCGTGGGGATTATAGGCATATCCCCCTTCTTATAGGGGAGGCTTATGTCCAGCAGTGGACTGAATAGGCTGTTGTTGTTGAACATTTTACTATCCAGTTACCTAGCCACCTATTTCTTTTTAGGAATAATGATAATTCAAATAATATCTACCTACCTAGTATTAGATCAGAAAACTATTTTACACTGGCTAGCTGCATCAAGAACTCAGAAAATAGGCATACCTACTAGGTAAGTACTTGGGTCCTTAACACTTACTTAAGTGTTTAGGAGTCTTGTGTACGAAAACTGAATAAACACTGTTTAAGGTAGGTAGGTACATCATGCTAAATCTTAAGAGAAATTTTAGTAGGTAGGTACCTACCTAGATATTTGCAAGAGAAAAAAACAACATTTGGTTTGTAGGTAACCTAGGTACCTATCTAGTTTTAGTTGTTAGTACGCCTACCTTTAGGTAACTTACCACATCGATTTGTCTACCTACACCTACCTACCCGACTGTTTTTAAGTAGATAACCTACACTGCCTACTTAAAGTTAAACCAAATAAAAATGTACCTAGCTTGGGTTTCTAATCTTGCTCTCAGTCTACATAATCAAAATCATAATACCTACTTACTACAGCACTATGTAGGTAGATACCTACCAATGGCACAAAAATTGTCTATGAAAAAATACCTACATAATAATATTACATTTATTTATGTAGGTAGGTACTGCATTCAAATAGAACTTGTACCTAAGTACCAACCTACTTAACTAAATACGGGAGACTGATATCTAAACAACGCATTATTTGGTAGAAAAACTTTCAGTTCTGTACCTACTATTGGTATTATTTACATTTTCTTATTATTATTCAGGCAACCAAATGCTGTGCAGTATTTTTTTGCCTTCATTTGGCGAAAAATATAGGCATTAACAAAAACAAACTAAAATGCCGCGGCTGCTCAAGGACACTTTCGGTCCGGGCAGAACGCGGCAACCGACGTAACGAACCACGCTCGCAAGGCCGGCGATGCGTAGGTATATTTTTATACCTATTCTGCGGAGTGAAAAAGGCCTGACGTAACCATATCACAGTACCACGTCACGTCTCTTTGTATGTAATACGTATCGTGAGTGTTCTCCTAGCTACCTCTTCAGGAAAAAGACGGTACTTAATTTACTTTATGATAAGTATGTGACTTGCAGAAGCAGGTAGGAGGTAAGTACCTACCCACCTACCTACCAACAGTATTACTGATAAATAAAGGATATAAATAATAAAGAAAAATTGTATTTGACACATGAACTGTTAACTGAAAGAAATCGTTGCCTGCGTGCGATAAGATTGCTTATCGAGAGAACAACAATATTAAATGCGTACTTATTTCAGCGGTTTAGTTAGTCGAGCCACTAGAACCTTATGCGATCAACCCTGCCAAGTAATTAACACGTTGACTGCGGGCCTGGCACTTGACGCTACTCGCCATGGAGGAGGACCACGTGCTCTAGAGCAAGTGTGTTTTCAGCAGTCAAAGCGTTATACATGCGAACCTATCGAAAAACATAAAAAAAATGTTATGGCGAATGTCGTTTCATAGAAATTGTATGAAAAACTTTTTTATTAATTTTCGCAAAATCTTACAGTTTGATTTGGTAAGTTATTTTAGGAAAAGTGTTCCTGAAAATTTTTCCCTGTACAGTAAATAATAATAGTAGCTTAGCTTAAAAACGATTCACTGTTGATTTTCACGTCGCAGACTATTATGGATATTACCTATGTCGCGTTATTGGAATACACATCACTAATCCACTCTGATGACAGTCGGCTGAACTGTCAAAATTGACACTGACATACCCGTGTTGTAATTTTTTTTCTTTCCAGCCTTTGTAGGTATTTAGTGTGTTCGTTTCTGTCAGTCTGGCTAATAATGTCAATGTCATTATCAGCTGGCTGATCGGTCGGAGTCACATCAACAAATCAAATCAAATCTTGCTCGACCGACGGACCACGGACCGATCAAAAAGTCGTTTTGGAGGCGAATTGAATGATTTTGTTTTATTTCAAATGCAATCAATAATGTATGTACATTAATTGGTGAAGTCCGTATATAAAATAAAATACAAAGATTGCTGTTTGATTTCCTGCTTTCCGGATTTCATGTAAGTTTTAGAGTAGTACATTATCCAAAAGTAAAGTTATTTATTTTTATTCCAGCATCTATTTTACCGTAGGGAAATTAAACGCTATGCTAGACTACTTTACCGCTGAGATTAAAGCAAACCTCTAGCCTACCTCTTTGAATTGTAGGTATAATAAATACTACACAATAAACGCATATACCTACTTAATATAAAAAATATATTCTTTATTTCATAACTACAAGTAAGCCAAGTAAGTAGTACCTACCTAACTTCTCGACTAAATTAAATTTGTTAAAAATAAATTACATACCCATTTGCAGGTAGATCTATAGAGTAAAGGTATTTAAGTTTTATGATTATGTGTCATTTATGTGCAAGTAATCTATGCAAGGTACTCCAAATCCTTCCACCACACCAGTTTCTTTATGTACCATCTGTATTAAACTATTAATTATTGTCATAGACCTTTCCACAGCATTAGGTATTTGTCTTGATGCAGTTCACTGTCACCCTAAATATGAAAGATCCAGTGTGTAAAGAAAATGATGAGTTTGAAAAGTTATAGTAATTAAGGTTTGATAATCTTAATTAAACTTTGAACCGTGAGGATTGGCACATACATACAAGAGGAGGCCCATACCCAGCAGTGGGTGAAGTCGGGCTGTGGATGATGATGATGATGAATCTTAATTAGTAGACTACATTAAAAAAAATGTGGCTAAAATCTTTAAAAATTATATTGAAATAATTACAAATAACATTACTATACTTAACTAGATATTAAAATTGACTTATAATGCAAATTGTTGAGACTCACTTCAGCATATTGCATTGATAAATAAATATCAAATAGAGCTAGTAAATAAATACCAATTGCAAGCAGGTAGATACACAAAACATATCAAATTATTGACAGTGCACACAGTGTAATTAAACAATACTCACAAATCCCACACAGGCTGATAACATTATTACATAGCTACATTTATCTGTTGTCTCCTCGCTATCCAATAAATAATGACCATAGATATGTAGTAGTTCTGTGTTCAGTTTACTCAGATACTGTTGTCTGAACTACTTGTGTACGTTGAAAATTAATAGAAATATTTTTCTGCTCCACCATGCTTTTAAAATTTTTCTAATCTTTTTTCTTTTTAGTTCTATAAAAATGTGAAGTGGATAATGAAGTAATTTTAAAAGTATCTTCCATACTAAAAACAGGTATCAAGTATTTATCAAAAGGATATATTAAATCTAAACTTAAAAATGATTGGTTAGTTGAAAATAAATACCAATTACCAATTAGAGCTTCTCTGAAGAGATGCTACAGGATAAGTGATAAGTAAGTTGGTAATCTAATCGGAATCATTGTAAGTGAGATTCTCTTCTCACCGAAACTTGTTCACACCTATGTTCTCTCTAAATTATCCCCCTTCTGGATAAGATATAAATTCGAACTTTCCTTGTCTACTCTATTAAGGCACGTAAGATTGCAGGCCCCACAGTTTGTTGCCAATATGGTGTTCAAAATGATTGATGATGAAAAGGATATAACTAAAAATAATAATAATTCATGTAGGTATTTCGTATCATTTTGATGCTTAAAATCTTTTTTGTTTGTTATAAAGTTCATGACCTTGATGTTAGCTACTCATAAATCCAGCAGGTCACATAGCTTTTAAGTAGTAGGTACCTATAATAATACTTACCTAAGTTTTTTTTCATGTTGCAATGGAACTTGCGACCTTAAGTATCTACGTAAAATTAACTTGTTTTTTTGGTTACCAATAATCGTAGTTGCATATTTTTAACCACTAGCATTAATTGTGGGTAGCTACCAATTAGAACTAGGACACCCAGATCCAGAACAAATATTTGCGTATCATAGGTACCTAAGTATTGACTACAGACCAAACATAGGCACTTACTGTACCTATTAACTACAAATTGTCCGGCAGTGTTAGAACCCTCATCAGCTTGTTTCAGCATCTAGCCACTAAAGCGATCAAAGTCGAATCATCTGAGTTCGCACTCACGAAACTGCGCAATATACCTACTTAAAATTCCGAACGTTAATTGAGATAATCGATGTTCATTGCTAGTTATAATACAGGACCAATTGCTGCCGGTTGTGTGCATAGTTAGTAAACAAGAGTACTTACCTACGTTAAGAAGCTTACTTGTGCGGTAGGTCAGCGCACGGTCCAAATGGCAACCGAAGAGGAGGTGGACACATTGAAACTATACTGGGACCACTTCTTCAAGGCAGAGACAGGAACTTATGAGGTAAAAGTATCTTTATTATACTGTTTTTATACATGAATTCCGTGAATTCGCCTGTAGGAGAGAGTAGTTCATCGCTAGCCCAGAATCACCTTGTTACGTAGGTATGCTTACTATACGTTCTTTCGCTTTTGCCACTTTTTCATGCGAAAAGAATGAAGATTCTTTTCGCTCCCACTTTTGCTATGCAAGTTTCCTAGTCGTAACAAAGCATTGTATCGTGGTTACGGGTGCATTACCTACTCAATGAGCTCTAATCGAACATCTAACTGCTCGCCAATCATTCAATCAACATGCAACGCACATAACCTGAATTGCATATACTTTTTGGTGTGAAACTGAAGGTAAATGATCCTTTTCAGGGCATCACACCTCCATTCGGCGTTTAACTCTTACATAATGGTTTAAGGATCACATAGTAATAACATTTTATTGATCCTCAGAAATCCACCTGGCTGGACTTGTTTCTAGCGGAGTTTCTAATACGGCTTAACAAGGGAGCGAACCCTAAGGAACTTATTAACTTCTGGTAAGTTGATAAGGTAAAGAATACGTAACTTTTTTTGATATTTTTTCAGTATTTAGCAAATTCGTAGTGCTAATTATATTCAAGCTGTATTCACAATTGAGGCTGCGAAGATTCCTCACTATCATATAAGAATAAAAAGAGTCACTAGATATGAATTTAATACCCAGAGACGCTCTTTACTTCTTTCAAGTTTTTCAAGTGTCAAGTTTTACTTGAAGCAATTCATGACTAGGATTTTGTGACATAATTTATTCAATTGTAGCCCGGTAAGTGGTGTGGTCACGCTGGTTGGCTGCGAGTTACTGTGCGGCATCCACCGAGTGACGTCATCCATCAACACACACTACTCCGCTCCGCTGCCGTCCCTGGATGTCACGTGTTCTGGCAAGGCCTCAAGTGCTACCTCTAACGGGGACCACGCAGGTAACTTGGATCTTGACGGTACCGCCAAAGAGCATAGGCTCTTCTATTTTCTCCCGTTAGGAGAAGCAAGTGTTGTGTAAGATGCGACTATATTATAGCTGGATCATTTCTGTCTAACATCTATCTAGAGTAGGTAGTTATTATGGAAAAATAAGGTGCCACAGTTCTACAGTTTTAGGACTAAGAAATGATAGATTGTGATAGGTTTGAAGCTTAAAAATATACAACCTGTTCTCACGTGGGGTCAAGAATGATAAAAGTAATAAAAAAAAAAAAATATGCCCTTGTAGTTTTGAATAAATCCAGCTGATTGCTATTGATTCTGCATCCGTGATATAATATGAGCGTTTTCATCATTTTCATTGCCGTGTGTAAATAGCTAAACTAAATGTACGCTGGGGAAAACGTGATGCGACGAGAGGCTGGCTTCAGTTAATAAGGTTAGATAGGGAACCTACTTGTAATTTTTTATTCAATAACCCTTTTTCTGTAAAACTTTTTGAATTAAACGATTGCATGCAGCCGTAGGTAACTATACTACACAAAAATATACCATGGTATACATATTTATTAACCTGTTATTATACAGACACATATCACCTAGTAGACACGTTTTTTACATCTAATAAAACTATTGAGTTTCTCAAGAAATCGAGGATTCGGTTGTCTGGTGCGTACGCAACTACGCGTGCACTCAGAGGTCTTCGGGTCTTGACTCTCATTTGCAGGAGATATGAGATATCTGTAACTTAATTGGAATCTTATCGGATATCTCCGCATGACGTAGGTGCAACAGCGTACGCGTTGTTAGTGCCTATAATATAACATACACTAAGTCGCTATAATAAAACGTGAATATAAATTCAAAGTTAATTCTATTTGACTATCTGGCCGACTGAACCACCGAATGAATTGCAATGGCAGTTCAATGCTGAGTACCTTAATAAACTGTTGCACTAAAAGTAATTTTCCATCTAGAAACAGAGCAGAAGAATGAAGAAGATAAAATCCAGTCCAACAGTTTGTTCGCGCGCGCCAACGCACTGTCATCGGAGGAAATACTCAGAAAGTATCTACTGGGGGGCGTGGCGTGGCGCTGCCTTGTTCTGCTGAGGGCTTTGGGAGTTGAGGTTAGTGCTACCATAGAATAAGTAAGTAGTAACTGTAATTGGTCTCACACCATTGTAGTTTAAGTAAAATAAATAATAAATAAATGTGCTACATAGATTCATTGTTGGGTAACCATAGAATTCTATTTTTTATCGTAACCGATGACGCTTCGATTTCCCTTGAAAAACTGTCAAAAACCAACGAGTCGTCATAAATTTGACTTGAACGGTATATAATAGGAACCGCCCGTTAGTACTGGTACTCATATTTAGTGCTGCTGTGTGTTATTTTACTACTGACTAAGTAGGTACCTATATGGCTGCTGTGTTGTGTCAATTCCGCCTAACACAATTATTACAGCAATTATTTAAACTTCATACCAGCGGTCATACTTACGATAGCATACATTTGAGCACTCAAAACCAATTTAAGCTAACCAAACCGCCTAGCCTGTATTATTACAAAACCTCTCAAATAGCGAGTTTTGCAGAGGACTTTTAGAGGTTAAAGAAGAAGAATAGAGAAAAGAAGTCCCCCGCCCTGCCCGCCGTTCTACTAGTGTCCTTATCAGACGCAGTAAATCAATGAATTTATGCTGAAAGCTAGCACTAATTCACGCAATCTGTATGAATAGTGGGCCGCGTTCAGTGCACCGGCTATCTAGGGTCGACCTCAGGGGCCGCGACGACGGAAACGATACCCATCTAATAATCTCCATAATTAATAGTTAGATACCTACTCGTTAAAATACATCATATAAGACTGAGGAAGTCCACTTCTGAACTGCCTTCTTCATAAAACGTCGTGAGAAGCGATTTTAAAATGTTATACGGTTAACTTTTGTTTTGAGAATAATCAGTCCTATTCCGCCAACTTTCCAATACACATAAGTTTGTCAAACACTATTTTCAATAGCAATAGATTGATGCTTATTACTAGAGATCAAGGTCGAAACTGGTAATGACAATACTTATTATATTATGCAAAGATCAATGTAGGTAGTTACGTACTGAGATAATTATTGTTTTGTGTGCTAATGTGTTTAAAGTTCATTCACCGCCAGCATCGATGTACGAGTACCTACAATGTGAAATATTTACTGACTACAGTAATACAGTATCTTCATAAATGTGACTAAGATCACGTACACGACATTACGCTTATTCCGTACAGATTATGTTAGAAGAAATAAGTTCCCTTTGCTGTTGGCCTCTGTAAAAGTTTTGAACTGAAATTGTATGAATGTCTAAAGATCCTGGTAAAATCTTTAGTCACCTATTTGGTACTGCAACACCATTTCAAGGTTTGCTAACAGAGGGCTTACCACAGGTTTTGATAGTTTTCGAAAACTTTATAAGTTTTGGTATCTTTCCATACGTTTTCGTAGTTCATGCACGTTTCCCTAGAGGCGCTGTACTGAAAATGTATGGAAAGATACCGAAACTTATAAAGTTTTCGTAAACTATAAAAACCTGTAAGTAAGTAAGCCGGTAAGCCTTCAGAACGCATTTACCGATCAGTCCACGCGACATTATTGCAAGAGCTAAATTATGACTCACGTTCTCAATTCTCGCAATCTTGTAGAAAATATTTAATCTAAAAATATAAGAAAGTGTTACAAAATATAAAATACTAAGTACTCGTAAGTTCTAGCGATTTGAAATTACACGCAATTTACCGACTACACGTTTTTTTCACTTTATTTTTTTTGCGTGAAAGAGTAACAAAATTCATCCATACATCCGTACTCACAAACTTTCGCATTTATAATATTAGTAGGATTAGTAGGAAGTAGGATAGTAGGATGAATTATTTTTTTGCTACGCTTTGGTGTAAATTTAGTAAACTCTTTTGTACTAAGAAAAGAATTCCTGTCATTCAGCCTATGAAAGGATGTAGTAGGGAAAACGCTTTACCCAGAAGACGTGTGTAAGTACTGCTTCTAATCGCACTTACATAAAATAGTTTAATCGTTTGCACTGTCGCCACTCTCATCCACTTTTCCATCGTAGGGACTGTCATGCTGCCGGCAACTGAGCTCTGTACTGATATGGCTGTTTGGCGAGCTGAGTGTCGCCGCGGAAACTGAGGCCCCGCCCCATCCCTCCCCCGTCAACTCGACCACACTCGCACCACGCACTCCTATTCATCAGTTATTCTCACATAGGTATGTCAAATATCTATTTAAGAATCTTTACATAACCTCAGTAGCCTATTTATCACAGCAAACTAAGCCTTGATGATTATTAGGTTAATAAAAAATAAACAAAGTTTAATATTTTTTTAAATTAAATGTAATATCTTTATTACATTTAATTAAAGACATATTAAACTATGTATATTTTTTATAAAATCCTAGTGTATGATGCCGTTCGGTGAACTGACGATCTGTTTGAGGCTGTTGGTTGGTTGCTGGACAGGGTGCAATGTCAAGCAGTTGACTTATAAGGGCTGATGATGATGCTTAATGGCGAAAAAACTTTACGGTGACGATACACGTAGACTTCAGGCTGATGATGAATTGTAAATATATTACTTTGACCTATTTCTGCAATGACTCTAATATCATCACTAGAACACAACAGATTGACTAATTATTCAACTTCATGAGTACTAAGAGTGGTACAGACTGCTTTTATCTTGGCGCCTCATTACATTGAATTGGGCGATAGTGATAATGCAACGCCAAAACATTACGACTGGCGTAACGTAAACAAGATAAATTGCTTTTTATATCATTGAAATTGGACATACTGAGCGTAAATACTGACCGTTCTTTCCTTTCCATTAGTCCCGTGGATGATATAGGAGACGACTAAAGGGAAGACTTTTTGATATCCTCTTACCTGCTTAGCAAACTTGATTGAACTTATCATGAAATTATGTGATTATTCTGGACTTGTATTATAATTGTATTTATCCATCCATAGGAAAAGTATTCCTAGAATGTAAGACCTAGATATTGTTAGTCATAGAAATACAAGGTCACTTCTCCGTAAGCCACAAATAGATCCAATTACTTCCATTGGCGCAGCGTCGGATGCACATAGGCAGGTATTTAGTTACGTAACTTGTGGTGAGTACTAACTTGGTTGCAGGATATGGTCGAAGCAGAAACCGAGCCTCCAGTCAAAGAATGTCATCGATTCTCCTGAGAGATATGCTTCAAGGTAATATAACATGAATTAGGTTATGAAACATAAAAAATCTGATTGCCACTGTACCTTTGGAATGTAAGTAATTAGTAATTCACATTGTGTATTTAAATTACGACCAAACAAATAAGGGCCTTAAGCGGCCTGTCGCTTGTTTGATATTACCAGTTGTAGTGGTCTCTTGTATTTCCAGCATGTTTATTTCACCAAATAAAAGTCATTTAGCGAGTATTCTGCCGCTCCTATCGACAGATGGGTCCTTTTCGGAACAATGTAAACCATAATGTTAAAACGTAAAATGCCCATAATAATAATAATAACTAACGCTGGACACTGTCACACAGCATCATGTAGCCCCAAACTAAGCGGAGCTTGTATTATCGAAACCACATGACTGATATACTGAGCAAATACATTTTTTTTTGTAAATACATACCTATTATACATAAAAAACATCCAGACCCGAGGCAAATATTTGCAGAGCATGCAAAAATTTTCTCGCGGCGGGAATTGAACCCGCAACCTTCTACAATTACAACTCCTACTTCAACAATGATGATCAACGAAGACTAATGTGTTGTCATAACATAATTTTCGTCATATTTAGGCCAAGACGCACGAGCCAGCATGACTCGACGGACAAGAAGCGTAAGCAGGAGTCGTCTCAGTCGTCGGAGTCGGGCGGCTCCAACGACGAGCTGCGGCTGCTGAGCCGGTCCCTCGCCATCAAGGTCGCCTCGCCGCACGACCGCCTCGAGCGCTCCGTGCGCTCCGCCCGCTCCTCCGACGAGCACCCCGACACCTTCGCCGACGGCTTCCGCTCGCCCAGGCGGTGCAAGCCCAGGACGGACGACCACATGACCGACGAGCATCGGGCGATGATCAACAAGGAGATTGCGGCGTCCGAGTTCACGCTCATCATAGTGGACCTGCTGCGCGAGCTGTGCCGCGCGGAGAGCAGCCTGTGCGGCGCCGAGGGCTCGCAGATTTCCATGGAGTGCATCAGCTTCGCGCTGCGCACCCTCTGCTGCCTGCAGTTCAGCTCGCCGGCAGCGCGCGCCGGTCCGCCGCAGCCCGCGCGAACGCGCCTCGCGCTCGCCGAGCTGCTCATGGTGGCGCTCGACAAGGTGCTCGTGCACGCCGACCTCGTGGCCAAGCTCATCCACGGCGGCGTGCTGCCCATGCTGCTCGGCATACTCGAGGACGTCATAGCCAAGAGCGGCGCCGACCGCCCGGAGGACACCGACGCGGCCGACTCCGCCGACCTGCTCCGGTTCGTGTTCGGCGTCGCGTACTCGATCACGGCCTTCTTCCACTGCCTGCTGATGCAGTGCCGCAGCGTGGACAAGCTGCGCGAGTTCACGGACCAGTTCCGGCTGTACGGTGAATGCCGGCGCGGCGGCTTGCTGCGGGAGGCGGCGCGTCTGCTGGTCCGCATTCCGCGCGCGGACACAGAGGAGGTGGACGCGCTCGTCAAGAGGCTGGTGGAGGCCGTGGGCAGGCTGATCGGCGGCATGAAGCGCGTGCGCAGCGAGGTGGTGCACTCGGCGGCGTGCGCGCGCGCGCGGCACAAGGCGTGTCGGCGGCGCGTGGCGGCCGGCACGCACCACCACCACGACGTGCTGGGCGAGCCGCGCGCCGCACCGCCCAACGCTGCTGCCTGCTGCGCGGCTGTGCTGTACGGCTCGCTGGCGGCGCTGCTGGCCGACGACGCGCTGGCCGCGCGCGCCGTGCTCCGCAGCAAGGTGCTGCGTGTGATGCTCGCCTGCGGTGCCTGCTGCTGCTTCCCGGCCGCCGAGCTCATGGAGAGCATGGTGCGCGTGATGCTGACGCACGGCGCGGCCGCCCCCCTGTGCCTGCAGCTGCTGGAGCGCACCGTGTACGGCGAGCTAGGCGCGGCGGTGCTGGCGCCGAGCCCCGCGGACCGGCTGCCGTGCGCGGTGTGCGAGCCCGGCGCCGGGCGGCGCGAGCCGGCACGCCGGGGCTGCCCGCTCGGCGGCGCCGCGCCCGCTGAAAGGAAGGACGCCTGCTCCTTCCTGATTCACTACAGCTCGCTGCTGCAGCTCGACAACCACAGCGCCGTACTGCACGCTACCGTCGCCCACCTGTTGCGAGTGACGCCCCGGTGCCGGGCGGAGATGAAGTATGAACTGCTGTTCAGCGTGATATACCCCACATTCATAGTGGCGAAGCACCGGTACACGATCCGCCGGGAGGAGGCCGCCTACTTCCTCACAGTCTCCTGCCTCAACATCTTCGCCGGCCTGCTGAACACCGTCCCGTTCGCGGAGCAGTTCATCCAGAGGGGGGGACTGAGCTACGTCCTGGAGCTGATCTCTCTTCCGGAGTTCTCCGACCGGTGCTGCTCCATACTGGAGATAGCGATCATCGTCGAGATCTACAAGCTGATGAAGGAGAACTCGGAGCTGGCGTACTACAGGGAGATGGGCTCGTTGTCGTCCGTCCGGATGCTGTTCAGGTCGCTGTCCGAGGTGACGGATAAATGCTACAAGATATGCCGGCTGAAGCTGCCGGCCGAGCGGTACGAGGCGCTGGCGGACGTGCGCGAGCAGCGCGCGGCGCTGGCCTTCATCCCGGAGGAGCGCGCGGGGCGGGGGGAGACTGCGCCGTTGCCCATGGAGGCGGGCTACGCGGCCGGCGAGACCACCTGCGAGGAGTCCGTGGAAGACCACATTGATGTGCTCAAGAACATCTGGACGTTCTGGAAGACTTGCGCCGACCTGTGCCTCTACAGCCCCATGTTCCGCGAGTACATCGTCAGTGAGAGCGCGCTGCTCGACAGCTACGCTCTGCTGAAACTGGTGCTGTACTACCTGTGCAACTGCGAGTGCGGGCCCGCGGAGACGAGGGTGCTCATCAAGATTATGGAGGCCTTGCTGACAGTGCAGCTCGCGGTGGCAGGTTAGTCTTGCGATTGTAGTGCTGGTTCCTTTCTTGATCATCGTCAGCCCCTCCTATAAGCTGTTCTTACATCTTAGCCGGTTAGGTCGCACTGGGCTGGCCCTCCGGTCAGTGGAGTGACGATCTGCGAAAGGCTGCTAGTAGAAGCTGGCATCGAGTTCAGGGCAGGGCGCAATGGTGCTCTTTAGGGGAGGCCTATGACTAGCAGTGGACTGTTATAGGCTGATGATAATGATGATGATGATGTGGCTATGCCAGTCCAGACCGAATTAGTTGAGCCAACATCATTTTCTTTAATGTTGACTCTATCTTGGAATTTCGCCACATTCCTGTTATACGCCAATGTGCCATCAAATCTGACGCTAATTCTATGAATAATGTCTTAAATATTGTAATATTAGTCCCTTGCCGCTACGTTTTCATGTTAATGGGCCTTATTAACTTAATTCGTACGCAAACTACCTTTATCCGGTTCAGACCAAATTATCAGCAAACGAGGTACTTACATTTTTTGTTTACTTAAGGTGTAACCAGAAAAGCAAAAAGTACTGAATTCTTTTGCATTGATTTAATCTAATGCGGTACAAAAACGACCGAACCACTATCAAAAACGAATAATATACTGGCCTTGCAGTTGCATTGACTAATCAAGTCGGAATCATGAATGCGAATTTTATAGGTTTCGTCTTAGTATTTACTAAAAAGTCGTGAAATATCCACGTATCGATAGAATAGCGTGCAAGTGCAATGAGCTATAACTAAACTATTACAACAGGGAGATATACGGTTTCACGTTACGGTGATTCGTGCTATCATTAAGTGAGAGGAAATAGGGTTTATTTTGTGTTCATCTAACTATAGAATAAATGTAAGTTTCACGGTAGACTTGATTACAAATTGTGTGAATAATGTTAATTTATATTGTTTGAGGTTTCTTATTTGTTATAGTCTACTATTGAATAGGTTGCCTATTTTGTTTTTTCGTCGGAAATCTAAACCAAAATAATTTCGAGTGGAATCATTTATATTCTAGGTATGTACTTATCTAAAACAAAAAAATTTTTTTTTGTATATTTGTTAGTTTGTTTGTACTGGATAAACTCAAAAACACCTTGACTGATTTAAAAAATTCTTCCACCTACAGAAAACTACATTATCAGCGTTAAACATAAGATGTATTTTTTTTTAAATTGAAGTCTCTTCGATAAATGCAATAATGTAACCCACTCTGGGTTGATTGTCATCAAAAATTTGCCTTTAAAATTTATTATGTATGTGGCGTGCATGGAATTGTCTGTTAACACTATCTGTCAGATAAATTTGAAAATAGGACGCGTAATCTCACACGAGTTTATTCAATATATATTCTGCATTGAAAATAAAAATCATGACATTGTGTTTCACCGATCACAGTCCCTCTAGCAGATCCATGAACAAAAAAATATGCTAATGGCCTTGTCAAGGGTACCTACTTTCACTGGTAAGTGTCTACTTTTTAATCTGTAACCTATTTAGGGTTTCGCGTAAAATAAACATGTTCAAGGAAGTGGAAGGAATTGCACGCAAACGAAGTTGCGGGAGAGTCAGCTCGTGAATAAGTCCACAATGTCCCATACCGCTGGGCTGGACCTCCCGCGAAAATAATAAAGTACCTACTTGACGTAACTGAAGTGATTTTGTCCTGCTAGTAGTATCACATTACTTGACTTACATACAAATAGTTAACATTGTTTACATAATGCAGTTAGCTGTCGTTGATTAGATAACGTGTGTAGATAGTCCCGCCCTAAGGATTCCATTCAAGCTTATTTTATTCGCAGAAATACACGATACTATATTTATTTGGTCTGGCTTCCTAGCTTTTATTTTGTTGTCTAGACTTGTTTGCGCAACCTGCTTGTTTCAAGGTCTCGAATTTTTGTGTGCATTTATTTGGTTACGCTTGCATTAGATTAATAATCGGAACTGAAGTAAAATGCACTTAAAATAGATTTATATAATACTAGTTTAGGATTGTGGCTATACCTGGAGTAGGTAGTTAACACATTATCATCATCATCATCATCATCAGCCTATAGCAGCCGTATATGTCAATGTCAATGTCCCGCGTATCACACTATTACACTAATATTATAAATGCGAAGGTTAGTGTATGTGTGTGTGTGTGTGTGTGTGTGTGTGTGTGTGTGTGTGTGTGTGTGTGTGTGTGTGTGTGTGTGTGTGTGTGTGTGTGTGTGTGTGTGTGTGAGAGAGAGAGTGAGTGTGTGTGTGTGTTTGTGGTTGCTTCACTCCCTAACGGCTGAACTCAAACTCAAAATTCATTTATTCAGTTGGAACTGACTTTGAAACTTAATTTTTTTTAATTTACCACCAATTCTGAATGAAACTATATACCTGGATTAATATATAGGCTACTTTTTATCCCGGTATCACACGAGCGAGGCCGCGGGCGAAAGGTAGTCAACCTATATTTAATAAACTGTAGATGTAAATATTCGCAGATGTAACATCGGGCCGTTCTAAAGAGACGAGCTGCGGCATAGTGCGGGAAGCACTGGTGGCCCCGGCGGCGGCCCCCGAGGGAGGCGGAGGCCGCTTGCGCGCGCTTTGCGAGGCGCTTATACGAGTGGCCACGGCCGAGCCGAGCCGCTACCACGCCATGCCGCGACTCGCACAACCTAAGGTGAGCCTTATTATTGTACTATATCTCGCCAAGTGGAGCGAGCGAAGCCGTAGGATACCTTTTCCCGAACCAACTCGGGCACTTGTAAAACAGAATGCATTTAATCAATGAGATGCTGCATAAAAACGCTATGGTTTAATTCAGTATTTTAAGATTATTAGGTATGGAAGGTTGGTATGGCCGACTAGGTAGTAAAAGAGATCTCAGAACCTTTTAGTGCGGTAGCAATGCCATTTTGAATGTTAAAATATGAAAATGTTTTTGTTCGAATAGAGTGTACTTGAGCCATACTTTTATTATGAACCCGCTCGCGTTACCTCGCGATACCTAACCGCCGCGCCGGGCCAAGCGAAGTGTGGCCTCTGTGGCCCTTACTCATTCTGAAACTATTCGCGACTTAAATCTTCGCATTTATCTACTTAGACTACCTACCTATCATGAGGTTACTTAAAATAGTAAGTAGTTTACATATGCATATGTTTGTAGGGGAAAATATTGTTCTTCATAAAACACGTGGTAATGATTGTGATTGTAAAACACAGAAGCCAACTAGGTAACTGAGTGAAACCTTATACTGTTGACTTATGATCCGATTTCCCACGACCTACAGATGTAGGTACCTACAAGGATTAAAACCAACTACCTCACAATACACTTCACATAACTGCGATTCAGTATATGACTTATAAACAAGGTTTCTGTATAAAACTCGATAATATGTACAATAAATTACCATTAAAAATTACTCAGCTTTCTCAAAACCAATTTAAGCAAATATTAAAAAAATTTTTTGAATCCCATCCATTTTACCATATCAATGAGTTCATGAGTTGCTCATTTTCTGATTTGCATATGTAGAAATAATTAGATTATCGTAAGAATTTATATTGTAAAAATTGATTTGCCAATGTTATGTAATATAACGAAATGGTTAAATAAATAAATTACAAATTACAAATTACATATGAAATGTGAAAGTCCTTTCCCTAAGTTTCTATGGCATAATGGTGATCACAATGAAGAAGTCCATAATTCAATTACTGACTTGTGTTCCATACATTATTAGTCTACTGGCGACGCTTAACACAAAACCTACGCGTCAGACCCATTGATACTTGGGGCTGGTACCCAGCCGCTACACCCCACAGTACTCGCGAATTCAGAACTGAATACTGAAATTAGAATAAAGCCATGCTTCTACTCTACACACTCTAACTCTAAAGGCCCTAACTTCACAAACTCTACACCTTAGTCAAAATATGTGGCTTGGCTGTTTCAAGTATTTTGCTATGTCACTCTTCATGGGAGGCTAATATGCCACGAATTAAATAGTTTATGGTAAAAAAGCCGGTGTGATGAAAACGAAAGGCAATGGTCATCAAACCCTCCGTCCTCAGCTCGCGGGTCCAATCGCATCTGATTAGCATAATAGAGTAGAGAGTAGAGTATAATAGGCAGAGCGGGCGACGCGGCCTAATCTCGCCTTAAACCGGTTTCGGCCCCCTCGCCTATTACGTATCTACTGCCTTAATCGATTAGGGTTCCGCGCCATGGAATGTTCATTGAAATTAAATTATGTGGGTGTGACAAATGTGACGTTACGAGTTAATTACAAACCAATTTACTAGAAATTCTAAAAAGTTTATCATTTAGAATTGCTAGTAAATTATACAATCAAACACTAGTGGATAAATAAAATTGTACCGTCACAACACAATTCAGTTTTAACCACAACTAGGTAAGTAAGCTATCAACTGTTGATTGTAGTTACCTATTATTTTAAATAGTTTATTCTAGTTTGAAATTCGTATTTCAATATGTTAATAATAATATTTCGAATAATGTTCTTAATTTTTAGTGCATCATCCACGCAACAATGCAGCATACGGAACCCTGCAAAAAAGTTCAAGTTCTGCTTGACAAAAAAATTCAAACAACACGGAAATCTTGGTGGGACGTAGACTATCGTCCGCGCAACTCCGAATTATTCAAAACCACAAAAAAATTATAGAAAAATTATTGTTGAAATAATTCTCGCTTAGTGAGTGAGGTAGGGTTTTAAATAGTGTTTAAATTAAATATAGTGCTGCATAAATTGTGTGTGCGTGTAGTCACGTGTGTTAGAGAAAGTTGGTGATTTGTTTTGGTAATATTATTACCTAAGTGCTTGTGAGTGGGAAAATTGACAATATTTTTTTGTAAGTTGTTAGATAATAATATTTCAATATTTTCTCTTCTCTTTATAGCAGTATCCTTAATTTTTTTTAGTGAAAAACATCTAATATTGTTTTAGGGGAAAATGGCCTTGTGCGCAATGTCTATAACATTAACATTAACATTTAGCTGATCGTGATGATGATGAAGATGATGATAAAAAAATATAAAAAGGCCTTAGCAAAATATATTTGGCTGGATGTGTGGTGATTCTGTCTTTGATTGTCATTATCTAATGTTAGGCAATCCTCACTAATATTAGGAATGCAAAATGTGTTTGTTTATAAGTCAGTCTTTCTCTACGGTACTAATAAGGAAGACAGGACCATTACCGACGTTATTTTGGGACAGAGATAGTTGGAAAACAGGATAGGATAGGGCTAATAAAAAACATGCTAATTTTGATCCTTGTACCCCGAACCAGACTGTGAGCGGAAGCTAGTAGCTTCCTTTTATTTTTTGCGTCGATTTGTCAGTAGGTATTGACTCATACAGTTATACATACAAGCGTAATTGCTCCTAAAATTCAGTACTTAAACATAAACTGGAACACGGGATAGGATAGGGCTAATAAAAAACATGCTAATTTTGATCCATGTACCCCGAACCAGACTGTGAGCGGAAGCTAGTAGCTTCCTTTTATTTTTTGCGTCGATTTGTCAGTAGGTATTGACTCATACAATCATACATACAAGCGTAATTGCTCCTAAACTTCAGTACTTAAACATAGTAAGGTAATTTGTATAAATACCTGTAAATAATAATTTCTGCTTCCAATTTTTGTAAATCTAAATCAATTAGCGCTGTTTGTATCTAGGCTTAATGATTACGATTACCGCTTTAAACTATTATTACTATAGTAGGATGTATTGACGGTCTCTGTGGCACAGTGGGCGAGAGCCTGAGACCTACAAATATTGTCTCTGATCTGGGTGTTTTCTATGTATGATATGTATATATTTACAACAAAAAAAAGTATATAAGTAGTATATCAGTCATTGCGGTTCCCATATTACAAGCTCTGCTTAGTTTGGGGCTATAATGATGCTGTGTGATTTTGTCCAGCATTATTTATTTCTCCTACGTTAGATGCGCAAATAACTGTGTAGTAATTTGCGGAAGCAAAAGCTACTTTTTTTGCAACTCTAGTTTTTCAAGAGGGAAAAAAAGTACCCTTGTATGTTACCTGCATTAATCAACATCGAGCTCTTTCTTGCAAGGCCAATACACTGTATCTTAAGATACGTGTTTTGGCTTCATCATTATCATCAGCAGCCTATAGCAATCCACTGCTGGACATAGGCCTCCCCTAATGAGCGCCATTGCGCCCTGTTCTGAGCTCGACGCATCCAGCTTCTACCAGCAGCCTTACGCAAATTGTCACTCCACCTGGCCGGAGGGCGTCGTTTGCCGAGCCGCGGTCTCCACTCAAAAACTCGTTTGCCCCAGTGGTTGTCGGTTCTTCGGCAGTTGTGGCCAGCCCACTGCCACTTCAGCTTGCTAATTCTCTGAGCTATGTCGACAACTCTAGTTCTATGTCGGATAGTCTCATTGCGGATTCTATCCTTCAGAGAAACTCCGAGCATAGTTCGTTCCATAGCTCGCTGAGCGACTTTAAACTGGTGGACTAGCGGTACTGTGAGTGTCCACGTTTCGGCTCCGTATGTATATATGTCCGCAGCGCGCGGGTATCAATAGTTTGGTTTTGTTTGACACTGTATTTCTTTTGCGCGACAATTTGTTTTGACAATACACTGTATACTTGGTTAGTGTTTCGGAATTTCATGCCCCATAGAAACCAAACTATTGATACCCGCGTGCTGCGGACGCTGGACGGCAGACAGTGAGTTCATGACTCTGGGTATAGAAGTGGAAGTGAGCAACGCACGGCGGTCTGCGAGGTGCGCGGAAGGAAGGGAGATAGTAGCGCGTGTGACCGTTCCGATTTGTTTACTCGAATGAATAGTTTTTTGTGTTTTTGTATAAAAAATGCGCGGTTTTTTAAAAAATCTATAGATCAATTTATGTCGTAATTCATGTGCAAAACCATACCAACTATTATTTTATACCTATTGTCTCCTAGTCAAGTACATTAGTGATATTTAGGTAAACACGACGTTTTAGGATGGCAGCAAGACCAGCTGGTTATTAATTATTTCGTATAATACAGTTTATTTGCTTCATCTGTTCGTTTAAAGCGAAGAGCGAGAGCCCTTGTTTAAAAAGACTAAACACTGTATTAATATATTTTTAGATCCAGAAGTAGAATTTAGTTAAAAATAAAACATCAATCTGACAGTTGACAAGAATTTACTTTAATTTTACAAAATCAAAATCACAATAACAAACAACCGTTATTTCCAAATACTTTTACACCATAAATCACCCAAAATATACGTCAAGGAAATATACGACTTACTGCAAATTGCACCGAAACCAACCAGACAACCTTACAGTTCGAAATCAAGCCTGCAAATGACACGAGCGCGTCATCGCAGCTCTATTTATGCTGGTCGGTGGGTGACGTCACAATCTGCACTAAATTCGACAAAAACAACGCTAATACGGCCTCTCCTGATCATGCGCCGTCCTCGGACGCATCTACGGGAACCCATATGAGGTCAGCAGGGCTAGATGAAGGCCCAGCTACATCATTCGTCACCTTTGTTGTCAGTATCTGTTGATGAGGAACACATATGTAGTCACAAAATCAAAAGCAAAGCAATGCCTACGCTGCATTCATCACACATTCAAGGCCCTCATTCAGTGATACACACTTATCTACCCATTGGTTAGAGAAAAACTCCACGAGCGCTCTTTACATGAACATAATTCTTCTGACACGTGTCATACAAAATCATTCATTCACATACCTGTACGTACAGATCGATCAGACAAACCCCCCATAGGTTAAAAACGTGTATGCAGGACAAGAGTCCAGCACGCGTTATGGAACATGTCTGCAAGGCCAGAGGCCACATGCATTGTTAAATGCATGTGCAGGGTCTGAGACCCCAACATGCATCTTAGAATGCATCTGCAAGTTTAGAGACCCCTATGCATTTGAAAATGCATCTGCAAGGGAGACCCCTATGCATTTGAAAATGCATCTGCAAGGTCAGAGACCCCTTATGCATTTGAAAATGCATCTGCAAGGTCAGAAGACCCCTATGCATTTGAAAATGCATCTGCAAGGTCGGAGACCCCTATGCGTTTGTAAACGCATCTGCAAGGTCAGAGACCCCTATGCATTTGAAAATGCATCTGCAAGGTCAGAGACCCCTATGCATTGAAGAATGCAACTGCAAGGCCAGAAGCCCCATGCATTGTTAAATGCATCTGCCGACCGAACCATTCATCTCAGTCTACTCACAACACACGTCGCTGCTAATAGCCACCAAAGGAAAGGAACTATCTAGGTAGTAACCTAATATAGCTGAAACTACAGCTAAGCCTAAACCTAACCTATGTAAACCTAACCTAGCTGAACCTAACATAGCTGATCCTAACCTAGCTAAGCCTTAACCTAACCTATGTAAACCTAACCTAGCTGACGAAATAGTGGCTACCAACAGAGACGCAAGCAATGTCAGACCGGGACAAAGCGATCGTTTACTCCAATAGCTTCAGCTCATATCGACCGCTATCTGGACCGGCGTTGCCCCAGTGGACAATCATCCACGCAACGGGACCTGCATCCGCCGTCTGCACTGGCGATGCCCCAGTGGACTTGTATCCACAGAGCGGGACCGCCGTCTGCACTGGCGATGCCCCAGTGGACTTGTATCCACAGAGCGGGACCGCCGTCTGCACTGGCGATGCCCCAGTGGACTTGTATCCACAGAGCGGGACGGCCGTCTGCACTGGCGATGCCCCAGTGGACTTGTATCCACAGAGCGGGACCGCCGTCTGCACTGGCAATGCCCCAGTGGACTTGTATCCACAGAGCGGGACCGCCGTCTGCACTGGCGATGCCCCAGTGGACTTGTATCCACAGAGTGGGACCGCCGTCTTCAGCATGAATCAGCTTGATTCCAGCAATTATGCAACATGAAACAAGGAATCAACTTTAACGGTTCCTAAATAGCCAATCACATTAAGAATGCGTGTACTTCTCCGAAGTTGGGGTTACTTGGCTACGCCCGACCATAGTCAGTTCGACATTACCATCATCTTAAACAGCTGAACACGCTTACAGAATGAATTTACTTCTCTAAAGTTAGGATTGCTCGGCCTCGCCTGACCATAGTCAACTCATAATCATAATCATGCCGTTTTGACCTTTTAACTCTAAACCTATGAAGTAAATAGTCAAAATATGGAAGGAATGTAGCGAAGCGCTCATGGCGTGGCTTACTTCGGTGTTCTTCGCAGATCATCTTGGTTAAACAACATTCCGCGAGGCCACCACTTGGATGGGCGATCGTTTAGTGACTTTTAAATCGGAGCGTTTCTGTGCTTCGAAAGGCACGAAAAGATGTTGGTCTTGGCTTTTCAGTCGTTAAGCAATGTCGAAGGTACGGGTGGCCTAAAAACTCCGACACTAGCAATATACTTTGGAACACCATATTTCAAAATCATGTAAGAAAGGGTCAAAACTTGATATGAAAATACGATTCGTCCTTACCGGGATCGTGCCCACAGCTTTAGCAAGCTTTTGAGCTACCACGCTCAATACTACCTCCACGCTTGGACATGGCACGGTCATGTTCAAACTTCGGCGCCAGAGTCTGCGCTGGATGAGATAGCCAGCAGACCAATAGGCTCGCTCGGCCCGGGCGGCTCTCTCGTAGGTAGCGGCGGTTGCAGTTGCGCCATCCGTGCAGCATCGGAACGATCTCCGGCTCCGAAGAGCTTAGTAGCCCCCACCAGATAGGCCCGGTGTAGCTACCCCATCTACACTCGCACTGAAAACCCTGGAACTAACTTCCAAAACGATCAAACGGTCTAAACTAGTTTGGAGTTGCTGTTCCAAACCACTTACGATCTTGGCTTACGATCTCGTTCCTCGGACATGGTTATCGAAAAGGTATCAGACGTTAGTAGTTCAAACCCAAAACCTACTTGGACATTCTAAAAATAGCACTCGGAGTCAAACAACATTTCGAAATAATTTTTGAATAAATCATCAAAACTACCCACAATGTTTTATTGTCATCGAATGTAAATCTCGTTCAACAAAACTGATGATAAATCATCATCATCATTTAGCCCGTAAACAACCACATTGGGTATAAGCTGATCGAAAATCATCATCATTATTTAGCCCGCAAACAATCACATTGGGTATAAGTCCTCTTTAGTAGTCTCTCCTAGTATATCCTCTATCATTAACCTTAAGCAAATGATTTGATCAAAACTTGAAATACAAAAATACTGGTAGGGTTTTACCGACGTGTTGTTGGACTACCATCATACCCAGGCATGCGCATAAACACGCCATGTTAGTGGGCGCGTATGGACACGTGGTGACGGCCTGTCCTCCTGAACAGAAGCGGTGCAGCGGTATATGCGTGGTAAGCACGCGAACGCTGCAGGCGCTGTGGCGCCACGGTCGAGGGCGCGCAACAGCACGCGGAGACCGCAGCATGCCCAAAACCTGGCAGCGCAGTGGAGAGCGCGCAACAGCACGCGGAGGCCACCAGCCTGCCCAGCACGTGGCAGCGCAGTGGAGAGCGCGCAACAGCACGCGGAGGCCACCAGCCTGCCCAGCACGTGGCAGCGCGGTTGAGAGCCCGCAACAGCACGCGGAGACCGCAGCATGCCCAAAACCTGGCAGCGCAGTGGAGAGCGCGCAACAGCACGCGGAGGCCACCAGCCTGCCCAGCACGTGGCAGCGCGGTTGAGAGCCCGCAACAGCACGCGGAGACCGCAGCATGCCCAAAACCTGGCAGCGCAGTGGAGAGCGCGCAACAGCACGCGGAGGCCACCAGCCTGCCCAGCACGTGGCAGCGCGGTTGAGAGCCCGCAACAGCACGCGGAGACCGCAGCATGCCCAAAACCTGGCAGCGCAGTGGAGAGCGCGCAACAGCACGCGGAGGCCACCAGCCTGCCCAGCACGTGGCAGCGTGGTTGAGAGCCCGCAACAGCACGCGGAGACCGCAGCATGCCCAAAACGTGGCAGCGCAGTGGAGAGCGCGCAACAGCACGCGGAGACCGCAGCATGCCCAAAACCTGGCAGCGCAGTGGAGAGCGCGCAACAGCACGCGGAGACCGCAGCATGCCCAAAACCTGGCAGCGCAGTGGAGAGCACGCAACAGCACGCGGAGACCGCAGCATGCCCAAAACCTGGCAGCGCAGTGGAGAGCGCGCAACAGCACGCGGAGACCGCAGCATGCCCAAAACCTGGCAGCGCAGTGGAGAGCGCGCAACAGCACGCGGAGACCGCAGCATGCCCAAAACCTGGCAGCGCAGTGGAGAGCGCGCAACAGCACGCGGAGACCGCAGCATGCCCAAAACCTGGCAGCGCAGTGGAGAGCGCGCAACAGCACGCGGAGACCGCAGCATGCCCAAAACCTGGCAGCGCAGTGGAGAGCACGCAACAGCACGCGGAGACCGCAGCATGCCCAAAACCTGGCAGCGCAGTGGAGAGCGCGCAACAGCACGCGGAGACCGCAGCATGCCCAAAACCTGGCAGCGCAGTGGAGAGCGCGCAACAGCACGCGGAGACCGCAGCATGCCCAAAACCTGGCAGCGCAGTGGAGAGCACGCAACAGCACGCGGAGACCGCAGCATGCCCAAAACCTGGCAGCGCAGTGGAGAGCGCGCAACAGCACGCGGAGGCCACCAGCCTGCCCAGCACGTGGCAGCGCAGTGGAGAGCGCGCAACAGCACGCGGAGGCCACCAGCCTGCCCAGCACGTGGCAGCGCGGTTGAGAGCCCGCAACAGCACGCGGAGACCGCAGCATGCCCAAAACCTGGCTACGCAGTGGAGAGCGCGCAACAGCACGCGGAGGCCACCAGCCTGCCCAGCACGTGGCAGCGCGGTTGAGAGACCGCAGCATGCCCAAAACCTGGCAGCGCAGTGGAGAGCGCGCAACAGCACGCGGAGGCCACCAGCCTGCCCAGCACGTGGCAGCGCGGTTGAGAGCCCGCAACAGCACGCGGAGACCGCAGCATGCCCAAAACCTGGCAGCGCAGTGGAGAGCGCGCAACAGCAACGCGGAGGCCACCAGCCTGCCCAGCACGTGGCAGCGCGGTTGAGAGCCCGCAACAGCACGCGGAGACCGCAGCATGCCCAAAACCTGGCAGCGCAGTGGAGAGCGCGCAACAGCACGCGGAGGCCACCAGCCTGCCCAGCACGTGGCAGCGTGGTTGAGAGCCCGCAACAGCACGCGGAGACCGCAGCATGCCCAAAACGTGGCAGCGCAGTGGAGAGCGCGCAACAGCACGCGGAGACCGCAGCATGCCCAAAACCTGGCAGCGCAGTGGAGAGCGCGCAACAGCACGCGGAGACCGCAGCATGCCCAAAACCTGGCAGCGCAGTGGAGAGCACGCAACAGCACGCGGAGACCGCAGCATGCCCAAAACCTGGCAGCGCAGTGGAGAGCGCGCAACAGCACGCGGAGGCCACCAGCCTGCCCAGCACGTGGCAGCGCGGTTGAGAGCCCGCAACAGCACGCGGAGACCGCAGCATGCCCAAAACGTGGCAGCGCAGTGGAGAGCGCGCAACAGCACGCGGAGACCGCAGCATGCCCAAAACCTGGCAGCGCAGTGGAGAGCGCGCAACAGCACGCGGAGACCGCAGCATGCCCAAAACCTGGCAGCGCAGTGGAGAGCGCGCAACAGCACGCGCAGGCCACCAGCCTGCCCAGCACGTGGCAGCGCGGTTGAGAGCCCGCAACAGCACGCGGAGACCGCAGCATGCCCAAAACCTGGCAGCGCAGTGGAGAGCGCGCAACAGCACGCGGAGGCCACCAGCCTGCCCAGCACGTGGCAGCGCGGTTGAGAGCCCGCAACAGCACGCGGAGACCGCAGCATGCCCAAAACCTGGCAGCGCAGTGGAGAGCGCGCAACAGCACGCGGAGGCCACCAGCCTGCCCAGCACGTGGCAGCGCGGTTGAGAGCCCGCAACAGCACGCGGAGACCGCAGCATGCCCAAAACCTGGCAGCGCAGTGGAGAGCGCGCAACAGCACGCGGAGGCCACCAGCCTGCCCAGCACGTGGCAGCGCGGTTGAGAGCCCGCAACAGCACGTGGAGACCGCAGCATGCCCAAAACCTGGCAGCGCAGTGGAGAGCGCGCAACAGCACGCGGAGGCCACCAGCCTGCCGTGCACGCCGTGGCGCGGTGGAGGCCACAAGCCTACCCGAACGCGTGGTGGCGCAGCGGTGAGCGCGCAACAGCACGCGGAGGCCACAGCCTGCCGTGCACGTGGCGGCGGTGCGCGCTGATAACGGCATAAGAGGCTGAGACGCCACAGGGCTCTCTGACGCCGGGATGCCTAGGCGTCAGTAGTTACCACAGGGCTAGCTGAACACATACACAAAACACACAGCAAAAAGGTTATCCAGCGGTTGAGGTTATAAGCGGAGCGGTTGAGGTCTAAGCCACGTATATAGCTTGTACTGTGCTTAATTAATTCTTTTGCGGACAAAGAGACCGAAAACTAAATTCTTTCGTAAAATTAGACCATGAACGACTCGCCGTTGAACGTTGTTCACTCGTTTTAGTGTCCTCCATCTAGGCACTCTAAGTCCTCCCAACTATTAGCTAACCTAGCACGTTCCACCTTGTCGCACCACACCTCAAAGTTATTGACGGCCGGATTCAAGTTGAATACGAAATAATCACGCGATTTTACTTTGTTTACCGCAATTATTGCATACGCGAGAGCTTGCATCGCAGATTGGGCGTTATTTGAACATTGAGGCGTGTTGATCATGATGATTAGGAGGCTATGGAGTTTATGAAATGCTCGCGGGCTTTCTTCGATGGCATTTAAGCGACCCCAGCACTTGTTTGAGGGATCCATCGCGAGTACGTGAACGAGACTCACGACGGCGAGAACGCGAGTGAGGTCGATGGTGGTTTCGGCGCGATATGCTGCTGGTTCGTCTTGCCCTACGGCGGCGCGGCAACTCAAAAGACCTCTCGCGCGAACGAGACGAACGTGGCATCATGAGTTTGGAATAACGGCTGCTTGTTTCCAAAAACAATTACGTTAACCCAGATAAAAGCAATTGATGTGAGCTTAGGCCTATCCCACTTCTGATTTTAGATCCAGAAGTAGAATTTAGTTAAAAATAAAACATCAATCTTACAGTTGACAAGAATTTACTTTAATTTTACAAAATCAAAATCACAATAACAAACAACCGTTATTTCCAAATACTTTTACACCATAAATCACCCAAAATATACGTCAAGGAAATATACGACTTACTGCAAATTGCACCGAAACCAACCAGACAACCTTACAGTTCGAAATCAAGCCTGCAAATGACACGAGCGCGTCATCGCAGCTCTATTTATGCTGGTCGGTGGGTGACGTCACAATCTGCACTAAATTCGACAAAAACAACGCTTATAATATTGTTTTGGCAAGATACTGTAAGTTATGTAACTTACAGTGTCTTACCACACAATGGATCCACAAAAAAGGACTGTGAAATGACAAAACACGTTTTTGATAATATTTCACTTATTATTTATAATAATGATCAAAAAGTTATATGGATATATAGATACTTAAAATACCTTTAAAATGATATTAAAACACTTAACACTTGAATAAAGAAATAATAGCACAATTTGATAAAAACCAAAAAAAGTGTATTTTGCTTGTTTTCTCAAAACGCACTTTTTTCTGGTTTAAGAACTTTATTCTCTTAAGAATTACAGTAATTCACTTATAAGAGAACTTAAAACTTATATAAGAATTATAACTCAATGCGTACGCGAGCGTGCTGCTTAACTTACACGAATTTATCTTTCATATTATTTCATTAATAACTACTTACAAAACAAAATGAAAAGCAACTAGCCTGGCAATATACATAAGTGAATAGAAAAATAACAGATTAAACTACACAATGAATGGATTTAAGATTGGCACAAATGTGGGTAGATTTTAAATAAAAACCACTATTGCCTGCTTGCTTAACTTACAGTGCTTTTTGCTTTTTTAACTTACAGTGTATTGGTTTAAAACGGTAGACCATCTTATATAGTTTATTATCACACTCCTGTCTATTCCAATGGTATCGGAATATTGAAGCTGATTCCTTTCGAGAGTGTTCACGTTTGAGTATGTGTTTATCAACAAAGACATCACAACAAACTGGTCCTATAGTATATTTTTTAATAGTTTTTGAATTTTGAATATTAGACTGAACGTCGCTCATCGTCTGTTAAAATCGTAAAGACCACACACCACGTGTGCTTGTATAAAAATTTTGAAAATTTGTTTTGAAATATTGATCAGTAAGCACCTAAGCACGTTGTTGTAGGTCCCCCCGCTGCTGTGTCCGTCGGGTGGCAGCTCTGCTTCCGGCTCGTCGAGCGAAGAGAGCGTCGCGCCAGTATACGCGAGCGAGCACAGCGAGCCGCACTCCGGCCGGCGGGACGAGGGATATGAGGTAAAAAATATATCACATCAACATACTTATACAATATTGTATGCAAGATTTATGTAAATATAAAAATAGCGAAGATGTCTATCTAATAAATTTTATATTTAGTTTATTTGCTTGGCAAATACGAAGAGTATTTGATTGAAATTGTTGTTTCATTGTTTTTTAAGTTTGTGTCTTTACTGGTACCAACTTATATGGGTGATGGGGCTTAGGAGTTATTTAGTAATAGGCGAATTACCAACCAGGAGTAAATGTATCACTACCATAATGTTGCTGTAAGTTATTTAAAATAGAATATTCGTCTCTTGGTTACAAACAGTAACATTTATTCTTTAGGTTACAAAAGGAGAATGCCAATAACCCGTACCAACTGCGTCAAAACCAAACGTATCCCATAAAATTGCCTATATTTTATAAATCACATTAACATTTTTTTTAGTCTTACAGACCGACTCGTTTAATAATCACGTAAAAAATTATTTCGTTTATTTGGTTTCCGGCGCACGGCGCCATGACATTGCAACTACCCTCACTTTTAATTTTAGACAGTAGAATTTACTGAAAACATTGGAGGTTTTTTCACTTTGTATAATCAAAGAGGTTGGATCACAAACTTTTTTGTGGTACTACTAAACTATCTCCTATCTTTATGTATTACTTGAGTGTTCTGTGGCATTGTGTAGCAGTGTTTATTCTGTAAATAGATGTTTTATTATTATTAGACATCATCACAATAATGAACGATAAACAATAGTGGCATCAACTGTTTGCTAATAACCGGTGACGCAAAACCAGCATAGTTTGGAAGAGGCATCCATGGCCTTTTCGGGGTTGTGATGAACTTAGCTTGGATTTCACCTTCACCAGTAAGTACTAATACCTATTATAATGATGTAAATGCCTATCTACTTTCTCGTCACTATCATTATTTGAAAATAATATAAAGTAGAACACAGTAGAAATGTATGTAATGTCCTACCTACGAAGTAGAAGTTAAAACACCCTTTTACCTATCTGTGTGAGGTATATAAACCTTTTCTTATAGATATAGTTTCATATTTAAATGTTTATAGTGTAATACTTATAATTATGTGGACAAAACTGAACACACAAGGTCTCGGGAAAGTATTTTTTCAAAAACAAACTCTAAAACTAATATCAAATAAAAACAATTTGTTTACGTTTATCTTAAAAAATACTTAGTATTCCATGAATAACAGTATAATATCTTTCAAAAAAATTAGGTTTCGTTTTGACGCAATCACTTAAGTATTGGTACCGAGCGCCATACATCAGACGGCATTCTCCTTTGGTTTGTAAATTAGGAACTTACCTCGAATTTGAAATTTAGCTGCTACTAAACATAGATTTAGATCTAAGTTTAATAGTGTTGACATTTGATATTATCAACTAAAAAACTAAAAACGTTCTCTACCATGTTCATGGTTACCACCAACACATTATACCTAAATAATCACACTCGAAACCTTGCTGCTTGCAGGCGGACGTCGAGGTCGGCAAGTTCGACTTGATTCCCACCTTCAAAAGCAGGAAGATTTCTACTATGTCTTCTATTCCTTCACCAGGTATGACATTTTTCATTTCTAATTTGAACATGAAACTTTTGACAGATTTTTACAGTTAAGTAGAATCCGTTACAGGACACCTCCCTATTCAAGAGGATTGCTTTAGTTACCATACTTAACATGCGAGTTCGTGATCGATGTAGATGTCACTGTCTTCTTCTTGTATCATGGAAATCATGGATCCATGGGAAAGGATCACAACCGTATATGGTTGTAATAAAAGCTATTCTTATTTCAGGTTTACAAACGCCACTGCCAGAGGCGTTGACGTCAGAATGTACGGAATACACAAAGAATGGCGAGTTGGCGCATCCGGAGCTGTGTGTTATTGTTGTGGACATACTCACACAGCTCATAGACAAGTTAGTATATGGTCGTAGAATTATTCAATCAAATTTGTGTTGGTTTAATGATACAAACAAATACATGTGCATTTTTATAGGTGTATGTTAAGTAGGAGTAAAAACATGTTTTTGTCTGTGGTTGTAATCGCAAATATACAGTTATATCGGTAGCGAATGGTCGTGTGCGGACCTGCGGTTGACCACAATATCTGACTGATCAATATCAGTCCGTACATCGCATTCCATGTTCACCTTTTATTACGACCTGTGGTTCCCATAATACAATCTATGCTAAGTTTAAGGCTAGATGATGCTGTGATAAATTGATAATGTACAGCATTATTCATTTATTACGTAAAATCCATTCTTAAAGGCATGCGTATGTACTTCCCCGTTGTATTTTGCTGCTCAGATATATTTTCTATGCGTGGACGACGTAATGTACACTGTACAGTGCGTTGATAATGCGAAAACGGTTCACTATTGACCTCACGGGGCGCTATTTTTGAACGTACGTTCTTGCGCCCAAAATATAGCATGTATAGGCCGAATTGCGTTGCCGATTCACGCTTACCCTCGTACCTGTCGGTATCAGACTGCTGCAGTCAATGAACAAGGGGCCCGAGGAGTCGGTGACGCTGGCGGGGCTGGGCGCGGCGAGCGTGCAGCGCGTGGGCGTGCAGCTGGCGCGCGCGTGCTGCTCGCGGCTGGCGGCGGCGCTGGGCGGGGCGCGCGCGCCGCAGCGCCTGGCACAGCGCCTGCTGGCGCCGCCTGCCGCCGCGCTGCTGCAGCGGACGGACCCCAGGCTCGAAGGTACCGCTGCTGCTGACAAGGCTCGCGGGGCCGTGCAGCGCGACACCGCTGGCGGTGGCACCTGCAATACTCCTACCCCGGACACTGATCGAAAGATGCCTCTGAATGATTGGAAAATGATTTTGCGTGAAATAATTGGGTGTACCCAATATCTCCTTCCTCTGTCGCGTCGTTTCTGCCGTCGGTATAGAATCACTGTTAAAACTGTTTCTACGCCCATGTTCAACAAATGTAAGAACTCTACTGAATACTGAACGATGGCGATCGTGGCAACGCGCGTTCAACGCCGTTGAACAAGCGCGAGTCATGTGAACACTGTACAAAAATGTTGTGCGCGTTTAACACGCATTGAGCGCTTGTCATCTGAAAAAGCGTGTTAATAAAAACACGACGCTATCGTCAGTCCGACAGCTAGAGTGAATCTATGAAAATGCCGACAGATGACACATCGTCCATACGTGAACACGTTCTTAGCCTCTGCATATTTAGCTCGTAAATGTTTCTATGTCGACTTTTCAGTAAGTTTAAAGATAATATTCGTATCGGGCAGACCTCCAGAGGAGCATCCTGGAGCTGATCCACGTGCTGGCGTCGCAGAGCATCGAGCCGCCAGAGCTGGCGGCGCTCCTGCGGCTGTTCACGGCGGAGGCGCCGCCGCTGGCGCTGCTCCTGGCGGCGCTGCAGCGGCTGGCGGCGCACGCCACCTACCACACACCTGACTGCATACTCACCTTCCCCATACACAGGGACAATCCTGGTGAGAACGGATCGCTACTACCTGTCATCAGCTTGATGTACCCAGCTTGTACTAACCTTTTGTAAATCGTCACTAAACAATCGACTGCGATGGGCCCGCATGGAGCAGTAGTCACGTCGGTCGTCATCACTAAACAGTGACCTCACTGACACACTCAGTGGGTTTTCTGTTCCATGTAGTATGTTTATTGTCTAGTGGACGTAAGATCCCACTATCCTATCCTATTATCCTATCCTAATCCTAATCACACTAATATTATAAATGCGAAAGTTTGTGAGTATCTATGGATGTATGGAATGTTTGTTACGCTTTCACGCAAAAACTACTGAACGGATTTCGACGGAACTTGAAATATACATAGTTTATGACCTGGAGTAACACATAGGCTACTTTTTATCCTAGTACGAAGCGAGCGAAGCCGCGGGTGGAAGCTAGTGTTCAATTAAAAGAGAGAAGTCAATAAAAAATATTGCACATTATTGCAGTATATCTCCTCTTGGAATAGTATGTATTAATCTAGGACACATTATTGGTTTACAGATACGATGCAGTCGATAACGGAGGAGTTCGTCCATTTGACAATGAATGGCGTCTCTTCGCAGAGCCACCTCGCTGAAAGCTCGGCCAGAAAACTGTACGAGGCACACACGCGATCGGGTGCGTTTCATTTTAAAGTTACTTAGGAGGAGGTTTTCTGTCTTTTTTAAAGTACTTAAATCAATGTTAAGCTTTTCGTCTTCAAATTTATTTCTGGCACTCAAAAGTCCAGGCCTTCCTACATGTTGCACTCTAAACTCTTACTCTAACTCTAGCTCTTAGCTTTCGCATTTAATTAACTTAACATAAATATCAAGTACCTTATTATTTACCTAACAAAAATACAGATACAAAGTAGTGTGGTCTTACCGTGCGTTTCCACTATACAATAAACAATGTTAAACAGAGACTACTCAATGATTCTCAAATTATCAAAATAAACGATGTTGATAAACAAATTCCAGTGTATAAAACAAGCCAATCAACTAGTCAATCGAGCAGCCGCACAATTGTCATTTCTGTGTTTATTGTTGAGTTGGTGGACACAATTCAATTTGTTTGCCAGTCAGTAGAGCCAAAAAGTTAATCGCACCAGGGCTAACAAAATTTTATGCAGGTTCATACAAATGCCCTGGTACGAAGTCGCAGAAATCGCATTCAGATAAAGTATGCATCCCTTTCTAGCAAATGATATATGGACATAAGAAAGTAGAGATCAGCCGTATGAGTTGACGTTCAGAGCATAGTGAATTTTAAGGCTTTATCTAGTTGTCTTCTATATCTGTGTCCTCAGCGTAATGTGTGTCTGTGGTTGCAGGTATAGTGAGTCTGTGGAGCAGTGGCGCGGCGCGCGTGGGCGCGGAGGGCGCGGGCTGGGCGCCGTGGCTGGCGGGCTTCGCGCTCGTGCTATGGCTACAGTCACACGCCGCTACCACAGGTACAGTCACCGGTGCACTCGATACATACACTCTGCTTCAGATGAACAGACAGTTAACTTCGCCTATGTCAACCTGAGCACTTTTACATCAATACAGGTAAACTGATCCAATTGTATTCAGTCTTGACGCATGTGCCAATGTACGCATAGTCGGCTACGCACACACTGGAACGCGTAGTATATGTTGAACAGATGTTGACGACCTCTGTGGCGCAGTGGGTGAAGGTTCGCCTGAGACGCAGAAGGTTGCGGGTTCGATTCCCGCCGCGGGACAAAGGCTTGCATGTTCTGCAGATATTTGTCTCGGGTATGGGTGTTTTCTATGTATGATATGTATGTATTTACAAAAAACCACTTATATACATTAGTGATAATATTAATCATGTGGTTCCCATAACACAAGCTCTGCTTAGTTTGGGGCTACGTGATGCTGTGTATTAGTCCCTCATTATATATGATATATCAGAAGGCACTAGTATCTGCAATACCTTTGCTAGTTTCTTTGACTCTAACTATTTACCAACCTCATATCCAACTTCACTGTAACCAGGGCTCTCATCAACGACATCCACTATAGATCACACGTCTGCAGCCGATTTGAGCACAGTCGAAATATCTCCTTCTCGAACCTTAAATATCTTGAAAACCCTTGATTGCAACAAATCGGCTGGTCCTGACGGTCTCCATCCATTTTTATTCAAAAGTTGTGCAGAATCTCTCTATTTCCCTATCAGTCTACTCTTTAGCCGTTCAATAAAAGAAGGGATCATGCCTTTATTAAGGAAATCTGCGTCCATAACTCCAATACATAAAAAAGGTTCTAAGCGTGAAATATGTAACTACAGGCCAATTTCAAAATTATGTATAATTGCTAAAATCTTTGAGAAGATTGTACATGAACAACTCTACCCAGCACTTAAACATATCATAATTAAGCAGCAACATGGTTTTCTCAAAGGGAGATCCACTACAACAAATCTTATAAGCTTCATTGATACTGTAACTGACCAAATGGACTCAGGGAGTCAAGTCGATGTAATCTATACAGATTACAGTAAAGCTTTCGATCGTATAGACCACTCTATTCTTCTTGCCAAACTTAACACTGCCGGCATCAGAGGAGATCTCCTAAGGTGGTTTACCTCTTATGTTCAGGGTCGTTGCCAAACTGTGGTTCTGAACGGTTTTGCATCTGGTGTATCGCTGATTCCCTCTGGCGTGCCCCAGGGGTCTATACTTGGCCCACTTCTCTTTACCATCTTTGTCAATGACATTGGCTCATGTTTTAACCACTCTGACTTTCTTCTCTTCGCTGATGATATGAAGATCTTTAAAAATATTAACTCTCATGCTGATGTATTATTACTTCAGAGTGATTTGGACAACCTTCACTCCCACTGCAGATCAAACAAACTTGATCTCAATGTTGAGAAATGTTTCTGCATCACATTTAGTAGGTCACCTAACGCACTGTCAATCGGTTACAGTATCAACGGACAGACTCTTGTCAGAACTAACTCAATCGTGGATCTTGCAGTAACTTTGGACGCTAAGCTATTGTTTGATCAACACGTTGAAAAGGTCACTGCTAGGGCAATGAAGATGCTTGGCTTCCTCTTTAGGGTAACTAGAGACTTTACTTCTCTTAAAACTTTAAAAATCCTATACTGCTCACTCGTTCGGAGTCACCTAGAGTATGCTTCGCAGGTTTGGAACCCTCAATATGATAAGTATGTCTCGTTACTCGAAAAACCCCAAAGAAAATTCTTAAAATTTATTAACTATAAGCATAAGATCTGCATCCCTGACTACATTGAAAGCTGTAGACATCACCACCTGCTGCCACTCGCGAAGAGAAGAGAAGCCGCGGACCTTACCTTCTTGCACAATATTGTTCTGAATCTTGTTGATGCTCCCACACTCCTATCCGAAATTAAATTAACAGTTCCATCAAGCAGAACCTCTCGCAGAAACTATCTAAAATTGCATATCCCCCGCTTTTCCACTAACTACCGCAAAAACTCATACCTGTTGAGGACTGCTCAAGTTTTCAATACTAACTATACTAAAAATGTTGACCTTAATGTAAGACAGAATGCATTTAAATCTTTAATAAGTAAAAGCTTTTTTATTGAGTGATAATCCAGTATCTACTTGTGAAATAACGACTCCCAAGTTCTTTCTTCTTATGAGCTAATGACTAACTATGTTGTTAGAGTTTTTAGGCTACCTATTTGCCTATTCAGGCTAGGAACCTACTCAGTTTTTTTTTCTTATTTATAAGCATTATATTTCTATATGTTATCTTATTTTATATTTATCTATGTATGACTTAATCAAATAATCAGACATGCAATCAATCTATTTTTTTTTGTAGCACACTTTGTAATTTCTCTTTGTTATTAATTCGTTAAACTAGTTTACTTAAAATCTAACTGTGAAAACTGCTAAGGCTTTATTTATTCTATTTTGTGTAATTTTCCTATTTCTTAGTTAATTTGTAAGCTGTTTGTTTTCCATTTAAATAAAAAAATAAAAAAATAAAATTATTTATTTATAAGTTGCAATTTTCATTATTGAATGTCAGCTGGAGCGCTGTGCGATTTTGTCGTCTAAATAACGCGTACGCTCATTTAAATGAAAATCTCACTGTTATCACCACTATTTCTGGGTACAACATTACAGTTTGCATGCATCAACGTTTTTGTCAAAAACACACAATGTATTTGAACACAGATAAGGATGCAGAGCCCGAAGACGACTCGTCCGACACGGACGGCAGCAAGCCAACCAGCAAGGCTCCCGGCGGCTCGCCCTGCAAGGCGGAAGTTCGCTCGGAACTGGTGCACGTGTTCTCGATAGGACACGACTCGCTCATGTTTGAAATCTGGCTCGAGCCGCAGACAGGTACAATTTGATGAAAACGTAATGGGTAGTTTATTATTCGATGCGAACGTCATAGACGTTACCGAATGCTCAAACTGGTCTTGATTAGAGACGACCGGATGAATGCTAGTTTTGATCTTGGTTTGACAGTTTTTCAGATAGTTAACGAAATTAGGCTTTTTGACTCTTTGTGCCCTCTCGATCCTTCCTTCTCAATTGTTTACTTTGTTACAGTACGAGACAGTACAGTACAGTAGTACAGTACAGTACAGTAGTACAGTAACAGACGCTCTATTAAAAATTAATAGACTACGCTGTCCTTTTGATTGTAGTAGATGATAGGTCTGTAGTGTAAGATATTCTGGCCAGGGGCTGATTCACATAAGATATATGTATATCCAGAGATCTCAAAATTCTATGTAAATTTGACACTGCTTGCGATATATATCTAACGAGAATCAGAATCAGGCCCAGATTGAGTGACGCTCTGTGACAAGTTTGCTGAGGATATGGTCCATTAACGCTCATTCGGGGAAGCAGCATGTCCAGCGGTGGATTGGCATGATAATGAGATGAGAAAGATAAAATCTGTCATTATTATTTGCTATCTCTATGAGACGTTTACGAATATTCGTTGGTTCAGGTTCGCTGAGTCTCCGGCTGTCGCGGCCAGAGAGCAGCAGCGCGGGCGTTGTCAGCTCGGCGCACGTGCCCGCGGTGTTGCCGCTCCGTAAGTGGACCTGCCTCGCGATCAACGTCTCGGAACGAGTGCAGCGGCGAACTATGCACATACAGGTATCAAACATTTTTGGGATATTATAATATTCTTAAATTTTCCCTGAAGTGTGGGCTGGCACTTTAAATACAAACAAACATTAATTATCAATTTACTATAATATCTATTCGTAGCAGAATTTGTAACGCTCTCTTTTCGACTATAATGGAACGAATTATTATTGTTTACGGGTCTCCCTCACGTTTAAGAAAAAAATACTATAGTGGAACTGGATTATATTTTTAGACTTTGGAAGACTCCATTGATTTTAAATAATTAAATTCGTTTATTTCGGTCTTATATTATAAGCTTTATAACGTCTTTGATATAATTTGTTAACAGGATTAATCAACGATTAAGAACATTTTAAATAGTGTAGGAATTCTGAAGTGCGTTTTGAAATTTGATCAGGCAGACTATACGGATACTTGGCGTAGAGATGAGAGAGATCATTCTCTATTTTACATTTTATCATTTCGCAGGTCACAATATTCGTCGACGGATACGAGTTTGACACGATATCACTGCCAATGCAAGGTACTTATTCTGTCGAAGGCTGGAGATAAAATGAAAATAAAATAAAATACTGGACAATCATCACTCCGCATCATGTAGCCCCAAGTTAAGCAGAGCTTGTATTATGGGGACCATATGACTGATATACTACATATATGCATATATTTTTTTGTAAATACATACATAGAAAACACCCAGACCTGAGACAAAAATCTGCAAATAATGCAAACATTTGTCCCACGACGAGAATCGAACCCGCAACCTTCTACGTCTCAGGCGGACCTTCGCCCACTGCGCCAGAGATCGTCATGAATAATACAGATGAAAAAATATAGATAACTCTATTCAATAGATCACTTTGACACATAAATATTTCTGGCACAGAGAAGAATTGGCTAGAAACTATCAAGCAAACCGCGTAAGAAACAGAGACGTCTCCGTTTCTTTATGCAGCATAAGCAGCGATGTTAACAATGTCATACCGAATGCTACGGTTTTAGTTATAGTATAAACATACACAGTGTTGAACGCTCTCCGGCCAGTTGCAGTGATGATCTCTGAAAGACAGAAGAAGTAATGTGTCGTGCTGAGGAGAGGGTGCAATGATGCTTGTTTGGGGTGTTCTATGTCCAGCAGTGAACTGTTAAAAGGCTGATGATCATGGATAATATCAAAATACCTTACTAATTAAAATCTGTCAAAAGATAAACATACTTAAATAATGGCCATCCCTGACTGTTATCATAATCTTTTATTCATAAAATAATATTACAGGACATTGGTTTAATTGAAAATAGGGTCTAGTATTAATGTAATGGGTCTTTAATAATTGTTAATGACATTCAGTGACAGAGCTAACTTCAAGCAATGGTTAAATTTAAGTAGCGTTTATAAGTGTAAGGGTAAATCATTTCGGTTTGTGTGTTAGTCCAGGCGTCGTTCCTGTATTTGGCATGTATCGTAGGTATCCTGGTCCGTAAAGTGACGCCCACTCACATGGTGGTGGGTCACGCGCGGGGCGGGGCGGGGGCGGGTGTTGGGGCGGGGGCGGGGTCCTACCACCTATCAGCGGCGCGCGTGTTCCGCTCGCCGCTACTGTCGGCCCCGCTCGCCATGCACGTCGCCGCGCACGGACCAGACTCCGACTGTATGGTGAGACTCGCACTAGACATTAGACACTTGCTTATAGGTGTCGCAACCAACGGATCTATGTACCTCTATACCCCTAGTAAAAGTTATATATAAATAATGATAGATAGATATATCATTTATTTGCAACTACAATCACACACATATACAACAATTTTAAGATTTAACAAGTAGGTAATTTGACATTAGGTATACATACAATATGAATAGTGAAGACATTATATTTAGAAAAATATAAAGATTAAATTGAAAAAACAATATGTACGACTAAACATTGTGAGAAAGTCCATCACAGTGTATGTGTGTGTTGCAGTATGACAAAAAAGGCCATAGCTCAGCGCATAATTTTGCTCAAGGAGCAAACACTGATAATGCGGGACGTAATCACACAGCATCATGTCAAACTAAGCAGAGCTTGTATTATGGGATCTACATGATTGATATACTACACATTATTTTTTTTTGTAAATACATACATATCAAACATAGAAAACACCCAGACCCGAGACAAATATCTGCAGAATATGCAAACATTTGTCCCACGGCGTGAATCGAACCCGCAACCTTCTGCGTCCCAGGACCTTCGCCCACTGCGCCACAGGGGTCGTCATAATACGATAATATAAGTTACTGAATAACACATAAATCCGTTGAGTAGTATATTATTCTCATGATAACTCCTTGGTACTTGTGATGATGACTGGGTGATACTATTTTTTTTTTAAATTGTGTTCTTAGCGAAAATTACTCATTATAAATTAATGTTATCAAACTTTTAACATAAATTGATGCAAATTTCCACAAGTACATTAAGCCCCTTATTCATAACCAAAATGTCATATTATAATTCTCGATAAAGTAAACTTATCCCTGTCATTTAAATGTGCATAAAAAGAGGACTTTATATTTTAACGCCATTATATTTTATCTGAGGTTTATAGAACTGATATGAGTATGATGGTAGATGTTTATTATATATTTTTGCAGGTCCGTTGTGAATGGCCAAATTTTCCATCGTTGCTAACACCCGAAGTTCTGGACTCAAACATCGACTGGGATCAGGTAATTGGCCGAACAAACAATTTCAAACAGGGCGGTGTTGGGGCTGCCCCGCTACTTGTGCGCAGGGATGTTTGCGGTAGCGGGAATTGATTGTTTTCAGCATCACCATGCGCAAGCGCCGCGTGCCTGGTACACAGATCCACGCGGATTGCCCTTACACAAGGCGTTGCTACGAGCGACATCTGCCCATACCTTTTAGTTTTTAAAAGTTTGTGTTTTTTCCCAGTAGTCACTGGTACTTGAAATAAAGACATTTTATTTATTTATACTTAAATAATTATTACTTAGCACCTTTATCTTATCTATCTCATATCCGAATACTAATATTCTAAAGACGAAACTAAAAAATAAATAAATGTGTTCCTTCTTCGCGCCAAAACTAAACGGATTGCGCTGAAATTGAAGGACAATGAATAACCTATACTTACTTTTTATCCGGTGTAACACGTGATAGAGTACGTGCATGTGTGTTCGATATGTACTGTGATGAAGCTGGAGCGGGGTGTCGCAGGTATTCGAGATGTCGAGCGCGCGCGTCCGCGAGCTGCACGATAGCCTGCTGCTGGCCTTCAGCGCGCAGGCGCCGCACATCACCAACCTCTACCACCAGACCACTGTGCTGCCCACCGGTGAGTCTTACCACATTGTTCCACCAGCTAGCCAAGGCCGCTGAGCTGAGCTAGTTTGCGAATATGTAGAAAACTGTCAAAGAAAATTGTGTTTGATTCGTTTGAATTGGGTTCTTAAATATGTCTTTAAGATTTGTGGCCTCAGATGCGAGATATGCTTGCTGGTTTGATTTCTGTTGCCAACATTTTACATAATCTACAAGTTTTTTGTCGTGTAAATGAACTCGTAGTTTTTAATATTTAGAAAACGGGGTATCCTAACAGAGTCAGAACTACTGTATGTGTTGGTTGTTATTCATCTCTAGGATTAACGAATCTTGGTTTAGGGTCAAGACTTTGTATCTGACAGTTGATGTTATGCTGTGATTGGTCGAGTGGGGTTCGCCCTGAAATAATCCAGATTTCGAGCTGAATTTGTTTTCTATGTTTTTATAGATACACAATTTTTTGGTGTGAAACATGTTATGCTTGATTAGACCGGCTGTTGAGGTTGATGACGCTGCTAAGGTTTGACGCTCGGCTTACCGGTTAGACCTATGTCGTTTGTTAACTATACTTTACAAGTGAAGTGATATTAATATGAAATGTATGTTGTGCGTCAGTTTTCGCGGGTCGGGTGGCGGGTGCGGGCGGGGGCGGTGCGGCGACGGGCGGGGGCGGCGCCTCCATCCCCGAGGCTCTGTTCATGACTTGGACCGGCGCCCCTGTCGACAGCCGGCACAGGGGACTCATGCCGGCGCTCTACATCCTGCAGGGGACAGAGGTCCTGCTCTACCTCTATGCAAGGGTATGTACGGCTACGCATC